>JASVEL010003764.1:0-361018 GCA_032618575.1 Nicotiana noctiflora | reverse complement strand
CCAGGCATGCCGCCTGACCGAGATATTGATTTTGGTATTGACTTGGTGCCGGGCACTCAGCCCATTTCTATTCCTCCTTATCGTATGGCACCAGCAGAGTTAAAAGAATTGAAAGAACAGCTTCAGGAACTCTTAGATAAGGGTTTCATTCGTCCAAGTGTGTCACCTTGGGGTGCACCGGTGTTGTTCGTGAAGAAGAAAGATGGCACAATGAGAATGTGCATTGATTACAGGCAGCTGAACAAGGTAACAGTGAAGAATAAATACCCATTGCCTCGTATTGAGGACCTATTTGATCAGCTCCAGGGAGCTAGTGTATTTTCTAAGATCGATCTTCGATCGGGTTATCATCAGTTGAAGATCAGGGACTCGGATATTATGAAGACAGCGTTCAGGACGCGATATGGGCACTACGAGTTCCTGGTGATGTCCTTCGGGTTGACTAATGCTCCAGCAGCATTCATGCACTTGATGAACAGTGTATTTCGACCGTACCTTGATTCTTTTGTGATTGTGTTTATTGATGATATCTTGGTATACTCACGCAGCCAGGAGGAGCATGCACAGCATTTGAGAGTGGCATTGCAGAGGTTGAGAGAAGAGAAGCTTTATGCAAAATTCTCTAAGTGTGAGTTCTGGCTTGATACTGTGGGTTTTCTGGGACATATAGTGTCCAGTGATGGTATTAGGGTTGATCCTCAGAAGGTCGAGGCAGTGCAGAATTGGCCCAGACCTTCCTCAGCTACAGAGATTCGGAGTTTTCTCGGCTTGGCATGCTATTATCGTCGGTTTGTTCAGGATTTCTCATCTATTGCTTCACCGTTGACTAAGCTGACACAGAAGAATGCTCCATTTGTGTGGTCCGATGAATGTGAAGAGAGCTTTCAGAAGCTCAAGGAGGCTTTGACCACGGCTCCAGTACTTGTGTTACCATCAGCCTCAGGGTCATATACGGTGTATTGTGATGCTTCCAGAGTTGGACTCGGTTGTGTGTTGATGCAGGAGGGTAGAGTTATTGCATATGCTTCTCGTCAGCTAAAGCCCCACGAGAAGAACTACCCTGTTCATGATTTGGAGTTAGCTGCTATTGTTCATGCCTTGAAGATTTGGAGGCATTACCTATATGGTGTATCTTGTGATGTATATACGGACCACCGCAGCCTTCAGCATTTGTTTAAGCAGAAAGATCTAAATTTGAGGCAGCGGAGATGGCTTGAGTTGCTTAAAGATTATGATATTACTATCTTGTATCATCCCGGAAAAGCCAATGTAGTGGCTGATGCATTGAGCCGGAAGGCTATTAGTATGGGCAGTTTGGCGTATATTCCAGTTGGGGAGAGACCCCTAGCAGTTGATGTTCAGGCGTTAGCTAATCAGATGGTAAGGCTGGATATTTCTGAGCCCAGTCGGGTGATGGCTTATGTAGTAGCTCGTTCTTCTCTATATGATCGTATTCGAGAGCGCCAGTATGATGATCCACACTTACTTGTCCTTAAGGACAGAGTTCAGCATGATGATGCTAGAGATGTCACTATTGATAGTGAGGGTGTATTGCGGATGCAGGGCCGGATATGTGTGCCCAATGTTGATGGCCTTCGTGAGTTGATATTGGAAGAGGCCCATAGCTCGCGGTATTCTATTCATCCAGAAGCCGCGAAGATGTATCAGGATTTGAAGCAGCATTACTGGTGGAGAAAGATGAAGAAAGATATTGTGAGCCATGTGGCTCGGTGTCTAAACTGTCAGCAGGTCAAGTATGAGCATCAGAGACCCGGTGGTGTATTCCAACGTATTGATATTCCGGAGTGGAAGTGGGAAAGAATAACTATGGACTTTGTTAGTGGACTCCCTCGGACAGCGAGGAAGTTTGATTCAGTTTGGGTGGTGGTGGATAGGTTGACCAAGTCAGCTCACTTCATCCCAGTGTGTACTACCTATACCTCAGAGCGGTTGGCAGAGATCTTCATCCGTGAGATAGTGAGATTGCATGGAGTTCCTATTTCCATTATATCAGACAGAGGTACCCAGTTCACATCTCAGTTCTGGAGGACATTTCAGCGAGAGTTGGGTTCACAGGTAGAGTTGAGCACAACATTTCATCCACAGACGGATGGGCAGTCTGAGCGTACTATTCAGATATTGGAGGACATGTTGCGTGCTTGTGTCATTGATTTTGGTGGTTCATGGGCTGATTATTTGCCTTTGGCGGAGTTTGCTTACAATAATAGCTATCAGTCCAGCATTCAGATGGCACCGTATGAAGCTTTATATGGGAGGCGGTGTAGGTCTCCAGTTGGTTGGTTCGAGCCCGGCGAGGCTAGGTTGTTAGGGACGGAGTTAGTCCAAGATGCCTTAGATAAGGTGAAGGTGATTCAGGAGAGACTTCGCACAGCTCAGTCGCGTCAGAAGAGTTATGCAGACCGGAAGGTCCGAGATGTGTCTTATTCAAGTAGGTGAGAAGGTGTTGCTGAAAGTTTCGCCTATGAAAGGTGTTATGAGGTTTGGAAAGAAAGGGAAGTTGAGCCCAAGGTTTATTGGACCTTTTGAGGTGCTTAGGAAAGTTGGGGAGGTGGCTTATATGCTTGCTTTGCCACCCAGTTTGTCGGGAGTTCACCCCGTGTTCCATGTATCTATGCTCCGGAAGTATGTCGGATACCCATCTCATGTGTTAGACTTCAGCACGATACAGCTAGATGAGGGTTTGACTTATGATGTGGAACCAGTAGCCATTTTGGGTCGACATGTTCGTAAGCTGAGATCTAAGGATATAGCTTCAGTGAAAGTGCAGTGGAGAGGTCGTCCCGTGGAGGAAGCAACTTGGGAGACCGAGCAGGAAATGCGGAACAGATATCCACACTTGTTTGATGCTCCAGGTATGTTTTTTAACCCGCTCGCGGACGAGCGTTTGTTTAAGTTGGGGAGAATGTAACGACCCGGCCCGTCGTTACGGGAATTACCACCCCGTTACCTTGCATTTACATATATTATGCTTTTAAAATAGTATTGGAGTATATCGGGTGAGTTAGGAGTGATTTGAATTGAAAATGCAACAAATAGCATGTTTGAAGAAAGCTTGAATATGAAAAGTCAACCAAGAGTTGACTATTGAGTTAGAGTGCTCGGAATCGGATTCTGATGATTCGACTAGTTCCGGGGGATCATTTATGACTTAGGAGAACAATCGGAATTGAATTCGGAGGTCCGGTGTAGTTTTAAGCTTGAATTGGCGAATGTTGAATTTTGGCGAAAACCGGATGGTAGGTGATATTTTGATCCGGGGTCGGAATGGAATTCCGACAATTTCTGTAGCTTCGTTATGTGATTTTGGATATGTCTGCAAATTTTCAGGTCATTCGGACATCGTTTGATCGGGTTTTGGGTTGAATGTTAGTTTTGAAAGTTTTTAAGAAATGTAGGCTTGAATCCGTGGTTAATTGATGATTTTGATGTTTAGGATGGTGTTTTTATGATTGGAACAAGTTCGAATAAGGAATTAGGATGTGTTGGTGTGTTTGAATGAGGTCCCGGGGCCTCGGGGTGTTTTCGGATGGTTAATCGGGAGAAAAACATGGAAATTGCAGGTTTGAGGAGTCCTGTCTCTGTTGTTTCCGCTCCTGCGGAATTATGGGCGCAGGAGCGGGTGCGCTGAAGCGGACGAGGAGCGCAGAAGCGCGGCGACCGCAGAAGCGGAAGGGGAGCCGCTGAAGCGGAAGCGCGGAAGCGGACTGGGAGCCGCAGAAGCGGCCTTCGCAGAAGCGGAAGGGGAGCCGCTTGGGCGAGTCCGCAGAAGCGGACGTCTAGCCGCAGAAGCGGAACTATCCGCAGAAGCGGTCCAATCTCCGCAGAAGCGGACGCGTAGGAGCGGAAATATTTCCGCAGAAGCGGAAATCGCTGTAAGTTAAGTGTATCAGAAGTTAGAAAATTTCAGAAATATTTTAACATTTGGGGGTCTCGGCTTAAGGGCGACTTTGGGCGATTTTGAGGAAGAAATCAAGGGAAATCATCAGGTAATCAACTATGAACTCATATTATGATTAGTATTGATAATATCATGCAATTATATCATGAAAATGGAAGAATTGGGGTGATTCATGGAAGATTTAACCCTAAGTTTGAACTTTAGAAAATCAAGGTTTTGAATGAGCAAATGGAGTCCGATTTTGGTAAAATTAATATGCTTAGACTCGTATTGAGATGAGGGTTCCGAATATGTGACTTTCGTAATTTTTCGAGAATCGTACCGAAAGTCGGGTTTTACCAACTTGGTATAATGTTGAGAATTTCATATAAATTGAAGTGGGTTATGATTCTTTGACCCGTAATTGATACAATTATTGTTATTTGACTAGATTCTACACACGAGGCATCGAAATTCAAAGGAAAAGGCATCGCGGACGATCCGACGACCGACTAGAGGTGAGTAGTTTGTGTATATTGTAGCCTGAGGGTTCGAAACCCCGGCTTAGCACATTGTGACGCTAATAGGGCGTGGCTCGCACACCGTGGCAGGTGCGGGATTGAATTGTGATTGGGGATTGAGACTTGGTCCATCCCGGGAATGAATAATATTTTGTTAGTGTTGGAAATACACTGTAATTGCTATATTTGTGGGCTGTAAGCCTTGTTTGGGGCCTTGTGCCGATTTGTAGCGTCCTTAGAGGACAATATTTATGTGATAGCTATAATTGCTTAAATCACTGATCTCAGTCCTGGAAATTGAAATCATCACTTTTGAAATGCTAAGTCACCGGCTTTTACAAACTTAATAAAGTTAAAGTATTTTTCATAAATTATGAATTGAGAACCGGAAATAAGGAAAATGAATTGTTTTGTGACTTAATTGCTTATTGTGGACTGAGTATGGGATCGGGCTGCACGCCGCAGTGGTTGATGTGAGGATCGGGCTGCACGCCGCAGCAGTATTGCGCTTGGGCTGTAGGAGCCCCTCCGGAGTCTGTACACACCCCCAGTGAGCGCCGTCGACGTTAAACTGGATCGGGCTACACGCCGTAGCAGTTATGTGCATTGCATTGCAATTGTATTTGTTGGATTACTTTGTGGTAGCTGTATGGAATTATTGTTGCTAGTTCGTAGGAGATTCGGACCGTAGTGTAGCTTCATTTTGTGGTATTTTGTGGATTTCTCACTGTCAGCTACACGTATATATTTGTTACTCACTGAGTACTTAGTACTCACCCCTACTCCCTGCACCTTTTGTGTGCAGACTCAGGTACACAGGAGCAGTAGACGGACATCTCCAGCGTTTACATTGTCATATCGAGTTGCCGAGGTAGCTGCCTACGTTCGCAGAGCCTAGCTTCTCCTCTCATTCCAGTTGTTATTGTATATTTTGTATTCGGACTTGAGTACTTCTATATCGTACTCTCTATTTCCTATTGGGTTTTGTTAGAGGCTCTAGACTTGTGACTCCGGATCTTTGGGAGTGTCAGTGTTTTGTTCTTTACTATTATTATTGGAGTTCTTAAACTCATATATTCTTATTGGGTTGCCCATTTGGGGACTGGTATTGTGATATAATTAAATTGTTGGTTGGCTGGCCTAGCTTGTTTGTTGGGCGCCATCACGACCGGATTTGGGTCGTGACAAGTTGGTATCCACGACCCCAAATTCGATCATGATGGCACCCAACACACTGCTAGGCTAGCCTGACCAATCAATAACAATAGCGGATCTAGGATCTCGCCTTATCCCATTTAAACATATCAAATCACAAAACAGCAGTGATATATATATTGAAAACGGGGAAACCCAAGTCCCAATGCATACCAACTCCCATAGACCGAAGGGTCAAGATTCATGAGCCTCTACAGAACATAAGTGTAATAGGGTTTACAACAAACTCAGTGCAGATAGAAAGACGATAAGATAAGAAATGACAGCTAAAGCACAATGTAAAGCTATAACCCAAAACCCTGCAGCAGTTCAATATCAACAGTATATAGCCAACAATTTCAACAACAAGTATAACAGCTAGCAGGTACAGCTAAATGCAATGCAATGCATGAAATGACCGCTACGGCACGTAGCCCGAAACAATTTGGGTACCCATGCTCACTGTGGGGGTTCAGACTCCGGAGGGGTTCCTACAGCCCAAGCACAATATCATGAATATATGCTGCGGCGTGCAACCCCATCCACTACCAGTCAGCTAAATGCAAATGTAGCCTCGCAGACTCAAAAGTAGTTTTTTTTTTTGAAAACTCTTTTATCAATTTTTGAGTTTAAAACAGTAAATGTCAAGTTACAGAGATTGGAAATATCGTGATAACAGTAATAGCTAACAACTTGTAGTAACTAGCATGTAAATTTCACAGAACAGTGATAACGATCCTCGCAGGATCCCAATAACCGGCTCATAGCCCATAAGTATACTCAACCATCCGAGAAGGAGGTTCAATGAGCTCATGAGTAGCCAACATCACAATATAATATGCAACCATCCGAGAAGGAGGTTCGACGGCTCAATAATAGCCAATGTCATAACCTAGTATTAACAGGTACGGACTAAGCCATAGTCCCCAATCACAATCGACCCCGCACTCACAAGAGAGTACGTGGCTCGCCGCTATACAACGTCACAAAGTGGTATACCGGGGTTTCGAACCCGCTGGTCATCACCCACATCTATTACTCACCTCAATACAGCGCGACGACTACTCTGCGATGCCTTTTCCATGAGAATCAAGCTCCACACGCGTAGAATCTGATCAAATATGGTAAATACACATCAAATTAGGCCAATTGGACGACACCCAATCAAAATAACTCAATTTACACCAAAAATGGCAAAGTTGCCAAAACCCGACTCTCGGTACGCTTCTCAAAAAATCACGAAAGTCACATATTCGGAACCCTCATCTCAATACGATTCTAAGCATATCAATTCTATCAAATTCAGACTCGATTTGCCCATTCAAAACCTTGATTTTCTAAAGTGCAAGCCTAGAGTTAAATCCTCCATAAATTACCCCAAATTCCTCCATTTTCATGATATAATTGCATAATATTATCAATACTAATCATAATTTGAGTCCATGGTTGATTATGATGATTTCCCTTGAGTTTCTCTTCAAAATCGCCCAAATCGCCTCTAAAGCCGAGACCCAAATGTGTGAAATGTTTCTTAAATTTTCTAACTTCTGATACAATTAACTCACTGTGATTTTCGCTTCTGCGGATAAAATTCCGCCCCGGCGGAACCGCTTCTGCGACCAATTGGTCGCTTCCGCGAACCCAGGCCCATTTGGCCATTTCCGCTCCTGCGATCCACGGACCGCTCCTACGGGTCCATTCCTGCGGATTTTCATCCTCCCCTTTGGTCTTTTCCACCTCTGCGATCAAGAGTCCGCTCCTGCGGACTCGCCTATGCGATCAACAATCCGCTTCTGCGGTCTTCCCCATCTCGCCTCTTGACCTCTTCTGCGGTCTCATCTTCGCTCCTGCGATGCCGCCTCAGCGGACATGATTTCGCTTCTGCGAATTCACGCGCCCCTACGCCCCCTTGTCCGCTCTTGCGGACTCACTCCTACGACCCCATTTCTGCAGGAGCGAAAACAACAGAACTAGTGCACAAAGTCTGCAATTTTCCATATTTTCTCTCGTTCGACCATCCGAAAACACCCCGAGGCCCCCGGGACCTCATCCAAACTCACCAACACATCCTAATACCTTATCCGAACTTGTTCCAATGCTCAAAACGCGTCTAACAACGTCAAAACCCATAATTTACATCGAATTCAAGCCTAAATTCCTTATAACTTTCCAAATTACAGAATCAATCAAAAATCCGACCAAACGACGTCCGAATGACCTAAAACTTTGCGGACATATCCAAAATCACATGACAAAGCTACAGAAATTATCGGAATTCAATTTTGACCCCGGATCAAAATCTCACCTACCGTTCGGATTTCGCCAAAATTCAACCTTAGCCAATTCAAGCCTATTTCTACACCGAACTCCAAATTCAACTCCGATTGCTCCCCTAAGTCACAAATCACCTCCCGGAACTAACCGAATCATCGGAATCTGATTCCGAGCCCTCTAACCAAATAGTCAACTCTAGGTTGACTTTCCATATTCAAGTTTCCTTCAAAAAGGCAATACGCCTCATTTTCAATCCAATTCACTCCTAACTCACCTGATAGACTCTAACACTGATATAAAAGCATAAAACATGTGATTTCAACATAACAGGTTGGTAATTCCCATAAAGACGGGCCGGGTCGTCACAGCCCAGGATCGCATGAGCGGAGGTAGGCCAGCCGGTGGGTTTTTGCAGAAGCGGAGCTCAGTCCGCTTAGGCGATCTCATAGGTGCGAGACCTGGACCGCAGAAGCGGAACTGGGCGGCTTGGTATGGAATCGCATAAGAGGCCGTTTGACCGCAGAAGCGGACTCGCAGGTGCGAGTCAAGAACCGCAGAGGCGGAAATCGCACATGTGATAAGAATAACAGAAGGGAAAATTTCATAAAGTTGAATTGGCTAAAGTTGAAGGGAAAAATTTCATAAATCGCACCTGTGATACTTCAATTAGCTAAAGTTAAATTTTGGCGATATCCGATCGATAGATGAGATTTTGATCCTGGAGTTGGAATGGAATTTTGACAGTTACAGTAGCTCCCTTAGGTGATTTTGGATGTGTCTGCAAAGTTTCAGGTCACTCGGAGGTCGTTTGGTAGGGTTTTTGATCGAATATCGGTTGTGGAAGTTTGAATGGAAACTTAGGCTTGAATTGCTTGAATTTGATGTTTTTCTGTGTTAAAGTATGTGTTTTTATCATTGGAGCAAGTTCGTATGATGCTATGGAGTATGTTTGTGGCTTTCGTTGGGGTCCCGAGGGACCCGGGGTGGTTTCGAGAGGTTAAACGGAGGAATTTTAGAGGTTTTGCAGGTCTGGATTTTTGGCTTCTGCTATTTTTGCTTCTGCGGGTAGGGGAGCGCAGAAGCGGAAGCGTAGGGGCGGAATTTATCTCGCAGAAGCGAGATTGGGCTGGTTTCGACATTTCCGTAGAAGCAGACCAGGATGCGCAGGGGCGGGCTCGCAGAAGCGAGCCCAGGATCGCAAGAGCGGAGGTAGACTAGCCGGTGGGTTTTCGCAGAAGCGGAGCTCAGTCCGCTTAGGCGGTCTCGCAGGTGCGAGACTTGGACCGCAGAAATGGAACTGGGCGGCTTGGTATGGAATCACAGAAGCGGCCGTTTGACCGCAGAAGCGGACTCGCAGGTGCAAGTCAAGAACCGCAGAGGCGGAAATCGCACTTGTGATAAGAATAACATAAGGGAAAAATTTCATAAGTCATAAAAACATTAGGGCTCGGTTTGAAGAGGCGAATTGGGAGATTTGGATGGGAGATTGATGGGAGATTATCGGGTTATCACCAGAGGTGAGTTTTATGGTTCATTTACGCGTTTTTATCATGAAATCCTCCTATATTTTACTGAAATTGGGGGAAATTATGGGGAAATTTAGCCTAAGCCATGGCTTTGAAAAAATGTCGATTTGCGTGGGCAAACGGAGTCCGATTTTTGAAAACTTTATATGCATAGACTTGTATTGAGACGAGGGTTCCGAATATGTAACTTTTGTAAATTTTCAAGAAGCGTACCAAAAGTCGAGTTTTGACAACTTTATGGGTTTTGATGCGATTTGAGTTATTTTGAATGGGTTGCATGAATTTGGCACATATTGATGTATTATCATTGATTTTGAGCAGGTTTGGCATTCGAAGAGGTGGATTTGCGAGGCAAGCGCAAAGCGAGCTAGGACTTCTACCGGTTCGAGATGAGTGGTGATAGTAAATAATGTACTGAGGGTTTGAAACCCTGTACTAGCACTTCACAGTGCTATTTTGAGATGAGACACACGTCTTGTGACGGGCGTGGTGACATTGTGATTGGGGAATTGGACTTGGTCCTTTCCGACTAATAGTGTATTATGTATTGTGACTAATAATGAGATTATAACTATGCAATTGGGCTAGTAGCCATGTTTGGGGCCTTGTGCCGATCTGTAGAGCATTAGGGGACCTGTAGAGCTAGGCGACCCCTATATTATGTTGGAAACTTACACTCAGCCGTAAAACTAGCTGAATAGCATGTTAAGAGCCAGTACTAGATGCGTACTGTGAGAGATAGACTACTTAGGATGGAAATTTCCTGATTTAGCTGAGTGGGCCTGAAAGACCAATCCTATATTTATTGGGACAGGGTCGAGGACCCATTATGAGGTATTATATATATGTACCTATATTGGATCGGGCTGCACACCGCAACAGTAATATATACATGTGGATCAGACTGCACGCCGCACTATTATTGCACTTATGCTGTAGGAGCCCCTTTGCAGTCTGAGTCTGCACACATTCTCAGTGAGCTTTGAAGTATATTATGGGATCGGGCTGCACGCCGTAGCAGTACAGTATAGTTATATATGTATATATATATATATATATATATATATATATATATATATATATATATATATATATATATATTGGATTGGACTGCACGCCGCAGTAATATATGTGTGGATCGGATTGCACGCCGCAGCATCATAGCGCTTGGGCCTAGGGAGCCCCTCCGAAGTCTGTATACACCCCTAGTGAGCGCCGTCGATGTTAAATGGAGCGGGGTGCGCGAAGCAGCGGTATATGTATTGGAGCGGGCTGCACGTCGCAGCATTATACTTATTCATATCCTTATGCATACTTAAATACTTATACATTATAGACATATGTATATATCTTCATACATTGAGATGGATGTACACCGTTGTGGTACGAGTGAGGATTTGGTCAGTGTGGGACCTTGTTGACATAGACGTGGACTGGAGATCAGAGTACTCACTGTAGTGATGACTTACCTGTGGGGGTTTGCCTTAGAACTGTTTAGTGATAGTACATGAGTTCTTATTTTCAGTTATTATTTATTATTATTACTCACTGAGTTGAAATATACTCACCCCACTCCCCTGCACTTTTTGTGCAGATTCACAGGTGCCCGAGAGAGTTGAGTTGTTGTAGCTGCTTACTCATATCTATTTTTGCGGAGACTACGAGGTAGTTGCCGGCGTCCGCAGAACCTGTTTTTCTCCTTCCTTATCATTTTGTGATTTTTATCTTGCTTAGACTTATTTGTATTAGGAGGTTATTCTGTAGAGGCTCAGACTTGTGACACCACGATTTGGTTGGGACCGCATTTTGTATGTTTCTACTATTACGTTTACCGTTTAGGATATAAACACTTGTTGTTTATGTATAACTTGATTAATTGAAATTAATAATTGGCTGGTAATAGATAACATGGTCGGGCTTGCCTAGCATTGTGTTGGGCGCCATCACGACCAGGGTTTGGGTCGTGACAATACCGGTATAAATTATATTGGGATTAGTTATGATGGGATTGTTGTTTATTCATTATTTGATATGTTGTATTAAGAATGACAATTGCATAATTTCTAAGAACAAGGTGTGAGTTATACTTGTGCTAATTACCCCACCTTCTATAAGGTATAAGTTATCCCAGTGTTAAAATTAACACCGGGATAACTTATACCTGATTTGCTAACCAAAAATAGTATTAAGGTGGTATTCCTTATACCTTCTTATAACCCGTACCAAACGACCCCATCGTTAACTCAAAAAAGTTTTATTTCTTTCATTTAATGCTTTTCTTACGGAAACAACTTTATATATCCTAAGAGTTTTGTAAGCTTAAAAACATTATTTATGAATTTTAGAAAAGCTTTGATTTGGATTTTTCGTTTATTAGTTAATCAAATTATTAACTATTTAGTTTCAAATACTTGAGGAAATTATTTTTTTTTTATTTGAATTCTAAATATTTTTTATATGTTAATGTTTAACTGTAATATAATTTTATCCGCTAATAATTGTTTATGAAAGAAAAAAATCTATTAATATTTTATTTTCGCATCTTTGTATTTGCATAATTAGTATTATAAATTCCCCAACCATTTCTCGACCTCTTTTAGGAAAGTAGTTTAAGTATGAATAAAAATGTATTATAGTTTTTATATATAATCTACAAGGATAACATATAAGCAATTTTAGTTATGACATATTACTCAAATAAAAAATAATGTATACTCTTATAAGTAACTAAACTCTTAAATATTAAAGAACTAATAAATAGAGATGATTTTAGAGACTTCCTCTCATATTTGGCTTTGTAACACTAATTTTACAATGTGACTTATGATGTTATATTTATCCCCTTTAGTCTAACTTTTTTATAACAATACTTCTAATCTATTCATAACATTACAAAGTTAGAGTTTGACTAAATTGTCCTTTTTGATGTACTCCTTTATTTAGTTAATTATACAAAAATCTTTTATAGTTTTGTTTTTCTCTAATTTAACTATCAATGCTTAAGTAAAAAAAAATAAAGTGAGTGAGTGGATTCCAAAAGTATATGCATATATATATGTAAAACACTTAATCTTGATTTTCTTTCATTTAACTTTCCTTTTATATTAATTTCTTTTAAATCATTGATAAAAAAAAATAATAATAGTAATAAGCGAGAAGAAAGATAAGCAAACAAAAGTTGAAATAAGTAAAAAAAAAAAAATGCAATCTCAATGCTCGAAGGAAGCAAAACAGGTAAACCTTTTTATTGTTGTACTTCTTTCCTTTATAATTTCAACAAAAGTTGAAATAAGTAAAAAAAAATGCAATCTCAATGCTCGAAGGAAGCAAAACAGGTAAACCTTTTTATTGTTGTACTTCTTTCCTTTATAATTTCCTTTAATTTATTTTTCTATTTTGAAAATTAATATTGAAAAATTTTACATAAGGTTAAAATTACATTAACTTGTCCAAATAGGGAAGAGTTTATATAGAGTAAAGTTCTATTCGATTTTAATTGTGGACTTTCTACATATTCAAATTAGGAAAATTTAATATTTAAATTTTAATTGATTAAGAGCTCCTAAAATTAGGGAAAAACTTAAATTACACTTTCGTCTAATGTATAATTTATTTTAAAGGACAAAAAGGGTGAACGACATTTCGCTAAGGGCCTTTGTGCTTTTAATATAGTATAGATATGTAATCATGCATTGAAAATATCATGGACGATATTTGGTAAATAATTTCCCATTCTTCCTTTTTTTTTGCGAGTAAAAGATATATATATATATATATATATATATATATATATATATATATATATATCAAGCTCTTACAGAGCAGTTAAGGTGATGCACAAGAGGTATCAGATTTACATTAGTAGATACACACCCTAAATTAGATATTTCCCTACTAGGAGACATAGTAGTACTTAGCACATCTATAGCGTTAGTATTTACAGTAGATAGAGTAGTCATATTATTATTACAAGCTGCCGTACTAGCCAATATGACCAACCGTTTATATAATGTTCCTTGCTGGTCATGATGGTAGAGGTATGTCACAAAAGGTGGTGGTAGTTGATAGATCATACAAAAACCGTGAGATTGCTGTGCTCCGAACTTTGCAAGACTGCCCGCAACACTATTCTGCTCTTGATACACACTTGAAATGGTTGGACTATCCAGAAGTAGGAGGAGCCACCTGCAATCATGTATTATGTTATTATATTGTGGTACAAGGCATAATAATACATATTTTACTACTTGGGAATCTGTTTCAATGACAATGGATTTTAAATTCATTTGCAAGCAATTAGCTATCCTTTGTGCAAAACTAACAGCTCAGTTTGGATTGGTGTCCCATGTATTGAGGCTCCTGCAAAACCCATGATCCATTGGCCGTTGTTATTGCGAATAACACCACCTATACCACACGTAGAGTTGTTATTGGAACAAGAGCCATCTATATTAAGTTTATACGTTTGGGCTGTGGGAGGGTGCCATTTAACATATAGGGGTAATAGGGGTCTTGTACTGCATCTACTGTTTGTAAGGTAGTAGAATTCAGCAGACTTTTTGTAAATAATACTAAGCTTCAAGCATGTTTTCCTTTTTTCAAAACAAAAATTATTTCGATGAAGCCATATTTCCCACAACGCAAAAGGGAGAAAAGTTGTATTAGGTATTTGTGTTTCAAAAACTGGTAATGTTTTATTAATGAACTTCTTAAAAATTTGTAGATTATTATTGGAAGCATGGAGAGTGTCAAGATTGACTGAATTAAGGAGTTTTGTCCAAATGCATTTGGCGATGGGACATTGAAGGAGGATGTGTAGTACAGTTTCAGGACCCAATTTATATTGAGGGCAAATATCCGTGTTTACAATGCGTAACCTATATACATAAGAAACAGTTGGGAGCCTGTCATGACACACTAACCAAAGAAAATGGGAAATTTTTGGTGGAACATGTAACTTCCAAATCCAATTAAAATTTGAAGTAGGAAGTATGGACACATTGGATTTGAGAGATAAAAAGGTATACATGGATTTAACAGAAATCAAACCTGTGGTGGTAAGATTCCAGTAGATATGATCAAATATATATGGCCGGATAGCCATATAAATATTGTATATGGACTCTTGTATATGATGCGGTAATACAAAAGGAAGTTGATCTAGATGCCACCTATGGTTATAATAATAATAGGAAACATTTTTACTTTCTTTTGATGTAGGAAAAGGGCCAGAAATATAGTTGCGAATGTTTGTATTGTGGTCAATCCAAGGATTTGTCCACAACTTCACATTTTTTCCAGTTGCTAGATTCCATTTGAAACCTAGTCTACATGATGCCCATCCTTGCATAATATTCCTCCAAATGGAAGAGGTATAATTTTTTTGTAAATTGGCTGGTTTTACATAGTTCCTCAATAGAACTTGAGCATGTAACTGAGTAGGGTAGTGAAATAATCTCCAAGCTAGACTGGCATGTATAGCTTTATTTTTTAGGTGTAAATTTTGTATACCTAATCCTCCTGCAATGAGTGGTTGAGTGACTGTGTGCCAGTTGATGAGGTGAAGTTTCTTTTTGGTAGTAGTAGCTCCTCATAGAAAGTTTCGTTGTATTCTATTGAGAGAATTTATGATGTTTGCTGGTAGGGTAATATATTGCATTACATGGTTTGCAAGTGAATTTAAAGTAGATCGTATTAAAGTAGTTCTACCTGCTTTAGATAAGAAATTCATTTTCCAACCTGCTAGCTTATTGCAAAAATTGTCAATTAGAAATTGGTATTCATTTTTTGTAGATTTCTTGGTGAATATAGGAAACCCTAGGTATTTACCAAAACATTTTCCCTCCTGCATATTGAAAGTGTACAGGATATTGTTTTTAGTGAGAGTAGAACAATTTTAGAGAAATTGTTTTTTGGCTTTTCAAAGTTGATAGTTTGCCTCGAAGCAGTGGTGAAATCATCTAGGGTAGCAACAATTGATTTTGAAGAAGTAGTTGTAATCTTTGAAGTAAGTATAATATCATCAGCAAAAAACAAGTGCAATAATTGAGGTCCTTTGCTACTAATGGATATTGGTGACAATATACAATAATCGACTGAGGCAATAATTTTCCTAGAGAGCATTTCTAGACAAATAATAAACAAATAAGGTGATAAAGGGTCACCTTGTCTAATACCTCGAGTAGACATGAAATAATCAGTAGGTTTGCCATTTATCAAAATTGAAATAGTAGCAGACGTTATGCAAGACATAATTAATTGTATGAAAGATTGGGGAAAATTTAAGGCACAAAGAGATTGGTGAATGAAGGACCATTCCAATTTATCAAATGCTTTTTCAAGGTCAAGTTTTAAAAGCATTTGGCCATTATTCCCTTTCATATTACGGAATCTAGTTAAGATTTCCTGAACTATAATAGCATTATTCGCAGCCCGTCTATTCCTCAAAAAACTTGATTGGTTAGGACTAATTAGGTGATCTAAAAAAGGTTTTAGTCTATTTACAATGATTTTTGTGATGATTTTATAAATTGTATTGCAAAGAGATTGACCATAGAAGCTTGTTTGTTCTTAGGAATTAAACAAACAAAAGTTTTGTTGATTGAAAAATCCATCAAGTGATTGTTGAAAATAGTATAACAAAAAGACTTAACAGAGGTGCCTATAGTATCCCACTATTGTTGATAAAAGAAAGGATGAAGTCCATCCGGTCCAGGAGCTTTTAAAGGTTTAAAAGATCGTTAAGATTTTATTATTTCCCAATCTTGTAAGGGTAGATTGAGAGAAAGGATTTCGTTAGTAGTAAGCATTTATAGACAGAATATATTTTGTAGAGTAAGAACAAACTTTCCGCATTTCAAAAAGGTCATGGTAGTAATGAGTTATTGTCACGACCCGGATTTCCCACCATCAGGAGTCATGATGGCGCCTACTAGTGTAAGCTAGGCAAGCCAATTGTTACTACATTTTTTATTAGTTACAACTCTCTTCTCAAGACTTTAAATAAAATCCTGGAATTTCAGCAGAATAATTAAACTTAGCGGAAGACTTAGTCAATTTTATCAAATATGATACACTACCCAAGACTGGTGTCACAATACTCACGAACTTCTAAGAATAATACACATAATCGTCTGAAAGAAATATAAGCTGTTTATCTAGAATACATGAGATAACAGAATGTAATACATAGATAGAGGAGATAACGTGTCATGCAGACGCCAGCAAGGCTACATCGTAGTCTCCGTAGTCGGAATATTTATAATCGTGCTACTGCTACTGCTGCTATCCGTAACCTGTATCTGCCAAAGAGCGTAGAGTGTAGTATCAGCACAACCGACCCCATGTGCTGGTAAGTGCTTGTCATATCCCCGCGAAGTAGTGACAAGACTAAGGCCAGTCACCCACATAAATGTCACAACCCAAACCCTGGTCATGATGGCACGCAACACAATGCTAGGCAAGCCCGACCATATTATCCCTTAAACCAGCCAGTTATTAATTCTAATTAATCAAATTAAACTTAAACAGCAAATGATCATATCAGGTGATAAGAGAGAGTAAAAGCATACAAAATACGGTCCTAACCATATCGTGGTGTCACGAGACTGAGCCTCTACAGAATAACATCCTAATACAAACAAGTCTAGGCAAAAAGAAATCAACATGATGATAAAGAAGGAGAAAACAGGCTATGCGGACACTGGCAGCTACCTCATAATCTCCGTAAAAGTAGGCAAGGGTCAGCAGCTACAATGTCTCAACTGCTCTCGGGCACCTGTGGATCTGCACAGAAAGTGCAGGGGAGTGGGGTGAGTATATTTCAACTCAGTGAGTAACAATAATAAACAATAACTCAAAATAAGAACTCCAGTACTATCACAAGAGAGTTCTAAGGCAAACCCCCACAGGTAAGTCATCGCTACACTGAGTACCCTGATCTCCAGTCCACATCTAACTCAACAAGGTCCCACACCGACCAAATCTTCACTCGTACCGCTACGGCGTACAGCCAACTCTATGTATGTAAATATATACATATGTCCATAATGTATAAGTATTTAAGTATGTATAAGGATATGAATAAGTATAATGCTGCGGCGTGCAGCCCGCTCCAATACATATACCGCTGCGGCGCGCAGCCCGCTCCATTTAACGTCGACGACGCTCACTCGGGGTGTATACAGACTTCGGAGGGGCTCCCTAGGCCCAAGCGCTATAATGCTGCGGCGTGCAGCCCGATCCACACATGTATTATTGCGGCGTGTAGTGAGATCCAATATATATATGTATATATATTTATACTGCTGCGGCGCGTAGCCCGATCCCATAATATACACCAGCGCTCACTGAAAATGTGTGCAGACTCAGACTCCGAAAGGGCTCCTACAGCCCAAGCGCAATAATACTGCAGCGTGCAGTCCGATCCAACATATATACCGTTGTGGCGTGCAGCCCGATCCAATGTATATACTGCTGCGGCGTGCAGCCCGATCCAACATAGGTATATATATAATACCTCATAATAGGTCCTCGACCCTATCCCAGTCAGTATATGCTTGGCCTCTCAGGCCCAATATAATATATCTTAGTGGGTCCTCGACCCTAACTCAGTCAATATAGACCCGGCCTCTCAGGCTCACTCAACTAGAATAGGGAATTCCACCCTAGGTAGTATCTTTCAAAGTACACATCTAGTACTGGCTCGTAATATGCTATACAGTTGTAATTACGGCTGAGTGTATATTCCCAACATGATATAAGGGTCACCTAGCTCTATAGGTTCCCTAATGCTCTACGGATCGGCACAAGGCCCCAAACATGGCTATTAGCCCAATTGCACAACTATAATCTCATTAACAGTCATTAAACACAGTATTCTATTAGCCGAGAAGGACCAAGTCCGAACCCCCAATTACAATGTCACCACGCCCGTCATAGAACGCGTGTCTCCTCTCAAAATAGCACCGTGAAGTGCTAGTACGGGGTTTCAAACCCACAGTACATTGTTTACTACTACCACTCACCTCGAACCGGTAGAAGCTTCAACCCACCTTGCGCTTGCCTCGCAAATCAATCTCCTCGGATGCCAAATCTGCTCAAAATCATAGAGAATGCATCAATATATGCTAATTTCACGCAATTCATTCGAAATAACCCAAATTGTATTAAAACCCACAAAGTTGTCAAAACCCGACTTTTGGTGTGCTTCTCGAAAAATTATAAAAGTTACATATTCGGAACCCTCGTCTCACAAATCGATTGGCCAAGGACTGAACATCCAAAGCAAGCGGCCTTTGATTGACTGGAATATAAGCAAGGCTGCCCATACTGGCTAACTTCCTACTCAAAGCGTCGACCACCACGTTTGCTTTTCTCGGTGATATAAAATGGTGACATCATAATCTTTCAGCAATTCTAGCCACCTTCTCTGTCTCAAATTCAACTCTTTCTATTTAAACAAATACTGAAGACTTTTATGATTGGAGTATACTTCACATGCTACACCATACAAATAATGCCTCCGGATCTTCAATGCGTGAATAATCGCCGCCAATTCTAGATCATGCACTGGATAGTTCTTCTCATGAATCTTCAACTGCCTCGAAGCATAGGCAATAACCTTGCCATCCTGCATTAACACTACACCAAGCCCAATACGGGAAGCATCACAATAAACAGTATAAGGTCCCGTACCTGTGGGTAAAACCAATACCGATGTTGTGGTCAAGGCTGTCTTGAGCTTTGAAATCTCGCCTCACTTTCATTTGACCATTCAAATTGAACACCTTTCTGTGTCAACCTGGTCAGTGGGGTTACAATTGATGAAAACCCCTCCACAAATCAGCGATAATAACCCGCTAATCCCAAGAAACTCCGAATTTTTGTGGCTGATATCGGTCTAGGCCAGTTCTTGACTGCCTCAATCTGAATTGGATCAACCTGAATACTTGTTGCCGTCACAATATGACCCAGGAATGCAACTGAACTTAGCCAAAATTCACACTTGAAATTTTTTGCATATAGTTGGCTATTTTTCAGAGTCTGCAAAGCCACTCTGAGATGTTGCGCATGCTCCTTCTGACTGCAGGAGTATGTCAATATGGCAACAATGAAGACTACAACGAACAAGTCTAAATAAGGCACGAACACCTCATAGGTATGCACATATTCATGACTCTGGCCATAAGAGTTGTTCCTAAATTACAACATTGTTAATTATTCCTGTTATCAAATATCTTATTCCAAAACTCCCACTTTACTCACAATGAGGTATGGAAACCTCATGATTACTTTCCCGAATTAATGAGTCATATTTATCCTTACCTGATGCTCATCTCAAAGCCTATAACTCAACGGTTACAAAACAGAAATGGCTAGCTATGAATAGAAACTATGCAAGGATTGTCAAATAATCCTAATAGGCATGGCTCAAATCTAGGATATAGTACTAGATTTTTAATTCCAGAAAGGGAAAATTTTAAACACAAACTTTTCACCACCAGGACCTTGTCCTCATACAATATTCACCGCAGCTTGTAGCTCGGTTTTTAAAAAAAAATATTTTCACGTTATACAAAATTTTTTAGGATCTCACCCTCCACTCTGAATCACAAGTATTTGCACATTGTGCCACTGATGTTTTTTTCATTTTCTTTCTTTCTTCTTTTCAACTATTGTCCGTCAAAGAGTATCACGGCACAAAAAGAATGTAACGACCCGGCCCGTCGTTACCGGAATTACCACCCCTCTACCTTGTATTTACATATTTTATGCTTTTTGTCACGACCCCAAATCCGGTCGTGATGGCGCCCAGCACATTGCTAAGCTAGCCTGACCAATCAATATCAACAACGGAGCTAGAAGCTCTCTTTAACCCATTTAAGCATATTAATTCACGAAGCAACAACAATACATATAACGAAAACGGGGAACCAAGTCCCATAATACATCAACACCCATAGACCAAAGGGTCAAGAGTCATGAGCCTCTACTGAACATGAGTGTATAAAGGTTTACAAGATACCAAGTGCGAAAGAAAAGTCAATACAAAATCAAAAGACAGTAGGAAGGAATATCGGGTCCTGCGGACTCTGCAGCTACCTCGAATATCCACAAACGTCGCCTCGCACAGCTACTGGATCACTGCTGAGAGGTACCTGGATCTGCACACAAGGTGCGGGGAGTAAAATGAGTACTGCCAGACTCAGTGGTAATAAACAAGGGTAAGACAGCGCAGATAAGAAATCCGCAATAAAGCACTATGTAAAGCTTGTAATCAAATACCCTGTCACAGAATCAATATCGACTGTACCTGTACCAACAAGTACCAGCAACACAGTATAACAACTAGCGGATGTAGCTAAATGCAATGCAATGCATGATATGACCGCTACGGCGCGTAGCCCGATCCAATTTGGGTACACGTGCTCACCGTGGGGGTTCAGACTCCGGAGGGGCTCCTACAGCCCAAGCACAATATTACTGCGGCGTACAGTCTGATCCAACATATATACTGCTGCGGCGCGCAGCCCGATCCACTACTAGTCAGCTAATATGCAATCACGGCCTCGCAGGCTCAAAAGTAGTTTTGAAAACATCTTTTATCATTTTTTAGTTGGAAAACAGTAATACCAAGTTCCAGAGATTGGAAATAGCATGATAACAGAAATAGCTACGGACTGGTAGTAACTAACATGTCAATATGATAAGACAATGATAACGATCCTCGCGGGATCCAATAACCGGCTCACGGCCCACATGTATACTCAACCGCCCAAGAAGGGGGTTCCTCGGCTCAAGAGTGGCCATTATCACAATATATAATATGCAACCGTCCGAGAAGGAGGTTCGACGGCTTAAGAATAGCCTAATATCATAATACAGTATCTCAACAAGTCGGACTAAGCCATAGTCCCCAATCACAATCGACCCCGCACTCACAAGAGAGTACGTGTCTCGCCGCTATACGGCGTCACAAAGTGGTATACCGGGGTTTCGAACCCGCTGGTCATCACCCACATCTATTACTCACCTCAATACAGCGCGACGACTACTCCGCAATGCCCTTGCCATGAGAATCAAGCTCCGCACGCGTAGAATCTGATCAAATACAGTAGAAACACAACAAATTAGGCCAATGAGACGACACCCAATCAAAACAACTCAATTTACATCAAAATTCCCAAAGTTGTCAAAACCCGACTTTCGGTACGCTTGTCAAAAAATCACGAAAGTCACATATTCGGAACCCTCATCTCAATACGAGTCTAAGCATATCAATTTTACCAAATTTGGACTCCATTTGCCCATTCAAAACCTTGATTTTCTAAAGTTCAAACCTAAGGTTAAATCTTCCATGAATCACCCCAAATTCCTCCATTTTCATGATATAATTGCATAATATTATCAATACTAATCATAGTTTAAGTCCATAGTTGATTACCCGATGATTTCCCTTGAGTTTCTCTTCAAAATCGCCCAAATCGCCTCTAAAGCCGAGACCCAAATGTGTGAAATGTTTCTGAAATTTTCTAACTTCTGATACCATTAATTCACTGCGATTTTCGCTTCTGCGGACCATTTTCCGCCCCTGCGGAACCGCTTCTGCGACCAATTGGTCGCTTCTGCGAACCCAGACCTATTTGGCCATTTCCGCTCCTGCGATACACGGACCGCTCCTGCGAGTCCGCTTCTGCGGAAATTCTTCCGCCCCTGCGGTCCTTTCCGCCTCTGCGATCAAGAGTCCGCTTCTGCGGACTCGCCTATGCGATCGTCCTTCCGCTTCTGCGGACTTCCCATCTCTTGGCAAATCCCGCTTCTGCGGTCTCCTCTACGCTCCTGCGACGCCGCTTCAGCGGAAAGATTTCCGCTTCTGCGAAGCCAAGCGCTCCTGCGCCCCCTCGTCCGCTCCTGCGGACTCGCTCCTGCGCCCCCATTTCCGCAGGAGCGAAAACAACAGAACCAGAGTCAAAACCTGCAATTTTCCACATTTTCTTCCATTTAACCATCCGAAAACACCCCGAGGCCCCCGGGACCCCAACAAAACCACCAACATACCCCAAAACACGATACGAACTTGTTTCAATCATAAAAACACCATCCTAAACATTAAAATCACCAATTACACACGGATTCAAGCCTAAATTCCTTCAAAACTTCCGAATTGCGCATTCCATCAAAAACCCGACCAAACGACGTCCGAATGACCTGAAATTTTGCAGGCACATCCAAAATCACCTAACGGAGCTACTACAACTGTCAGAATTCCATTCCGACCCCCGGATCAAAATCTCACCTACCGTTCGGATTTCGCCAAAATTCAACCTTAGCCAATTCAAGCCTATTTCTACACCGGGCCTCCAAATTCAATTCCGATCGTTCCCTAAGTCACAAATCACCTCTCGGAACTAACCGAATCATCAGAACCTGATTCCGAGCCCTATAACCAAATAGTCAACTCCGGGTTGACTTTCCTTATTCAAGTCTCCTTCAAAAGGCTATATGCCTCATTTTCAATCCAAATCACTCCTAAATCACCCGATAGACTTTAACACTGATATAAAAGCATAAAACATACAATTTTAACATAACAGGGTGGTAATTCCCGTGACGACGGGCCGGGTCGTCACATTCTCCCCCTCTTAGGCAAACGCTCGTCCTCGAGCGGGTCAAGAAACATACCTGAAGTCTCAAACAAGTGAGGATATCTGCTCCGCATCTCTCGCTCGACCTCCCAAGTGACCTCCTCCACGGGTCGACCTCTCCACTGAACCTTAATTGATGCAATCTCCTTAGACCTCAATTTTCTCACCTGCCGTCCCAAAATGGCAATAGGCTCCACATCATAGGATAGATCACCATCAAGCTGAAATGGTGCTAAAATCTAATACATGAGACGGATCTCCAATGTACTTCCGGAGCATAGACACATGGAATACTGGATGGACGCTGGATAATCTGGGCGGCAAGGCTAACTCATATGCCACCTCTCCAACCCTCCTAAGTATCTCAAAAGGACCAATGTACCCGGGACTCAACTTTCCTTTCTTCCCAAACCTCATGACACCCTTCATAGGTGAAACCTTCAACAATACTCGTCACCAACCATGAAAGACAACTCTCGAACTCTACGGTCCGCATAACTCTTCCGACGAGACCGTGTTGTACGAAGCCTCTCCTCGGATCAACTTTGCTCTATCCGGAGCATCCCGGACTAACTCGGTCCCTATAAACCTAACCTCACCGAGGCTCAAACCATCCCACGAGGGATCTACACCGCCCTGCCATACAATGCCTCATACGGGGCCATCCGAATACTCGACCGATAACTGTTGTTTTAGGCAAATTCAGCAAGTGGTAGGAACTTATCCCACGAACCACCAAAGTCAATCACACATGCTCGCAACATATCCTCCGGGATCTGAATAGTGCACTCAGACTGTCCGTCTGTCTGGGGGTGAAATGCGATACTCAACTCAACCCGCGTACCCATCTCTCGTTGAAATGCTCTCCAAAACTGAGAAGTGAATTGAGTACCCCTGTCGGATATGATAGACACCGGAACTCCATGCAACCGAACAATCTCTCGAATAAAGATCGCCGCCAACCGCTCCGATGAGTAGGTAGTACTAACTGGAATGAAGTGAGCTGACTTGGTCAGTCTATCCACAATCACCCATATAGAATCAAACTTCCTCGCTGTCCGAGGTAGTCCAGTAACAAAGTCTATAGTGATCCTCTCCCATTTCCACTCGGGAATATCAATGCGCTGAAATACACCACCGGGCCTCTGATGCTCGTACTTAACCTGCTGACAGTTGAGGCACCGTGCTACATATCTGACAATGTCCATTTTCATCTTTCTCCACCAATAGTGTTGTTTCAAATCTTGATACATCTTCGCGGCTCCTGGATGGATAGAATACCGCGAGCTATGGGCCTCCTCCGGAATCAACTCACGAAGGCCATCAACATTGGGCACACATATCCGGCCCTGCATCCTCAATACGCCGTCACTATCAATGGTGACATCTCTAGCATCATAATGCTGAACTCTGTCCCTAAGGACATCCAAATGTGGATCATCATACTGGCGCTCACGAATACGATCATATAGAGATGACCGAGATACAACACAAGCCAATACCCTGCTGGGCTCCGAAATATCTAACCTCACTAACCGATTGGCTAGCACCTGAACATCATAAGCAAATGGCCTCTCCTCAGCTGGAATATATGCCAAGCTCCCCATACTGACCGCCTTCCGGCTCAAAGCATCGGCCACCACATTGGCCTTCCCGGATGATATAATATAGTAATGTCATAATCCTTCAGCAACTCAAGCCATCTCCGCTGTCTCAAATTAAGGTCTTTCTGTTTGAACAAGTGCTGGAGACTACGATGCTCGGTATACACCTCACAAGACACACCGTACAAATAGTGCCTCCAAATCTTCAATGCATGAACAATGGCGGCTAGCTCCAAATCATGAACAGGATAGTTCTTCTCATGTGGCTTCAACTCCCGAGAAGCATAAGCAATCACCTTACCTTCCTGCATTAACACACAACCTATCCCCACTCTCGAGGCATCACAGTAAATAGTATATGAACCTAAAGCTGATGGCAATACTAACACTGGAGCTGTGGTCAAAGCTGTCTTGAGCTTCTGAAAGCTCTCCTCGCACTCATCCGACCACACGAATGGTGCACTCTTCTGAGTCAATTTAGTCAATGAAGAAGCAATGGATAAAAATCCCTGAACAAACCGGCGATAATATCCCGCCAAGCCAAGAAAACTCCTAATCTCTGTAGCTGAGGACGGTCTAGGCCAACTCTGCACCGCCTCTATTTTCTTTGGATCAACCTGAATACCATCACGAGACACCACATGCCCCAGAAATGCTACGGACTCGAGCCAAAACTCGCACTTGGAGAATTTAGCATATAGCTTCTCCTCCGTCAATCTTTGCAACACAATACTCAAATGCTGAGCATGCTCCTCCCGACTACGGGAGTAGACTAGAATGTCATCAATGAACACAATCACAAATGAATCCAAATAAGGCCCGAACACACTGTTCATCAGATGCATAAATGCTGCTGGGGCGTTGGTCAACCCAAACGACATCACAAGAAACTCATAATGACCATATCGGGTCCTGAATGCAGTCTTCATAATATCCGAGTCCCTGATCTTCAGCTGATGATAGCCTGAACGAAGATCGATCTTAGAAAACACCCTCGCACCCTGTAACTGATCAAACAAATCATCTATGCACGGTAGAGGGTACTTGTTCTTCACCGTCACTTTGTTCAATTGTCGATAATCAATACACATTCGCATGGAACCATCTTTCTTTTTAACAAATAATACCGGCGCACCCCACGGAGACACACTAGGGCGGATGAAACCCTTATCCGGAAGTTCTTGAAGTTGCTCTTTCAGTTCTTTCAACTCGGCTGGTGCCATTCGATAAGGAGGAATGGATATGGGCTGAGTGCCCGGCACCAAGTCAATGCCAAAATCAATATCCCTGTCCGACGGCATGCCCGGCAGGTCTGAGGGGAATACATCCGGAAAGTCCCTCACAACAGGTACAGAATCAATGCTAGGAGACTCAGCTCCCACGTCTCTCACAAAAGCTAGGTACGATAAACACCCTTTTTCAACCATCTTCTGAGCTTTTAACAACGAAATAACACGGCTAGGGACGAAATCGGTCGAACCCCCCCACTCGATCTGAGAAATACCAGGAATGGCCAATGTAACTGTCTTAGCATGACAGTCCAATATAGCATGGTACGGAGACAACCAGTCCATACCCAATATGACATCAAAGTCCACCATACCCAACAATAACAAATCTGCCTGGGTCTCCAGACCCCCAATAGATATAACACAGGATCTATAGACATGATCCACAACGATCGTATCACCCACGGGGGTGGATACATGAACAGGTAAGTCAAGACTACTACGAGTCGCACCCAAATGATGTGCAAAATAAGAGGACACGTAAGAATATGTGGACCCCGGATCAAATAGAACAGAGGCATCTCTGTGACAGACAGAAATGATACCTGTAATCACTGCATCGGAGGCAACTGCATCACGCCTGTCAGGAAGTGCATAGAATTGCGCCTGGCCTCCACCAGACCTCTCCTCGCCCCTGGGGCGACCACGAGAAGACTGACCTCCACCTCTACTAGCCTGAGATGGTGCTGAAGAGGAGGGCTGATCCCTCTGCTGAGTCCTGTCCCTACGGAGTCGAGGGCACTGTCTCCTCATGTGGCCAAACTCACCACACTCATAACATGCACCTGGTGCTGGAGAAGGGGACTGAAGGGAACCCCTCACCGCAGAAGAACCCTGGGCCGAAGAACTAGGTGCTGAACTTTGAGTTGGGAGGCACTGAGTGAAGACTGGCCCTGCTGAAAACCCTGACGGCCACGGCTAGAAGAAGCTCCACTATGCTCTGGGCGACCTGACTGACGAGGTCGAGATGAGCGACCTCTGCTCTGCTGGGAATGCCCTCTAGATGGAGCACCACTGAAACTGCCAGAACCACGAGGCCTCTTGGCCTCCCGCTCTCTCTCTCTCGGCGACGATCCGCCTCAATGGAGCGTGCCATATCAACAACCTACTCAAATGATGATGACAGAACTAGCTCTCTGGTCATAAGAATGCGGATAGAGTAATTGAGGCCATCAATGAACCTCCTGATCCTCTCCCTATCATTAGGGATCATCCATGTGGCATGCCTAGCCAACCGTGTGAATCCGAGCTCATACTGGGTCACAGACATGTCGCCCTGAACCAACCACTCGAACTAGCAACGTAGCTCCTCGCGACGAGACTGTGGTACATATTTCTCTAGAAAGAGAGTAGAGAATTGCTGCCATGTGAGAGGTGCTACTCCTGCAGGCCTCCGCCTCTCAAACTCTTCCCACCAATCAAATGCGGGACCAGTGAACTAAAAGGTAGTAAATGGAACTCCGTTGGACTCAAGAATACCAGCCGTCCGCAACATCCTCTGACACTTGTCCAAGAAACCCTGGGCATCCTCGCCCTCAACGCCACCGAAATGGGGTGGCTGAAGTCTACCAAATCTCTCAAGACGACGCTGCTCGTCGTCGGGCATAACCTGAACCATATGCTCTGGAGCTGGAGCTGGTGCAGCTGGAGGAATAACCGGTGCAACCACCTGAGCGGGGACAGCCTCTGGCGTCTGAAGTCCCTGAACAACCGGGTTAGGTGTGCGAGCTGCAGGGTCTGCTGACCACCCCCTGACTGAGATGTCGCTACAGTAGCGGTAGCTAAAACTACCTGAGCCAAACCGGAACACACTGATAATATCTGAGCAAGAGTCTCCTGAAGACCAGGAATAGCAATAGATATAGTCTGGCCCTGAACTGGGGCTGCTCCTGAACGGGTACAACGGGCAGGTCAGCTGGCACTGCCTCAGCCGCCCTACCTCTACCTCTTGCACGACCGTGCCCACGGCCTCTAACAGGTGGTAATAGAGGTCGTCCACCTCGTCCTGATGCTCGCGTTCTCTCCATCTGCGAGAGAATAGAATATAGAAGTTCAGTTCTCAGAATAACAAGATCGCACGACAGAGTTCAACAAAAGTGAAATTTTCCTAAAGGTTCG
This sequence comes from Nicotiana noctiflora, assembly GCA_032618575.1. Taxonomy (NCBI): domain Eukaryota; kingdom Viridiplantae; phylum Streptophyta; class Magnoliopsida; order Solanales; family Solanaceae; genus Nicotiana; species Nicotiana noctiflora. The sequence continues at coordinate 332,948 of JASVEL010003764.1, read as the reverse complement.
AGCCTCCCGAGGATAAGTACAGGCGTCCCCGTACCGATCCACAAGACTCTACTAACCGGCTCAAGACTCACGAGGCCTAGTAAACCTAGGCTTTGATACCAACTTGTCACGACCCCAAATCCGGTCGTGATGGCGCCCAGCACATTGCTAAGCTAGCCTGACCAATCAATATCAACAACGGAGCTAGAAGCTCTCTTTAACCCATTTAAGCATATTAATTCACGAAGCAACAACAATACATATAACGAAAACGGGGAACCAAGTCCCATAATACATCAACTCCCATAGACCAAAGGGTCAAGAGTCATGAGCCTCTACTAAACATGAGTGTATAAAGGTTTACAAGATACCAAGTGCGGAAAGAAAATTCAATACAAAATCAAGAAAGTAAGAAGGAATATCGGGTCCTGCGGACTCTGCAGCTACCTCGAATATCCACAAACGTCGCCTCGCACAGCTACTGGATCACTGCCGAGAGGTACCTGGATCTGCACACAAGGTGCAGGGAGTAAAATGAGTACTGCCAGACTCAGTGGTAATAAACAAGGGTAAGACAGCGCAGATAAGAAATCCGCAATAAAGCACTATGTAAAGCTGTAATCGAATACCCTGTCACAGAATCCATATCAACTGTACCTGTACCAATAAGTACCAGCAAAACAGTATAACGACTAGCAGATGTAGCTAAATGCAATGCAATGCATGATATGACCGCTACGGCGCGTAGCCCGATCCAATTTGGGTACCCGTGCTCACTGTGGGGGTTCGGACTCCGGAGGGGCTCCTACAGCCCAAGCACAATATCACTGCGGCGTGCAATCCGATCCGACATATGTACTGCTGCGGCGCGCAGCCCGATCCATTACTAGTCAGCTAATATGCAATCACAGCCTCGCAGGCTCAAAAGTAGTTTTGAAAACATCTTTTATCATTTTTCAGTTGAAAACAGAAATATCAAGTTCCAGAGATTTGGAAATAACATGATAACAGAAATAGCTGCGGACTAGTAGTGAACTAGCATGTCAATATGATAAGACAATGATAACGATCCTCGCGGGATCCAATAACTGGCTCACGGCCCACATGTATACTCAACCGCCCAAGAAGGGGGTTCCTCGGCTCAAGAGTGGCCATTATCACAATATATAATATGAAACCATCCGAGAAGGAGATTCGACGGCTCAAGAATAGCCTAATATCATAATACAGTATCAACAAGTCGGACTAAGCCATAGTCCCCAATCACAATCGACCCCGCACTCACAAGAGAGTACGTGTCTCGCCGCTATACAGACGTCACAAAGTGGTATACCGGGGTTTCGAACCCGCCGGTCATCACCCACATCTATTACTCACCTCAATACAGCGCGACGACTACTCCGCAATGCCCTTGCCACGAGAATCAAGCTCCGCACGCGTAGAATCTGATCAAATACAGTAGAAACACAACAAATTAGGCCAATGGGACGACACCCAATCAAAACAACTCAATTTACATCAAAATTCCCAAAGTTGTCAAAACCCGACTTTCGGTACGCTTGTCGAAAAATCACGAAAGTCACATATTCGGAACCCTCATCTCAATACGAGTCTAAGCATATCAATTTTACCAAATTCGGACTCCATTTGCCCATTCAAAACCTTGATTTTCTAAAGTTCAAGCCTAGGGTTAAATCTTCCATGAATCACCCCAAATTCCTCCATTTTCATGATATAATTGCATAATATTATCAATACTAATCATAGTTTAAGTCCATAGTTGATTACCCGATGATTTCCCTTGAGTTTCTCTTCAAAATCGCCCAAATCGCCTCTAAAGCCGAGACCCAAATGTGTGAAATGTTTCTGAAATTTTCTAACTTCTGATACACTTAACTCACTGCGATTTTCGCTTCTGCGGACCATTTTCCGCCCCTGCGGAACCGCTTCTGCGACCAATTGGTCGCTTCTGCGAACCCAGGCCTATTTTGCGGGTCCGCTTCTGCGGAAATTCTTCCGCCCCTGCGGTCCTTTCCGCCTCTGCGATCAAGAGTCCGCTTCTGCGGACTCGCCTATGCGATCGTCCTTCCGCTTCTACGGACTTCCCATCTCTTGGCAAATCACGCTTCTGCGGTCTCCTCTACGCTCCAGCGACGCCGCTTCAGCGGAAAAATTTCCGCTTCTGCGAAGCCAAGCGCTCCTGCGCCCCCTCGTCCGCTCCTGCGGACTCGCTCCTGCGCCTCCATTTCCGCAGGAGCGAAAACAACAGAACCAGAGTCAAAACCTGCAATTTTCCACATTTTCTCCCGTTTAACCATCCGAAAACACCCCGAGGCCCCCGGACCCCAACGAAAACCACCAACATACCCCAAAACACGATACGAACTTGTTCCAATCATAAAAACACCATCCTAAACATTAAAATCACCAATTACACGCGGATTCAAGCCTAAATTCCTTCAAAACTTCCGAATTGCACATTCCATCAAAAATCCGACTAAACGACGTCCGAATGACCTGAAATTTTGCAGGCACATCCAAAATCACCTAACGGAGCTATTGCAACTGTCGAATTCCATTCCGACTCCCGGATCAAAATCTCACCTACCGTTCGGATTTCGCCAAAATTCAACCTTAGCCAATTCAAGCCTATTTCTACACCGGGCCTCCAAATTCAATTCCGATCGCTCCCCTAAGTCACAAATCACCTCCCGGAACTAACCGAATCATCAGAACCTGATTCCGAGCCCTCTAACCAAATAGTCAACTCCGGGTTGACTTTCCTTATTCAAGTCTCCTTCAAAAGGCTATATGCCTCATTTTCAATCCAATTCACTCCTAACTCACCCGATAGACTTTAACACCGATATAAAAGCATAAAACATACAATTTCAACATAACGGGGTGGTAATTCCCGTGACGACGGGCCGGGTCGTCACATTCTCCCCCTCTTAAGCAAACGCTCGTCCTCGAGCGATTTGGGTTGAAAATGAAGCAAATAGCATGTTTGAAGGAAGCTTGAATATGGGAAGTCAACCTAGGGTTGACTATTGAGTTAGAGTGCTCGGAATCGGATTATGATGATTCGACTAGTTTCGGGGGATCATTTATGACTTAGGAGAGCAATCGGAATTGAATTCGGAGGTCCGGTGTAGAATTAAGCTTGAATTGGCAAAGTTAGTATTTTGGCGAATTCCGGTTGATAGGTGAAATTTTGATCCGACGGTCGGAATGAAATTCTGAAAATTTCTATAGCTCTGTTATGTCTTTTTGGACTTGTGAGCAAAATTTGAAGTCAATCGGACTTGATTTGATAGGTTTCGGCATCGAAAATAGAAGTTGGAAGTTCTAAAGATTATAACGCTTGGATTGGAGGTTGATTCATGATTTTAGCGTTTTTTGTTGTGATTTGAGGCCTCGAGCAAGTCCGTAATATATTATGAAACTTGTTAGTATACTTTGTTGGGATCCCATGAGGCTCGGATAAATTTTGGAACAGTTTTTGTAAGATTTTTGCCGTTTTGAGCATAAATGTAATTATCCAAATGTCTATTTTAGTTCAATAGATTCAAATTTGATTTCGAGACTTCTAGAATTTAGATAATGAATTATAGGACTGATCTGGAAAGTTTGGTCTAATTTCATCAAGTCGCGATTGGGTTTTTGACGCGAAATGTGAATTAATTGTTTAACGAGAACAATTGATGTTGCATTGAGTAAATGAGATCCAAATTCAATTTTTTTGAACCACTGGATCCGTATCGAAATTACGGAGCCATAGGAAAAAGAATCGTTGAATTCCGAGTTCGTATGATGGAGTTAGAGCCATTTTAGTAAAAATGGCTGCGTGCTGCAATTTCTGTATTGCTGCTGCATTTTTCTGCAGCGTATGAATAGTAATTCCCGTGCGTGAACAATAACCGCACGGGTGAACAGTGTCGGCGTGCATGAACAGTATCCCATGAATAGTGTCGACGCGCATGAACAGTACTCCATGAACAGTAACGCGGGTGAACAGTAATTTTGTTAAAAAACCTGGACAGAATGGCATTTCATCCGCGAGCAAAACTATTTTTCCACCATTTTTGGTCATTCTTGAGAGCTTTTGAACGGGAATTGAAGGGATTTCGACGGGGAATCATTGGAGGTAAGTTTTATGAGTTAAATACATGATTTTATCATAGAATCTTCCATTAATTCTCTGAATTTGGGTAAGAAATCAAGAAAATTAGGGCTTTGAGCAAAAATCTTAAAATGGGGATTTGAAGGACCATTTGTGGTCCGAATTGGGAGTTCTTGGTATGTACGGACTCGTGGAGAGATGAGGATTCCGAAAATATGAGTTTCATAATTTTTCGGGAAGTGTACCAAAAGTCGAATTTTGACAACTTCGTGGGTTTTGGTGTAAACCGAATTATTTCGATTGGGTTATGTCTAATTAGCCTATATTGATGTATTCTTATTGATTTTGAGCAGATTTGGCATCCGAGGAGATTGATTTTCGAGGCAAGCGCAATGAGAGCTAGGACTTCTACCGGTTCGAAGTGAGTGGTGGTAGTAAATAATGTATTGAGGGTTTGAAACCCCGTACTTGCACTTTACAGTGCTATGTTGAGATGAGACACGTGTCATGTGACGGGCGTGATGACATTGTGATTGGGGTATTGGACTTGGTCCTTCCCGACTGATAGTTTATTATGTATTATGACTGTGAACTAAGATTATAACTGTGTAATTGGGCTAGTAGCCATGTTTGGGGCCTTGTGCCGATCTGTAGAGTATTAGGGGAGCCAGTAGAGCTAAGCGACCCTTATATCTTGCTGGATACATACACTCAGCCGTAGTTATAGCTGTATAGCATATCATGAGCCCGTGCTAGATGTGTATCTTGGGAGAGACTATCTAGGGTGAAATTCCCTATTCTAGCTGAGTGGGCCTGAGAGGCCAAGTCTATACTGACGGAGATAGGGTCAAGGACCCACAATGAGTTGTTATATTGGGCCTGAGAGGCCAAGTCTATATTGACTGAGACAGGGTCAAGGACCCATTGTGATATATTATAATGGGCCTGAGAGGCCAAGTATATACTGACTGGGATAGGGTCGAGGACCCGTTATGAGGTATTATATATATATATACCTATATTGGATCGGGCTGCACGCCACAGCAGTATATATATTGGATCGGACTGCACACCGCAGTAATATACATGTAATATACATGTGGGACGGACTGCACGCCACAGTATCATTGCACTTGGGATGTAGGAGCCCCTTCGGAGTCAGAGTCTGCACACATTCTCAGTGAGCGCTGGTGTATATTATGGGATCGGGTTGCACGTCACAGCAGTATAGTTATATATGTATATATATGTATATTGGATCGGACTGCACGCCGCAGTAATACATGTGTGGATCGGGCTGCACGCCGCAACATCATAGCTCTTGGGCCTAGGGAGCCCCTCCGAAGTCTGTATACACCCCCAGAGAGCGCCGTCGACATTAAATGGAGCGGGCTGCGCGCCGCAGCGGTATATATATTGGAGCGGGCTACACGCCGCAGCATTATACTTATTCATATCCCTATACATACTTAAATACTTATACATTGTAGACATATGTATTTATCTCCATATATTGAGATGGTATTACATCGAAGTGGTACGAGTGAGAGTTTGGTCAGTGTTGGACCTTGTTGAGGTAGATGTGGACTAGAGATCTGAGTACTCGTTGTAGTGATGACTTACCTGCGGGGGTTTGCCTTAGAACTGTTTAGTGATGGTACAGGAGTTCATACTTTCAGTTATTGCTTATTATTATTACTCACTGAGTTGAAATATACTCACCCCACTCCCCTGCACTTTTTGTGCAGATTCACAGGTGCCCGAGAGCAGTTGAGTTGTTGTAGCTGCTTACTCATATCTAATTTTGCGGAGACTACGAGGTAGCTGCCGACGTCCGCAGAACCCGTTTTCTCCTTCATTATTATTTTGATGTTTCCATCTTGCTTAGACTTGGTTGTATCAGGATGTTTATTCTGTAGAGGCTCAGACTCGTGATACCACTATTTGGTTGGGATTGTATCTTGTATGTTGCTACTATTGCGTTTATCATATTGAATTGAACACTCGCTGTTTAAGTTTAACTGGATTAATTGGAATTAATAATTGGCTGGTTTAAGAGATAATATGGTCGAACTTGCCTAGCATTGTGTTGGGCGCCATCACGACCAGGGTTTGGGTCGTGACAAAGAACCCTCATACCGATAGGGCATATAATTAACCATTGAAAATAATTATTTCAGGAATTACATCGATTCCCATTGTAGTAAATAATATAAAGTCATTTTCGACCTCATCAATATTCCCAGTGACCAACACATAATAATAGGGATAATTATCTTCACTTAATAACACAGCGTGAGTATTCACATAAGTAGATTTGATGATTATGAAGCTCACTCATGAGCGGGGCATATTAAGAGGACTTGCATCAATTCTTCAAAGACCAAATCAAATTGAGGAAAAATATTCCTTTTATAGCAATCAGAATTGTACAGGTGATAACATCATCTGGTGTAGTGACCTCAGTCACACCATAGAAATTATGTCAAAACCTGGGTCTCCACCTCTAGGAGTCTCACCTCCGCCTCTAACATCCTGACCCCTAACTCTTGCTGGTCACGTAAACTGAGTATTGACACGGGACACGTAGCTTGAGTGCCTTTGTAAATTATATTCCTCCAATCTGCCACAGTCACAACAATTCCTTTGAGGCTTAGCTAATTTATTGAAGATGACGACATATTCGGACAATGTCATAGTGACCTGGCATAATCGTTCAGATCATACATACCACACCTTTCAAATTGTCTAGGAGGTAAACTCCTCCAAAATATTTCAAAAAAAAATAGGGTTGAGTAGGTAGTGTCGCATTGGCCGATCTGCCCTCTTCATAGGCTTGTCACAAACATTGACGACCAATTTCCTTATTTGCTATGCTAGCTTGACACTGCTAAACTACCCCATATTTGCTTATATACTCTTTGTTATTCTTTGGGCCGATTCTTACCCCCTAAAGAGTACTAAGCCTCAGATATGCATAATTTATTTGGGGGACATTTCCATATCATATATATACCTTCCAAGCCAAAATTGACATATCACATGGCCATCCGGTCCAATAATTAATGGTGGAATTCCCCCTTTATGGCTATAAGTCAAAGTCACAACATCTGATAGTCCACAATAATTGTCCTTCACAACTTCAAATAAATCAACCAGACATCAAGGTCCGTTGAAACCACAACCGGTTAGTAAATACATTATGTTTCCACTACTACTCTCGCCACCCGAAACACAGTAGAATCGACCCTCTCGCTTTCGACTATTCCCGTGTTCTACAATATCTCATAGCAATGGTCAATAAATTACCTTGGGTTCTCAAAAGATGCACCACTGAAGGAGATAGCGGAGAGTTTGGTGAAACTTATCCAAAACTCCGTAAAACTTCTGAAGGCATCATTGATTTATCACCAGCCTGTGCCATTGTTCGGCTAAAGAAGCGGTACATGACTTCGCCATTCATGGGAAGACAAGAGTAGAAATTCATCTTAACATTTGAAGAACAAATTCGCACGATAGGAAAGAATGAAGGTAAAAATTTCCTAACTATGTAGCTTCTAAGGGATAAATACAGATGTCTCCGTACCGATCCTTCAGACTCTACTAAGGTTGTTCGTGAGTTGTGATACCTGTGAAACCTAGAGCTCTAATACCAACTTGTCACGACCCGGATTTCCCACCATCGGGAGTCATGATGGCGCCTACTAGTGTAAGATAGGCAAGCCAACTGTTACTTACATTTTTCATTAGTTACAACTCTCTTCTCAAGACTTTAAATAAAATCCTGGAATTTCAGCGGAATAATTAAACTTAGCGGAAGACTCAGTCAATTTTATCAAATATGATACATTACCCAAGACTGGTGTCACAATACTCACGAACTTCTAAGAATAATACACATAATCGTCTGAAACAAATATAAGCTGTTTATCTCGAATACATGAGAAAACAGAATGTAATACATAGATAGAGGAGATAACGGGTCCTGCGGACTGTCATGACCCCAATCCCGATCGTGATGGCGCCCAACACAACTACTAGGCAAGCCCGACCATCTACCCTCTCATCCCGAGCATGAAGCTCAAATCAATTACCTGGATATTATTCTCAACAATAAAGCTAAACTGAATAACCACCCAAAGATCTAGGGTCACGAGTCTAGAGCCTCTAAACATGATCGGATAACAATATCTAAACCAAATACTCAAGTATGAATAATGTATATAGAAAGGAAAACTGGAATAAGAAGAGAAGCCAGGTCCTGCGAACGCCAGCAGCTACCTCAACAACTCGGATAAATACTGATAAAAGATGGAGTGCTCTTCTATCCCTCATGTGTACCTGAATCTGCACACAAAGGTGCAGGGAGTAGGGGTGAGTACTAAGTAATCAATGAGTAATAAATATATACAATTAGCTAAAAGTAAGAAATCCACAGAATACCACATAATGAAGCTAAACTACAGTCCGATTCCTCCTACGAACTAGCAACAACAACAGTACATTACCACTATCAGAGATAATTCACAGACAAAGATGCAATGCAAAGCACATAACCGCTATGACGTGTAGCCCGATCCATTTAACGTCGAAGACGCTCACTGGGGGTGTGTACAGACTCCAGAGGGGCTCCTACAGCCCAAGTGCAATACCGCTACGGCGTGCAGCTCGATCCTCATATCAACCACTGCGGCGTGCAGCCCGATCCATCCTCAGTCCACAACATGCATACAAGTCACACAACAGCTCAAATTATTTATTTCCTGGTTCCAGTTTATTTATTATGAAAATACTTTAACTTTTATTAAATTTTCCCAAAACAAGTGACTTAGCATTTCAATACGGTGATTTCAAACCAGGACCGAGATCAGTGATTAAGCGTATAGAGCTATCACATATATAACCATCCCCTAGGGATACTACAGGTCAGCACAAGTCCCCAAACATGGCTTACAGCCCACAAATATATCAAACACAGTGTGTTTTCAATCACATATATCATGTTATACTCATTCGGGATGGACTAAAGTCTCAATCCCCAGTCATAATCAATCCTGCACCTGCGACGGGGTGCGAGCCACGCCCTACTAATGTCACAATGTGCTAAGCAGGGGTTTCAAGCCCTCAGGCTACCATATATACAAACTACTCACCTCTAGCCGGTCGAAGACTCGTCCGCGATGCCTTTTCCTTTTGAATTTGCCGCCTCGTGCGTAGAATCTAGTCAAACCACAACAATTATATCAAATACGGGTCAAATAAATATAACCCAATTCAATTTATACGAAATACACGATAATACACCAAGTTGGTAAAACCCGACCCCGAGCCCGCTGCTCGAAAAATTCCGAAATTAGTATCAACGCGATCCTCGTCTCGCCATGAGTCCGTGCATATAAAATTTACCTATATCGGAGTTCAAATGGCCCCTCAAATCTTCAAATCTTATTTTCAAATCCCTATGTCCTAAATCCCCAATTTACACCTCAAAAACATGTAATCTAGTCGGATTATTCGATGATAATTCAATATTATGGAGTACTAATAATCACAAGTGACTTACCTCAAGATTTCCCATGATTTCTTGCTCAAAATCGCCCCAAACCGTGTTATTTCGCAAGAAAATAAGTAAAAACAACGAGCAGAAATGCAACAGCTTTTTATTAGCAAATCTGGTCGCTAAAGACCCAAATATGGTTGCTAAAAGTGCCACACCAGACCTGATGCACCAGCACTCTTTTATTTTCACTAAAATGGATTTAACTCCGTCATACAAACTCAGAATTTGACGATTCTTTTTCCTATGGCTCCGTAATTTTGATACGGATCCAGTGGTTCAAACAAAACTGAATTTGGATCTCATTTGCTCAGTGCAACATCAATTTCGCTCGTTAAATAATTAAATCACATTTTGCGTCAAAAACCCAATCGCGACTTGATGAAATTAAACCAAAATTTCTGGATCAGACCTATAATTCATTATTTAAATTGTCGAATTCTCAAAATCAAATTTGGATCTCTAGAACTAAAAATAGACCATTGGATCATTACATTTATGCTCAAAACGGCAAAAATCTTCCAAAAATGAACCGTTGGGCATCCGAAACACACCCGAGACACTCGGGCCCACAACCAAAAACACAAACTCAACCTAATACTTCATTCAAACTTGCTCGGATCATAAAAATTCTACCTTAAACATCAAAAATCACCAAAATCCTAAAATTCGATTCAAACTTAAACTTAGTCTTTCAAAATTCACATTCGATCAAAAATCCGACCAAGCGATGTCCGAATGACCTCAAAATTTGCAGACATATCCAAAATCACCTAACGAAGCTACTGTAACTGTCGAAATTCCATTCTGACTTCCGGATCAAAATATCACCTATTGAACGGATTTCGCCAAAATTCCAACTTCGCCAAAATAGGCTAACTTCTTCACCGGACCTCTAAAATTACTTTTGATTGCGCTCCTAAGTATTAAATCATCCCCCAAAACTAACCGAATCATAAAAATTCAGTTCTGAGCCCTCTAACTCATAAGTCAATATTGGATTGACTTTTCCAACTTAAGCTTTCCTTAAAGAGATTAATTGTCCCATTTCCTACTAAAATCAATCCGAATTGACTCAAAGTTAGCACACAAGTCACATTCGACATTACGGACTTGTACCAACTTTCGGAATCGCATTCCGACCCTGATATTAAAATTTTCACTTCCGGTCGAATTTTCTCATAAACCTTTAAATTCCTATATTTAGCTAAATGACTTCAAAATGACCTCCGGACATCCGAATTCACTTCCGATCGTGTTCCCAACTCCAAAATCACCATACAAATCTATTCCTAGACTCGAAATCCCAAATGGACATCTATAACTCTAAAATGCCTTCCAACCCAAATTTATGAAATTCTTCTAAAATACTAACTTCCACCATATACGTTGAAATGCTCACGGGTTATCAAAAACTAAATCCGGACATACGCCCAAGTTCAAAATCATCATACGAGCATGCTGGAACTTTTAGATCCCAATTCCAAGGTCATTTACTCAAAATTCCAATCCTAGTTCATTTCTTCAACTTTAAGCTTTCAAAATGAGAATTTCCATTTAGATTTGACTCCAAACTTCCCGAATTTTAATTCTGACCATACACACAAGTCAATATACCTTAGATGAAGATGTTCATGGCCTCAATCTGCTAAATGACGCGTCGGAGCTCAAAACGACCTGTCGGGTCGTTGCAATCTCCCCCGCTTAAACATACGTTCGTCCTCGAATGTGCTGAGAACTACAATAATGTAGTCTCAAATAACTTGTTTAACACATCATGCACCTTCCCGTGCTACCACTACTTAGTTGAGCACATTAGCTATATAATTCTATAGATATAATTCTTTATTCAAGCGAATAAGCTATTAGGCGAAATTCCAAGTCTATTTCCATCATTCGACCACCATATCAATCTCCACACGTTGTACCCAAACATTAATGCATAACTTTGTTGAATTTACACTTCGCATCACTTTACTCATATGACCACAATAACATTCTTTATTTACTGCAGTTGCCTACAATACCCAAATACCGATGGAAACCTCTTATTAGTTGAAGTCTTATTCCAACACTTTCATATACCGCCAACGATAAATAAAACACGGGCTAAACCGTAACAATTCCTCAAATCAACCATTTATGAAGCCATTTCTCTTTTGACTGATATTACAACGGATTTTGGAGCAAAACCTCGATATCACCTTCCTCACTAGCTGAAACCACATACGCCCGCACTCATTAATGGCTCCAACGACCATTCCGATTATAACACACCACAGTGGTAATATGACACCTCCTCATCGGCCTAAGCCACGACGAGCAAAATACAGGCTCCAATAAGAAATGATCTAAACACACTCGAATCATGACAATTGACTAACATAAAAGAGCTGTAATTCAAATTCCTCAATTCCATCACAACTCATAACTGAGATCTCGTCTCACATCATAGAATTAGAGTACCTGAACCCTCCTCGAATGTCATAACATCACGTGGCCTTGCCACGACTCACGATTCTATCCAAGCACTATTACTCATGGAGAACCTCAAGTCACCATGCTCAAAATGGTTATCCAAACACATATTTAGGTTTGAACTCAAACAATCAATCACACCCGCGGTGATGCATTTAATATATGCTATCAAATCCTGAATGGATACAACCGATGTGCTATTCCCCGAGCGGTACCCAATACGGACTATTCCTTAGAAGCTAGGAAGTATTGTACACAAAGTAACTTATAGAAAAATATATTTTCCACATCACATTGTTGCAGCGCGCAACCCGTTCCAATAACATACCCGTGGCGGCATGCCACCCGGGCGGCGTGCCACCCTATCCACGCATAAATCCCGCAAGAGGAAATGCACATCGAGTCAAGTTGCTCATTACAACAAACATATATATATAGCCTCAAGATCGGCTACATGAAACGCATCCGACAACGTTCCTCAATACCAGAACTGAATCAATGGTAGATACCTCTACGCTGACATCCGCCACAAAGGCCCAACTTACAAAGCAATACCTACCGGCCGTCTGCTGGCCCTTGGGTACATCTACCTTGCTGGAGCATAATCTGATACACTCTGCTACGCACTTTGTGGCATTTTCTAACATAGTCCATATCACATTAGTCTAGACAACCTGACTTATGACAACTTGTCTGCAATCGTATATCATTATTCAAATTCATCATATCAAGTAAAGAGAGAGCCGCTAGGGCTTCCAATTTTCAATAATCGCTAAACGGTGCCGATACATATGATATACCACCACTGCGTAGGCGGATTATGAGAACTTCTAGTGTCCAGCACGTATATAGCACATGAATCGCTATGCCTGATTCCACACTTCCCCGTACGAATACATAACACATCGCAAACTTTTTCTTCCAATTCATTGCATAAGTTTAACTGCCAGGACTGAGTCCTTTTACCCACGTCGAGCTATGCAAATGCCAGCACTCAAGAGCCTTGTTGCACCATATCTGTAAGACTCATTACTTCGAACACGTACCAGGAGTTAATCGTATCCTTATCATACCGTTCCGGTTTATTAACAAGTGGCTCCATTTACCCAATTCCCTTTCTGATTCATCTTAAATTTAATATTCTCTTTGCCGTAGCACTACAATATCTCAACTCATGTTTCCACACGAGACTCATACACAAGACTACACGGTCTAAGGCTCACATGCAGCTGAATACTCTCTCAATGTTTCCCAGAAGTACCATATTCTACAATACTTTGTTTTGAAGAACTTCCTGCGATTTTGAATTCATTATCATTACTCCCCAACACAGATACATAGAATCCCATCATTCACATAACATACACAAGTCTTGATTCCTTCTAACGAAACCACCATCTTTAGCCATATACACAATCTTAAGACACATTACCATTACAAGCAAAGTCTTGAACACCGCAAGGCCATTCTCGGGCGTCATTCACGCTTATTCAATTATAATTCAACTGTCTTATTGGACAGGACTACTCGTGCCCTTTTAGAACTCTGGCACCGCAGAACGTGATTACATACAAATGCATTTAGCTATCTTTCCTTCCTATACACCGAATATTCTTACCAGCAGCAGTTCAAACCATCCTATTATTTCTTCATATCTACGAAGCACCATAACCTTTATCAGAATTTCCCAACATACTTAGATACAGAACCAGCATAGCACATATTAATGCAATTAATTAATCAATAACAACCTCCCCAACTTGGCTCGGAGCCATACATCAAAACACTTTTAGCTGCTCATAGTCAAACGATGCCACAATGTTATGGTGAGATTAAACTCAAGTCATTTACAAGCTTGACAAAGACTCGAATCATCAGAGACCTTAATCCTTATACAATTCTTGCATTTATACACACACCACAGTTAAGCCTACTCTCTTTAGGTGACAGAAATCTTTTCTAAGTCCCAAATTTTTCAAAACTTTCGGCAGAGTTTCCTTTGTAAATTGGCCTATCCACAATCACCAAACCATTCTAACAATATATCCACAACTCAACAAGACATCACAATGTATTTCAATAACATTAAATCTCAATACTATACGAATCATATTATCACAATTTTTACCTGAACCTGCGCTACACCTGCTCGCATCATAACACATATCAAATACCCTTCAATTACACATCTAAATCCACCCACCTACTTTGCATCAATCTAGTATTTCAGTACAACACCTTCCACCAGGATATACATAGCATAATCACTTTAGTCTTCCTGAGTCTAAACTCGTTTTACTACACGTAAGGCATTTTACCTTCCAACTAAGAGATATGATAAATATTCACCACGCCCATAGCTCGGGGCTACACAATAGATTACAATAAGGATCTAACACCTGACAGCTCGTACATTATTAAGCTGCCATTTCCACAGTTAGGAACAATACCGATCATACGAAATTTCATAATACCAGTTTGTAAAATCAACACTTTGGTGCTCATGTCATAGCCAAAGATCTAGCCTCAAGTCCTCCCGACTGACCCAACATGAACTCATAGAGATTATATCTCGCCCCTCGACTAGGGAATCACAAGCCATCAAGGCTATTATATTACTGAGCGTTCGAGTCGTACAAGCGTATGGAAGGAATTTCCAAGAATTATATCTCAAGCTGAATCAAGTACGCACGATAAGAATTCCAAGAAATGTGAAGTGTTTCCTAAAGGTTTGCAGCCTCCCGAGGATAAGTACAGGCGTCCCCGTACTGATCTACAAGACTCTGCCAACCGGCTCAAGACTCATGAGGCCTAGTAACCTAGGCTCTGATACCAACTTGTCACGACCCCAATCCCGGTCGTTATGGTATCCAACACAACTGCTAAGAAAGCCCGACCATTTACCCTCTCATCCCGAGCATGAAGCTCAAATCAATTACCTGGATATTATTATCAATAATAAAGCTAAACTGAATAACCACCCAAAGATCTAGGGTCACGAGTCTAGAGCCTCAAAACATGATCGGATAACAATATCTAAACCAAATACTCAAGTATGAATAATGTATATACAAAGGAAAACTGGAATAAGAAGAGAAGCCAGGTCCTGCGAACGCCAGCAGCTACCTCAGCAACTCGGATAAATACTTATAAAAGATGGAGTGCTCGTCTATCCCTCCCGTGTACCTGAATCTGCACAAAAAGGTGTAGGGAGTAGGGGTGAGTACTAAGTACTCAGTGAGTAATAAATATATACAAGTAGCTGAAAGTAAGAAATCCACAGAATACCACATAATGAAGCTAAACTACAATCCGATTCCTCCTACGAACTAGCAACAACAACAATACATTACCACTATCAGAGATAATTCACAGAACAAAGATGCAATGCAAAGCACATAACTGCTACAGCGTGTAGACCGATCCATTTAACGTCGACGGCGCTCACTAGGTGTGTACAGACTCCGGAGGGGCTCCTACAGCCCAAGCGCAATACCGTTGCGGCGTGCAACCCGATCCTCATATCAACCGCTGCGGCGTGCAACCCGATCCATCCTCAGTCCACAACAAATATATAAGTCACACAATAGCTCAAATTATTTATTTCCCGGTTCCAGTTTATTTATTTTGAAAATACTTTAATTGTTATTAAATTTTCCCAAAACAAGTGACTTAGCATTTCAATACGGTGATTTCAAACCAGGACTGAGATCAGTGATTAAGCATACAGAGCTATCACATATATAACCATCCCCTAGGGATACTACATGTCGGCACAAGGCCCCAAACATAGCTTACAGCCCACAAATATATCAAACACAATGTGTTTTCAATCACATATATCATGTTATACTCATTCGGGATGGACTAAAGTCTCAATCCCCAGTCATAATCAATCTCGCACCTGCCACGGGGTGTGAGCCACGCCCTACTAGCGTCACAATGTGCTAAGCCGGGGTTTTGAACCCTGAGGCTGACCATATATACAAACTACTCACCTCTAGCCGGTCGAAGGCTCGTCCGCGATGCCTTTTCCTTTTGAATTTTCCGCCTCGTGCATAGAATCTAGTCAAACCACAATAATTATATCAAATACGGGTCAAAGAAACATAACCCAAGTCAATTTATACGAAATACGCGATAATACACCAAGTTGGTAAAATCCGACCCCGGGCCCGCTGCTCAAAAAATTCCAAAATTAGTATCAACGCGATCCTCGTCTCACCACGAGTATGTGCATATAAAATTTACCTAAATCGGAGTTCAAATGGCCCCTCAAATCTTAAAATCTTATTTTCAAATCCCTAGGTCCAAAATCCCCAATTTACACCTCAAAAACATGTAATCAAGTCGGATTATTCGATGATAATTCAATATTATGGAGTAGTAATAATCACAAGTGACTTACCTCAAGATTTCCCATGATTTCTTGCTCAAAATCGCCCCAAACCGTGTTATTTCGCAAGAAAATAAATAAAAATAATGAGCAGAAATGCAGCAGCTTTATATTAGCAAATCTGGTCGCTAAAGACCCAAATCTGGTCGCTAAAAGTGCCACACCAGACCTGATGCACCAACACTCTTTTATTTTCACTAACATGGCTTTAACTCCGTCATACGAACTCGAAATTTGATGATTATTTTTCCTATGGCTCCGTACTTTCGATACGGATCCAGTGGTTCAAACAAAACTGAATTTGGATCTCATTTTCTCAGTGCAACATCAATTTCGCTCGTTAAACAATTAAATTACATTTCGCATCAAAAATCCAATCGCGACTTGATGAAATTAAACCAAAATTTTTGGATCAGTCTTATAATTTATTATTTAAATTCTCAAAGTCTCGAAATCAAGTTTGGATCTCTAGAACTAAAAATAGACCTTTGGATCATTACATTTATGCTCAAAATGGCAAAAATATTCCAAAAATGACCCGTTGGGCATCCGAAAGACACCCGAGACCCTCGGGACCACAACCAAAAGTACAAACTCAACCTAATACTTCATTCAAACTTTCTCGGATCATAACAACGCTACCTTAAACATCAAAAATCACCAAAATCCTAGAACTCGATTCAAACTTAAACTTAAACTTTCAAAATTCACGTTCGATCAAAAACCCGAACAAACGATGTTCGAATGACCTGAAAATTTGCAGACATATCCAAAATCACCTAACGAAGCTACTGCAACTGTCGTAATTCCATTCTGACTCCCGGATCAAAATATCACCTATCGATCGAATTCCGCCAAAATTCCAACTTCGCCAAAATAGGCTAACTTCTTCACCGGACCTCTAAAATTACTTCCAATTGCGCTCCTAAGTATTAAATCATCCCCCGAAACTAACCGAATCATCGAAATTCAGTTTCGAGCCCTCTAACTCATAAGTCAATGTTGGGTTGACTTTTCCAACTTAAGCTTTCCTTAAAGAGATTAATTGTCCAATTTCCTACCAAAATCGATCCGAATTGGCTCAAAATTTGCACACAAGTCACATTCGACATTACGGACTTGCACCAACTTTCGGAATCGCATTCCGACCCCGATATCAAAATTTTCACTTCTGGTCGAATTTTCTCATAAACCTTCAAATTCCTATATTTAGCCAAATGACTTCAAAATGACCTCCGGACATCCGAATTCACTTCTGATCACATTCCCAACTCCAAAATCACCATACGGATCTATTCCCGGACTCGGAATCCCAAATGGACATCTATAACTCTAAAATGCCTTCCAACCCAAATTTATGAAATTCTTCTAAAATACTAACTTCCACCATATACGCCGAAATGCTCACGGGTTATCAAAAACCAAATCCGGACATACGCCCAAGTTCAAAATCATCATACGAGCGTGCTGGAACTTTTAGATCCCAATTCCGAGGTCATTTACTCAAAATTCCAATCCTAGTTCATTTCTTCAACTTTAAGTTTTCAAAATGAGAATTTCCATTTAGATTTGACTCCAAGCTTCCTGAATTTTAATTCTGACCATACACACAAGTCAATATACCTGAGAAGAAGCTGTTCGTGGCCTCAATCTGCTGAATGATGCATCGAAGCTCAAAACGACCGATCGGGTCGTTACACGGACGCCTGCAAGGCTACCTCGTAGTCTCCGTAGTTAGAATATTCATAATCGTGCTACTGCAGCTGCTGTTGTCCGTAACCTATATTTGCGCAAAAATAGCGCAGAGTGTAGTATCAGCAAAACCGACCCCATGTGCTGGTAAGTGCATGGACTATCCCGGCGAAGTAGTGACGAGACTAAGGCCAGTGACCCACATAAACCTATACAGTTGAGATATATATACATATACAACAGCAGAAAACGTTATTGAACGTTTATAAAGAAAGAATCTGCTCTGAAATAACAGTCAATAACTTATAATATACGAAGTAATCTGATCAATGGAACAAAACTTACTTTCATGTCTCAATTCATTTGTTTTTTCATTTCATATCTTGTGGTAGGCGTACCGCTCGCTCACAAATTTAACAATAGGCTACCCGGCAACTATGGCCAAGGCCAAGATTCAAATCACTTTGTGGTCGGCGTGCCACACGATCCCGAATTTATCAATAGGCTACCAGCAACTATGGCCAATGCCAAGATTCAAATCACTTGGTGGTCGGCGCGCTACACGATCCTGAATTTAACAATAGGCTACCGGCAACTATGGCCAATGCCAAGATTCAAATCACTTTGTGGTCGGCGTGCCACACGATATCATTTCTTAACATATAAGTGGTCGGCGCGCCTCACGATCCCAACTCTTCAATATGAAAGTGGTCGGCGTGCCACACGATCCCAATTCTTTAATATGAAAGTGGTCGGTGTGCCACACGATCCCAATTCTTTAATATGATAGTGGTCGGCGTGCCACACGATCCCAAATTTAATGATGTATATTACTGGCATTAAGCCAATAATCTCTGATCAACAGTGGATGTACAACATGTATTACCGGTATTAAACCAATAATCTTAACTTCAACAATATTTGTATTACCGGTGTAAAACCAATAATTGACAGTAAATCAACGATATATCTTTGTTACCGGTATAACACCAATAACTTTTAATCAATAGTTTATATGTGATTTTACCGGCATAAAGCCAATAAATGATAATAAACCTACAATTTATCTCAGTTACCAGTGTAGAACCAATAACTATTAATCGACAATTTATATGTAATTTTACCGGCATACAGCCAATAAATGATAATGCACCTACAATTTATCTTTGTTACCGGTATAATACCAATAACTCAGTTCTTATTTCCTCAAGCCAGGATAGAACAAACACTTACCTCGTATGTTTACGAACAATTCAATCTGTAGCAATGCCTTTTCCTTTCAAATTTAGCTCCATTCCAATCGTATCTATACACAATTGATTTAATATCATCAATTCTACTTAACAAACTAGTTCATATGGCTAAATATGATTTTTACAACATTCTGCCCGGAATAGTAAAAATCGACCTCGGGCCCACATAGTCAAAACTCAAGTTTCGAACCAAAATAAATTCACCCAATCATCCATGAGTTCAATTATACAATTTGTTCTTAAGTTCGACTCCAAAATGAGGTCTAGATCGCAAATTCTTTGAAAACCCTTACTAAACTCATTTCTCTAATTTTTCTACCCATTTACACATATTTAGGCTTAGGAATACAAATAATATTGATGGAAATTGAAGAAAACGAGTCAAGAATAACTTACCCAAGAAGTTTGATGAAAATCGTCCAAGAATCGCCAAGAAATGGTGTTGGAGAAGAAAGAGTTTGTGAAATGGGTTGAAGTTCTCGTTTCTGTTCTGTTTTGGGAATTAATTTATTGGGCACCAATTTGTTCATCGCGTTTGCGACACCCCGATCGCGTTCGCGATGAAGGAAAAATGACAGGCATCATGTTCGCATGGGGCGAGTCGCGAACGCGAAGGGAAAAATTCTGTGGCTCCAACTTTAGCCTACGCGAATGCGGGCACAGCCACGCGAACGCGTAGAGAAAAGGGCTGGCTTCAATTTTTTATACTACACGATCGCGAGGAGCTGTCCGCAATTGCGATGAAGGAATCAAGTTGGCCATCGCGAACACAACCACCTAGACGCGAACGCGATGAAGAAATGAAGTTGGCCATCACGAACGCGACTAACAGGACGCGAACGCGATGAAGGATTGACTGCTGCAGATTTTCTACAATTTTCTTAAGTTCAAAATCATCCCAATGCCTATCCGAAACTCACCCGAGCCCCCGGGGATTCAAACTAATCATATACACTAACTCAAAAACATCATACGAACTTGCTCACGCGATCAAATCGCCAAAATAATATCAAAATCAATGAATTGAGCCTTAAAACTCAAGAATTCTTTCAAAATTTCATAACTTCCAAAATTTCCAATTTAAGGCCGAAATACGTCAAACGATGTCTGTTTTTAACCAAACTTTACAGGAAGTGCTTAACCAACATATATGACCTTTACCAGGCATCGGAACCAAAATACGAGCCCGATGCCATTACTTTTTAATCAAATTTCAGTTTCATTTTCCTTAAACATTTTCAGAAATCAATTTAATAGAAAAATTCTTTTACCAAGGGGTCTAGACCTCAGATTTCAATTTCGGACATACGCCCAAGTTCCATATTTTTCTACGGATTTTCTAGGACTGTGAAATCACGGGTCCGGGTCCGTTTACCAAAAATATTGACGAAAGTCAACCATATCAATATTAATATCAAAATTCTTCAAATTTTCCATATATTTCGTATGTTTCAACATAAAAAATTTTCCAGCTTCGCGCTCGGACTGCGCATGCAAATCGAGGCAACTATAAATGAGGTTTTCAAGACCTCAAAAGCTCTAAATGATTAAGAAAATAAGTGATGACCCTTTGGGTCATCACAGTTATGTTATTTCGAATTGTAGTAGGATGCATGGTCCAATTTCCTCCACTATCCTAAAAGGCAGTAATCCGATTAAAGCGTTTTCTATTAATAGTGAAAAGGTAGAAAAATTTTGTGTTTTCATCTCCCTGATTTAACCAGTCAATTTTGTATTTTAGTTTCCAAAAATCTTGTTCTAGTTTTAGAATATTATTAAAGACAGTAACAAATGTTTTTTCCAACTTATGCAAAAAAAGAGACTAGTAGGGTAATGGACAGACGATTGAATACCACTGATTCGAGCTAATAATTTTTTCTTTTTTTGAAGATGTTGCCTATTGTACTTGAGTAGTGAACTGATCAATTACATGTAGGAGATGGTCATTTTTAGACCACCATTGAGTAACCAGTGTGGGGAAGGTGGGGTGTGTTGCCCAAATTATTTCAAATCTTAAAATCTTTTGTCTAGGTACAGAAAAGTTTAAATCTAACTTTAAAGGGATGTGATCTGAGTGAAGTCTTGGGAGATGAGTGAAAATCATATCAGGGAAACGACTAATTAAATCATAGTTTACCAAAAAACGATCAATTCTTTCCAGTATATTGCAACTTGTATGTCTACCATTTGTCCAGGTGTATCTACTCCCTTTGTGTCCTAAATCAGATAATTTACAGTAGTTTATACATTGGTGGAAACTTTGTATCCTAGTATCAATCAAAGGCAGTCCACCAAATTTATCCTCAGCTGCTAAAACATCATTGAAATCACCCCTACTACCCAAGGACCTTTATACCAATCGTAAATGCATCTTAAATTTGCCAGAGTAGGTGCCTATTTTTCTGGTTAGGGTTTGCATATATAGCAGAAAAAAGAAAAGTATATGGGTTAGGTAATACCTAGATATGGCAGTGAATCTCCTACCCCGTTGAAGCCACATGTTCGACACGTACCTCATCTGTCCATAAAATGACAATTCCACCTGAGCGGCCTATGGCAGGCACTTCTATCATACCTGTGAAGTTAAAGTTATCTTTAATATTTTGGTGACTGCTACTGTGGGTTTCCAGGAGGACAACCAGTGCTGGCATGTTGTAGTCCAATAGAGATATGAAATTCCTACGAAAATCATCAGAAAGAACTCCCCTACAGTTCCAAATAATAAAATTCATGTGACCATCCGCGTAATCAAACTGCAGGTTGGCCCTTGGACCCCTCTGAGTGTTGATCTTTCTTGTTTGGAGGAGGAAAGTTGGCATGAGGAGCATTACATATTTTCCTACTTCTGGATTGGTCGTTGGTCGTATGCGAAAAAAGGTTGTGCGAAGATTTTGAGTGCATCTTACAAAAATCTTTCTTTCGTATTCCTCCTTCTGCACAAAGATTTTTATCCCGTCTAGGAATGCATACACTGGTCGAGTTTCTCTGTTGTAGCTATTGCTGCTTCTAACTCCGCTTGTAGGTTGTCGTTTTGTTCTTCCTGAGGTGGAATGTGAGGTGGTGAGGGATTGGGAGAGGGGACTGGTGTGGGAGGAGTTGGTGGATCCCAGTATGGTTTAATCAATAGAGTTGGTGTATTGAGAGGTGGGTAGAAGGACATTTGTAGAATGTGATGGTGGAGATGTTGGGGATCCCAGGATGGGGTTGGAAGTGGTAGTTGTTGGTAAGTGCTGATGTGTGTGGCTCGTGTCATGGCCCAATGGTACCTACCATAAATCTCCACTCTCAGTTGCATTCCCTCCATCACTATCTGAGCTAAGTCCCTTGGGTGGTTTACCAAGATCGTGACCTCCTGATGATTCACCTCCAGTGTAAAGGTTAGAGTATGGTTCTGTAGCCCCGCTTCCAACCATGAAGAAAGGTTTGTTGGCAAGTGTGGGGTTTGAGCTGTGTAAATTATGGAGTTGGTTCCATGATCAGATGAGGGGAGTGGAGTGGAGTTTCGTACCTGATGGTGGTGCAGCCTGTGTATCTGAGTTTGTGGATTTTGGTGCCTCCTTAGAAAATTGAGAGTTGGACTGAACATTATTTAAAGTAGTAGTATTAGTGCATAGGCAATTTTCGTTGGTGTTTGTATTATTTACAGTGGGTGGAGAGGGTAGAATTAAAAGGGTTGGAGTTAAAGTGGCAGCTGGTAAAGTGGGCGGTTGGAGTGATTGATGTGGTGGAAAAGAGTGAGTATTTAGTGAAGGGGTAATAGGATAATCATGGTCTACTTGCATGGGGTGTGAAGAGTTAGGTTTAGGGTTATATAATGATGTTGGAGTGGGATGGATTGTGGTGGATGTATCAGAAGGTGGTGGTGTAAGTGTTTGAAGAATATTGTGCATGTGAAGGGATTTGACGTGTCCCTTTGCATGGAGGATGATAGGAGATGGAGGAGGGTTAGGAGTTGATTGGACCGGTTGGTCAGGTACTTGAGTGGTTTTTGGGATACTCAAAGTAGGATTTTTTTCTTGTAAGAATGGCGTATCAGTTGGCATTTTTTCAGTCAATACATGGAATTGATTTTGTATGTTGGATGAAGAGGGATTATGAGTGGTTGTGAGTTAATTAATGGTTTTTATTGAAAGGTGTTCCAAAGGAATATTAGTTGGAATTTGGTTACTAATAAACCTTTTTTCACTAAGTAAAGGATTATTATTAACCATTAGGGTTGAGGTTGGCCTAGTGTAAGGCACAGGTTTTTTCTTGAACTGTACTGTCTTCCATTCATCAGTAAAGTTTGTTTTGGGGATTGGATTTATGGTAGAATTCTTCATTGAAGAATTCTTAAGAGTAGAATTTTAGTGGTCTTGGTAACTACAAATCCTTTGGTTATGTCCCATCCGGTTTGAGACATAACATATTTAATCCTTTATATAGGATGTGTTGTTTGTGATTACCAATAAAAACATGAGATTTCAATGGTTAATCAATTCTATTTCTACACATAATTGTGCATATCTACCCCTGGTAGTAGCAGAAGTACAATTATCCATTGACAATAATTTATCAACTTTGTTACCCACCTATTGAGGATGCTGATATCATAAAATTCAATAGGTAGTTCCGGAAGACGTAACCAAATTGCAAAATAACGTATATTTGTTTCTGATGCCATAAATTTTGGCTCCCATTGTCTCACAGAGAGGAAATGGTTCATGATAAACCAGGGTCCGTCATGTAGGGCGTGGATTTTATTTTCTTCTCTCTGAAACTTGAGTAGGATGAAATCTGATCCCAGATTAATGAGCGATAAATTTTCTGTAGGTTGCCACAGTGTATATATTTTATTTCTGAGTAGTTTATACTCTATCTTTCTTCCATAGACTTTAACAATTACAACATGTTTCCAGGGTTTGTAAATTCTTGTCTTTTCTTCCATAGACAAGGGAATAAAATTTGAAGCATTAGTAGGTGCTTCAAGTTCATCTTCCACCGCCATAGAATTATCAACTGGTTAGATATGGTTGACAAATCTAAGTCAGAAATTAAAGAAGAGAGATAGGATTTAGGTGATAGTCCTGTGGAGTGTTTAAGAAGAGCAGGCTGATTGATTCACGTCCAAACAACGGTCGTAGTCAAAATAACCTGTTCTAATAAGTCCAGAATCGATCCCACAGGGAATTAACCTACCAATTGCAACTTTCACAATCCAAGAACACTTCCGAATCAAGTTCCCCAAATTTTGAATATATTTTTGTGAGACTTTCGAACTACTTCCTTTGCAAGAATTAAAAGACTTAAAAGAAAGAATTGAATGTTGAGTAAAATAATATGGAGAAAGACTAAGGTATTGATTTCCCCTATTGATGGAATCCCTTATCGTTATGCTCATACAAATTGTTAATATATTCTATCAACCATGAACGCTATTTGTATTGTAACCCTCTCCCGAGCAATTATAATAATTTACTAGTGCACTCTCCCGAGCTACCCTAGCTAGCTTTAATTTGAATAGTTCACTTAAGATTGCACCCAAGATTTCGTTATTCCTAACCCCGTCTTTACGCCAAAAGTTATAGATTCCTCCAATAACCTAGGTGTGGTGTTGTTCAACAATATACCTAAATATGCACTCTTTTCCAAGTTATGCATACTAAATAGGCACAGAGCTAATGGGGGATCCTACCAATTAACTACAATAAGAATGAAGTTGAACAAATAGAAATCTAGCTAACAATTTGTAATCACATAAACGATAAGTTCATCACTCAAAAGGTTCCATCAAAACCTTAGAAAAAGATTTAGCTACTCATGCTCAAAGAAACAAGAATAATAATTGAATTCATAAATAAATACTTGATAAAAATAAAGGAATGAGCTGAGAGAGTTCTCTCTTACTAATTATCTTGCAAAAGTAGTGAAAAATACACAACTTGCCTATATTGGGCAAACTAGGAGTTTATATAGAGGTTTTAGGGCTAAAAAACTGAATTTGTACACAAGTAGGAAAATATTTTACGGCGCCTTCCGCGGTTCGTCCGCGGTCACGGACGAACCGCGAACAGAACAGTTCTCTGAATCTTCAAAAATCTTCTGCAGGCCTGTTTTTCCGCGGTTCCACCATGGTCGCGGTGAAACCGCGGGTTTTCACCCTGTTCCGTTGGGAATTTAGAAATACACAAAACATTAAAGTTGTAGCCCTTTGCGTTAGCTTTCCAACCATATATTATGGAGCTACAATGGAGTTCTGAGCAAAAAGTAATGTCCAATTTACTAGACAGGGCACAATATACCGCATCGATTCTTCGCTTGTACTACACTATCAAATTTGACCCCCGAACTCGATCCCGGCTTAATTCCTTGAGCTTTTACTCAGAATTCAAAGCTCTAAATCACTTAAATTTATTCCATAACATCTATATAGCTCGGAATCACACCTTCCCGGCTATTTTCAACATAAGTTCTTGATTTGTACCACACTTTGGCCTTTTTCACCATCTTTTGACTCCAAAACTTGTTCTTTTAGTCTTCATTAGCTCATGTGTACCTATAACACATTAAGAACACTAATAAAAGTATTTTGTCATCATAAACAATATCAAAACAATAATAGCTTGATTATTTAAGGCATATAGTCAAATTCACCTATTATTACTGATCAATGATCATTTGGGAATTATGGGATGGGATTGTTTCTTCTTCCGGAATGGAAGAACAATCAGGTGGCTTGGGTGGTTTAAGGGATGAAGAAGCAGGTTAATGTTGAGAGTAAATGTGAGTAGTAATCATTTTTACTATATTTTCTGTTGTTAATATTTTCCCATTCTTCCATCCCTTCGCCAAGTCGTATTTTTATTATTTAAAGAGAAAATATTTTTAAGTAAAATAATTTTTAAAATATTTAAGGTTATTAAATATGAAAAAATTTAAAAATATTTTTCAGAAAATAATTTCATCCTTACCAAACACAACCTTTTTCTTGGGATGAATAAGAAAGAGAATAAAAGATATAAACTAATATCTAAGTACCTTTGCACGTAATTTTTTTTTTCGAAACTCATTTTCAAAATATTATTTGATTGTGCATTGGATTGAATTTTCGAAGATGAGTTTTAAGTTTGAAAAAGTATATTTTATTACTTTTTCAAATAAACAAAGTTACAGTATTTTCTCAAGTGAAAAATATGTTCAAAAATGATTTTAATTTTTAAATACTTTTTCAATTTAACTTTAACAACCAAACGCCTAGTAAGTGGTAATGGGTGAATTTGCGCTGTAATTCAAGTTCATATGAAAAAAAAACACATTAAAAAAAGAAAAAATAACAGTCCATGTTATTTGGCCTAATAGTCCAACTGAAAATGGCCAACATTTGAAGCTTTTACCCTATATAGCCCATGTTGTACATAACTTGGAAAAAAATTTTCAGCATTTAGCCCACTGTTAAGGATATACTTTTAGGATTTTTATTATTTTCTTCTCTCTTCATTCCCTTCCCTCTCTCACCGTCTCTCACTCCTTTCTCTATAACCCACATAGATCCCTCATCCTTTCTTAATCTAGCCCCCGCTATTCTCCCTCCTTTATCCCCTATGCAGTTATGCCATTAATGGCTCGAAGCAGGCTCGAAGAAAGACTCCGTCGTCCATGGTGGCAAGCAGAAAAACGAAGAAGTTTTTTGAAAGAAACATGAAAATACACATAGATCTGAAAATAAATAGCTCTCAAACTTGGTTTGCACCAACAAACAACCACTAATTTTGGAGGATTTTGAAGTTTGAAGTTCTGGTAATTTTGGAAGATTCTGAAGTTTGAAGTTTGAAGTTCTGGAAAATTATAACAATGTAGCAGGTTGTATCGACACCATATAATAGTGTATATGGACATACAGATACCTCTTATACACTATTATACATATTTATACAAGTTATACAATATTGTATAATTGTGTATAAATATATATATTTATGTATATTTGTGTATAATATTGTATAAATATATATTATTTCAGTTTATAAGGATGTATATACATTGTTAGCGTGTAAGAGATCTCTACATAAGTTTGACGCTTTCTTCTTTTCTTTTTTTCCGTGTATGTGCTATATGAAACAAATTTGTACGCGTTGGGGGAATTCTATAATTTATTTATCAATTTTTTATTTTTCTTTTATCTTGTTAGTTTGCTTCAGCAATTGCACATAAAGGTGTTTGAATTTCTTAACTTTATATAATATGTATTATTCAGCATAGGATTATTGAGTTGTGTTGTGACTTATTTGTATTTTTTTATCAAATGCTTAATAATCAAAGGAAATCAAGAGAATGAAAATAATTGGGTGAGGGAACTTGATTGTGTGAATTAAGTTATTTTTTTGTGAATTAGTTTATTATATTTGATGTATAAATTTGCAATGTAATATCTAAGCTATTATATTGAAAGTAGTGTGAGGGGTACGAAATTATGCCAAAGAAAGGGGGGGGGGGGGGAGAACATTTTCCCTGCCTGAAAGATACAAAAACAAAAAGAAATACTCTTATTTTTCTTTTTTTACTAAATAAAAGAACTTATAGTTTGGCTTGCCTCGAAAGTGGTGAACCGCAATCCAACTGCCGTGGTCAGCCCTTAGCTTCCCGGCAACCATGTTTGGATTCACCAAATTATTGCCATAACAAAAATCTGATTCTTTAACCTCCCAGTGGCAGCTGACCCCTAAATTACTCTTGGCATGGGTCTTCCTGAAGTGGTCGATGTTGCCCGCAATTATGCCGTCATGGTCAGAATTCAAGGCCCGGTGAGTCCCTTTCCTTAAGCCAAGATTACTATAATTTTAAATTAATTTGCTTATTTTACTAATTGGTTTTTGAAAATAATAGTAATAATTCTTCTTCTTCTTGAAGGACCCAAAAGGCCTAAAAATGCGAAAACATGCTTTCCACTTGTACAAGTAAGTGATTTTACATAGCTTTCTCTGTCTCTATATTATAGTTGTTTATTTTATGTGTTTTGAACTGAAAGTTTTAAATTTGGGTTGTAATTTTGTGGTGTAGTTCTGGGAAGACGACACTATCAGCATCTGGGATGCTTTTGCCCAGTTCCTTTATTAATGCTTCAGTGTCTAAGCAGATTCAAGGTGAAAGCAAGTTGCACTCTTTTGGACGTCACGTCTTGGTTTTAACTGTTGCTTCTGTTATTGAGCCTTTTGTTGTACAACAGGATAGAGGGGACATATCAAAGGTTGGATCTTTAGTCTTCTTTCAGTTTGATATGATGGTTTCATTTTATACGATGGTGTTTGATTGGAAAACGAGTTTAATAAAGAAAGAACCACTTCTGACACATATTTAATTACATGTGTAAGAAGTTATCTAGTTGTCTTTAACATGCCATGTCAATTCCTATAAGAGCGTGCCATTAAGTGCAAAATGAGAATTACAAGTTTAAAGAAATTCTGTGTATAGAAAGGTAGTTTATTGAATGAATGTAGTATTAAATGGAACAACATGAGTATTTCCTTGTCGTTATTTTTTTTTCATAATTCCTTTACGATGTACCATCTTGCAGGATAAGCCGGAGCTGATTCCTGGTGCTCAAATTGATATACTGCGGGAGGTATTTATTTGAACCTACTGAAAATAATATGTTTTTTTAGGTTCATTGATATATTAATTTGACATTGGATGTCCTGCTCGTGGTTCACAGGGAGGAAAAACATTGCAGAATGATATCAAAGTGAACAAAGAGGGTTTGAATTGGCTACCTGCAGAACTCCTAAGAGTGGTAGGCGTTTAGTACGAGACCGAAAAGGATTTTGTAATCTGAATGCTGATTATCATAATACCTGTGACTTCATCATATATATGTTTCTTATTTGCAATATTGAATTGATAAGTGCTCTAATTTTGATGCATGCATATAAATTCTAGTTTGATGTCATCTGGTGTTTTGTGCCTGTGAAAAAAAGATTTTTGACACAAGTACCTTTGGAAGTTGTGGTTTCAAACATTTCATAACACTTCTATGGCTATAAGAGGATGTCATTAATGTAAAGTGGGAAGTTTAAAGTTTTAAGATATATTCCAAATAGAGAAGGGTTCTATTCTTTTTGGTTAACATACTAAAAAGGAAAGTGTGCCGTATAAAATGGAGAAGGAGTACCTAGTTTTGAACCCCTTTATCCTAGTTTTTAGCATGGGTTAACTGATCACTTTTATGGCTGGTGTTCTTCCCTGCCGCTATTTTGTTACTGATGAAACGTAAAAGTTGCACTTGACACTGTCTATCTGGTGTTCTTGCTGAAGGTTGACATCCCTGTGTCATCTGCTGCTGTCCAGTCCCTAGTTGAAGGTTCGTCTAGTTCAATTGAACATGGGTGGGAGGTTGGTTGGTCCCTAGCTGCCTATGGAAATTCCCTTCAATCATTTACTAGCACTAAGCGCACACAGGTATGGTGTTTCCGCTGTTTGGCACTTACATGCAGTAAATGTTTACCCATAACAATCTCTGTACCTTTATGTATAAATGAGTAAATATGTAACCATAGTCTCTGTACCTTCATCTATATATGATTGGGACAACCTATTGATAGATGTGTCCGATCCTCTCACTGCTTTCTAAATACTTCTGACACTATCTAGCTGTGTTATTATTGAATAAGGTTATTGTTTAATTAATGCATAACATAGTCATAAATAGGATTAACATGACAATACTTCCATTCAAAGATAATTAAATTCGCTGAGACCAAGATAAGGCAAATTCTCTTGCATGCATATTTTGATCTGATGCTGTACATCCTTGGTCATTTTTCATGAGCTAACTTCTGCTATGATCCCACTTTGTGGTTCAAATTTCAAAAGACTTCATCAAATAACTATAATTTTATCAGGCTAACATTTTAAAGTTTTATCAACTGAAAGGCATATCGTTTATCATTCTTAAATAGCACCTATTTCTTTTGAGCAGAAATGCCATTTTATTCCTGTCTTACGTCTAATCATGACCACTTTGCACTTTCAGGCATCTGTTTTTTCTTTTCTATTTTCTGGCATAAGAGCAGTATGGATTTGAACTAATATGTGTTGCACGCCACTCATTTCTTTGAGTTGTGGAACATTCAAGTTTCCTCTATATATTTAGCGTTAATTGCATTATCAGTTGAGTTGTTTCCAAGCAGAACCTTTTGTATCTAAAATAACCTCTTTTCATAGGAGAATAAAGGAAATTCATGTAATGAGTTCCTTATTTCATGCTCCCTATATTTACAATAGAGTGACATCACATTGTTTCATGTCTCTACTCATGCCAAAATAGTTGCCTCTTTATCATCATAGAATGTCTCACCACCTAATTCCAATTCAAAGATTAATGATTGGATATCACCTCCCCGTGTCTGAATACAAGGTAGTCTACCACCCCTAAACTTGGAGGCAATTCTTAAAATAATTCATATTATGAACTCCAACTCAGTAAGCTACTCTGGTTACATATTTGTAATTGTATAAGCATTCGGCAGTGTTACTGGAAAGGAGCACATTTGAGTGTCACGCTGTCAAGTGCAAAATGGCATGACATAAGGAACTCTTACCACGGTGTTCTTCGACGGTGGCATCTCCAGTTGTCCCTAGTACTATGTTCAAGATGACCCAAATAATTTTTGCACAAAGCATTCTAGTCTTCATAGCAAAAGTTCTATGAAATGCTAGTCTCAATGGACCATGGAGATTGATTTTGTAGATTGACTATTTCTTAACAGGAACTGTCAACTGATAATTTCAGGTTGAGCAAATTTCTTTCCCAAGTCAAACTCCAATGATGGAGGCGCTGTCCAGCCTGCCAAGTGTGATAGCAACATCAACTACAAGAATTGCTCTTCTCAGAGTTTCTTCAAATCCATATGAGGTTTCAGGCTTTTACTGCACTAAGTGGCATCTAATTTGTGAAATGAAGCATGACATTGCATTTTGCTGAATGGGCTTGCTTTTTTGCTGGTGATTTTTGAAAGCTCCTTTTAATAGGTTTTTGATGATAATGACTGCATAGGTATTTCCTTTCAGGACCTGCCTACATTAAAAATGTCTACCTGGAGTAGGAGAGGTGATCTTCTTCTGGGTATGGGTTCTCCTTTCGGCATCTTGTCTCCCAGTCACTTTTTCAACAGGTAGTTGCTTTAGTATTGTTTCTATCATATGTTGGAATTACAACTTTCTTGTAATCTTTCCATCCTTGCTTGTCAGCATCAAAATGTATGAGGACTGAACATTTGTGCTGTGTTAATAGACTATCTGAATAAGAAAGCACTGGTATAATTCTTGTTGCTAGTGCTAAAGATGATTTAGCTCATATTTCCTTGAGTAAGCTGTATAAGCTGTATCTGGTGTATGCAGATGTGGTTTGATGATCATTTGTCTGCCAAGTTGTGATCATACTTAGGATTAGTATTCTCTTTGATTCTTGTTACATCTCCTTGTGAAAGCTCAATTTTGTCTTTTGTTCCTATACAGCATATCAGTTGGGTCCATTGCAAACAGCTATCCACCTAGTCCACAGAATAAAGCACTGTTGATTGCTGACATCCGTTGTCTCCCTGGTTTTAGCTTTTGCCTTGCAACTTTGGTTAATTAATCCTTTCAATCTTTTGGGTACCTGATAACGTATGGTGACTTATGTTTCAGGAATGGAGGGTAGCCCAGTTTTAGGGGAACATGCAGAGCTTATTGGTGTTCTGTCTCGGCCACTCAGACAAAGGGCTACTGCTGCTGAAATTCAGGTAAACATTTCATAATGTGCTCTATGTTCTTGCTGAGCTCTACCTTCACATATATTGCTTTAATTTGAAATTGAAGCATTGGGTGGCAGATGGTGATTCCATGGGAAGCTATTACATCTGCTTGTGGTAGCCTGCTTAAAGGAGAGCTACAAACTAGGAGAAAGATCCATTTTGATAATGGAAACCTAATCAGTGTTAAAAAAGAATTACCCTTCAGTAATATTCGGGATGGACCTGCCAATGATACTCAAGAACATCTCCTAATAGATCCTGTTCCTCCGTCCTTGATTGAGAAGGCAATGACATCTATCTGTCTTATCACTGTTGATGATGGAGCATGGGCTTCTGGAGTTTTGCTCAACAAGCAGGGTCTGCTTCTTACAAATGCTCATCTTCTAGAGCCATGGAGATTTGGAAAAACATCTGTAAATGGTTCAGGATATAACACCAAATCTGATGTAGTTCTCATCCCTTCTAATCAATCTGAACATCCAGGGGTTGAGAAATTTGACAATCAGTGTAGGAATAAATATTTGATTCAAAAGGAACCAAGAGCTCCGCATTTCTTGGTTGACAATGAGCAAGGTAGCTTTAGAGTTAACCTGGCAAACACAGGCAGTAGAACCATTCGTGTTCGCTTGGATTGTATGGATCCCTGGGTATGGACAAATGCAAAGGTAGTTCATGTCACTAGAGGACCTCTGGATGTAGCATTACTACAACTTCAGCTAGTTCCAGATCAGCTCTGTCCCATTACTGCTGACTTCATGTGCCCATCCCCTGGATCAAAAGCATACATTCTAGGACATGGGCTATTTGGACCACGATGTGGTAAATCTTGCTTTAGATGTGTTCTTGTCTAAATAAAATTTGTGCCTTTACTTTTATTTAGACACACGCATCACAGTAAATCTGAAATTTTAGAATATTGTACAAAAATTTTGTTTATCTTGAATTTCTGTTTCCTCCACCTTGCTTCTCTCGTGTTAAGAATTTGTTGAAGTGTCATTATAATCAATTGCAGGATTGGGTCGTATTATATCATTTTCATGTCCTTGTTACTACTGGAATACTTGATGTTTCTTCCTTCCCCAAATGATTATCATTTGATGACTGATTGAGTAGTTATGAGGTGATGTCCGTGAGGGGTCTTCCAATGGAGAAATAGTAACCAGATTGGTCGGGAGGGCTCAAAACTGGGTAATCATTTAGGTGAAGACATTGTTTACTGATACTGAATTTGATTTGTAGTCCAGGTTAGTGTTTTGATCTTCCGGTTAAAAAAATTGCACGTGTCAGATTGAGAATAGCGGTTGTGGTAGGTCTCAAACACGGCTAGCAGAATAAGGAGAAAGGTACACGAAATTAAAAAAAAATGCATTTTCCTTTCGTGGGCTAATAAAAGCCATAGGCACTAATTCAGATCTTCATCGATAAGAATGATCATATACCTAATACCTATGCTAACAAAGTGGAATTGGGGAATCAAATCTAGAGTTTTGAAGTCACTTATCACGAAAAGGGGTAAATTTCTGGAGCATTAAATTGATGTTTTCTATGGTGAAAGCAAGTACAAATGATCAGCTTTAAAGAATGAGGTTTGTGAATAGGAAATTCCTGGTAACTCACTTAATCGAGCCGGGCTGTATCTCAAGGATATTTTAATAGTAGCTAGGTTGTTGGAAGTGCTACTATTGTTTATTGATGCAATCATAACATGTCTGTTCCATCTTTTTTCGCTGATAAAGTTAACTTGTCTGTTCCATAACCTCTGCTGAACATAATTTTCTGGAACTATCTTTGTGCGTCCAGTAGTACTAAATCATGTTGTTCTGGAGGTTACCTTACTTTTCATGTAAATAATTTTGTTAAGTTCTTTCATTTTGAACATGATATAATACGGTATATTTATTTCATATGTTCCATACCTATATTAGACTTCTTTAGTTGTGTTTGTAATTTGTCTTACTTTTTCTTATAAAATAGACTTCCTTCCATCTGCTTGTGTGGGTGCAATAGCTAAGGTAGTTGAAGCAAAGCGGTCTCTGCTCAACCAATCAAGTTTAGGAGGATATTTTCCGGCAATGCTTGAAACAACGGCTGCTGTACACCCTGGTGGTAGTGGTGGAGCTGTTGTTAATTCAGAAGGACACATGATTGCCCTTGTGACAAGGTAATTAACTTTTGGATGACAACTGGGGATGCTTATAATTGAGGATATTTCTTTTTCAGCTTATGTATGTTCACGTGTGTGTTCTTGAAGTTCAATCTTATGATGTTGTGGTACACTGCGTCCTGGAGTACTTTGAGAAGTCTTTGAAGAAAGATATTCCTGTTTGAATGTATATTAATTGTCCTTACCTAAAATGTATATTAGTTATACGCTTTGCATACAGGAAAAATAATGGTGACCAATTTGAAAGATCTCATACGGAATATCTTTTAGTCATCTCATTTAAGTTAATCTTCACATATCATGGTCTTTCTACAGTTTTTCCATGGATTAATGTCTTTCTTGTTGAAACTTCATGTCTTGTAGTTTTATTTTTGATGCAGTAATGCTAGACATGGTGGAGGGACGGTCATTCCACATTTGAACTTCAGCATTCCATGTGCAGCTTTAGAGCCCATCTTCAAGTTTGCTGAAGGTACTTTACTCGACTGTTCTTCATACTTCCATTTTCAGATAATGGGTGGTCTTTTCCCAGTATGAAGAATAAAAGCAGTAATCTTTGGTCCATAAGCTCTTAATAAGTTTTGTAACTCTCAAGAAATCTGTGTTTCGAATAACACTTGGTAGGCACGATACCAACGTGATGTTCTGTTCTGTTTTTCCTGACAGACATGGAGGATCTATCACCGTTAGAATATCTTGACAAACCAGATGAACAGCTTTCTTCTGTGTGGGCATTAACTCCGCCTTTATCTTCCAAGCAAAGTCCCTCTATGCTTCATCTGCCAATGCTTCCTCGAGGAGATAGTGACAGTGATACTAAGGGTTCTAAATTTGCAAAGTTTATAGCTGACAGTGAGGCGATGCTGAAGAGTGCAACCCAACTTGGCAAGGTTGAACGTCTTTCAAATAAACTCCTGCACAGTAAGTTATGATAGGGTACCCATTGGTCTCACAAGCAAGTCAGATAGCAATAAGGCGCTACAACACTGATGCTTCAAACGCCCATGACGACAAAAGGATCACCAAATACTGGAGCTATGCATCATAGAAGCATCATTCGAAGCTGGGATTGTATGCCAAGATTCTTCGTTGTCATAAATGTTAGTTGCCTGAATGTGCAACCAGGGGTGACATGAGCTTGTGATGAATAAGTGAAATAGATTATAGCCATACTTGTACAATAAATGTCAACTGTACGCATTTGATCTTGAGAGTTTATTCTTTTATGTATAAAATCTGTGTGTGTGTGTGTGGGGGGGGGGGGGGGGGCGTGGGTATTGCATTTGGTTTATGAGATAGTTTGTAGCTGCGCTCGGCTTCAAGGAGTGTTTTGACATTGTTTACCTCAAGCGAGAAGTTACGAGTATTTTCCGATCACAAGTTAACTAGTGGAAACAATATTTATTACATTTGAGACAGAGATTCTATATTTCAAGTAGTTAGAAAGATTGAACATTTCACATAGTTTTTACTGGAAAATGTCTAATATCAAATGTGGGAATGTTCTTTTGACTCCTTTTATCGAGTCGGGCTAATAGCCTGTTTGGCCAAGCTTCTCTAATCTTTGAAACACTTTTTTGTTTCCTCAAGAAAACTGTTTTTTTTAAAAAAAAAAAATTGAAGTGTTTCGCCAAGCTTCTGGAAGAAAAAAAGTGTTTTTAAAGAGAAACAAAAGTAGTTTTGGAGGAAAATAGCTTCTCTCTAAAAGCATTTTAGAGAAAAATATATTTAAGCGGTTTTTAAAAGCTTTTGGAACATTAATTGTTGCTCAGAAGGGTTTTTCAAATTAATTAACCAAACAGCTTCTCACCAAAATTACTTTTGAGAAAAATACACTTCTTAAAAAAAGTTAATTTTTGCAACTTGGCCAAACGGGTTATACACTTCAACCTCCCTCGGTCTCTATCTTCTTTTTTTTTCAATAGTATTTACTTTCAATTTATATGTTATAGTAAAGTTTTAAGGAAGAAAATAGTTTTTCTGAATATTTATTGTTTGATTCGATGTGGTGCTATAAAATATTACTTATAGTATCTTCGAGTAAGCTTCTCAGATCTAAGTTTTTGTGTGCAGTTGAATATCCACCATTGTTGGGCTTGAAGCTCAGTTTTATTTTTGAAGATTTCTTGTTTGATTTATAGGGTACTGTTAAATATTGCTTATAGTACCTTCTGGAAGTTCATACTGAAACTTGTAGCATTTGGAGCTGATTTGAGGCGATTGAGATTACAATTTTTAGTTGAAAATCAAAGAAGAATACAGCTACAGTATACAATATGTTGTATGAGTATATAACTATACTGCAAACACAGTTACCTTACAGTATACCGCTACAGTATACAATATCTATAGGAGTATATAGCTATACTGCAACAATATACTATCATAGTATACAATATATTGTTATAGTATACAATATACTATAATAATATGTTGTAATAGTACGAAAGCTACTATAATAGTACACTTATTACCCGTAAATTCACTTGTCTTTTCCCTTTAATTTGCTTTAAGCTTTTACCCAGTGTGAGAAGCAAAGTGAAAATGCAAAATATATATATATATTATAGTATGCTATATAATGTAATAGTATAGTATTACAATTAGATACTTTTAGAATTTTTTAAAATTTTTATTGACACCTAATATTATTTTATTTTGATAATTGAATTAAACTTTTTTTAACCCCTTGTGTATAATTATATACCTTGTTGGTATAACTATATACTACATTGGTATCATATGTTAGTTAATATTTTTTTGGTTGTATTAGCTACATTTACAACAACAACAACAACAACTACCCAGTATGTTCCCACAAAGTGGGGTCTGGGGAGGGTAATACGTACACAGGCCTTACCCCCTACCCGAAAGGGTAGAGAGGCTGTTTCCGGCCGACCCTCGGCTCAGAAAAAGAGAGAGAAAATCAACAAACAAAACACAACAAAACAATGTTAGTAAATCCGGGATAAATCAAATAAATAATTATCTAAACATAAAACCAAAAGTAGAATGACATGCAATAATACCAATCGGTTACTACCATAAGAGGCACAATACAATACATTAATTAACTATAGAGATCGCTACCAAACCCCACTCAGCCCCTAACAGAAGTACTAAGAATTCTAGAAGGCCCTACCCTACAACCCTAATACTAGACCTCCAAACTTTCCTATCAAGGGTCATGTCCTCGGAAATCCCCATTCTAGCCATATCTTGCCTAATCACCTCACCCCAATACCTCTTAGGCCTCCCTCTGCCTCGACTCGCGCCAACCACCGCCAGTCGCTCACAACTCCTCACCGGTGCATCAGGGCTTCTCCTCCGCACATGCCCAAACCACCTGAGTCTCGCTTCTCGCATCTTCTCATCCACCGGGGCCACCCCCACCTTCTCCCGAATAACTTCATTCTTAATCTTATCTAATCTGGTGAGCCCGCACATCCACCTGAGCATCCTCATCTCCGCAACTCTCATTCTCTGGACATGAGAGTTCTTCACGAGCCAGCACTCCACCCCATACAACATGGCAGGTCTAACCACCGCTCTATAAAACTTTCCCTTGAGTTTCTGTGGAACTTTCTTGTCACACAAGACTCCTGATGCGAGCCTCCACTTCAACCACCCCGCTCCTATACGGTGAGTGACATCCCCGTCAATCTCTCCGTCCCCTCGAATCACTGATCCAAGATATCTGAAACTGTCCCTCTTGGCTATGACCTGAGATCCCAGCTTCACGTCCCAGCCTACTTCGCTCGACTCGGCGCTAAACTTGCACTCTAGATATTCCGTCTTAGACCTGCTTAGTTTAAAACCCTTAGACTCGAGGGTCTGTCTCCAGACCTCCAACCTCGCATTAACACCATCCCTCGTCTCGTCTATCAAGACTATGTCGTCAGCAAAGAGCATACACCATGGCACATCCCCTCGAATATGGCGAGTTAGAGCATCCATTACCAAGGCAAATAAGAGAGGGCTTAGCGCGGATCCTTGATGTAGCCCCATAACCACCGGAAAATGGTCCGAGTCGCCACCCACCGTCCTAACCCTAGTCTTGGCTCCATCGTACATGTCTTTGATCACTCTGATGTAGGCTTCCTGGCACGCTCTTCGCCTCCGAGCATCTCCACAGAACCTCTCTAGGGACCTTATCGTACGCCTTCTCCAAGTCGATAAACACCATACGCAGGTCCTTCCTCTTATCCCTGAACAGTTCCACCACCCTCCTCACGAGGTGGATAGCTTCTGTAGTAGAGCGACCCGGCATGAAACCAAACTGGTTCACAGATATAGATGACATCTCCCTCACCCTCGCCTCGATCACCCTCTCCCGGACCTTCATGGTGTGACTTATTAATTTGATACCCCTATAGTTGTTGCAACACTGGGATATCCCCTTTGTTTTTGTACAAGGGAACCACCGTACTCCATCTCCACTCCTCCGGCATCCTCTTGGTCCTAAAAATCACGTTGAACAACCTGGACAACCACTCCACTCCCGACCTACCCATGCATTTCCAAAACTCCACCGGAATTTCGTCTGGCCCAGTCGCTCGACCCCTACTCATCCTACGCAACGCCCTCACGACCTCCTCCTCCTTAATGCGCCTGCAGTGCCCGAGGTCTCTAGGACACTCTGAATGCCTCAGCTCCCCTAGCTCTAAGACTCGATCCCCGTCTTCGTTAAGCAGGTCTCGAAAGTATTCCTGCCATCTCCGCTTGACTTGCGACTCCCCCGTCAGAACCCTACCATCCTCGTCCTTGATGCACCTAACTTGGTCTAGATCCCGCGCCTTCCTCTCCCTCACCTTAGCCAATCGGAATAACTTTCTGTCCCCGCCTTTCTCCCCCAATTCCTCGTACATGCGCCCAAACGCTACATTTTTAGCTTCCGTGACCGTCAGTTTCGCTTCCTTCCTCGCCACCTTGTAGAAGCTACATTTAATGGTACACAATTTAATTTTTCTTTAGTAATAAAATAAAAAAGTATAATACAAATAGTAAATAAAATTAGATTATGAAGAGAAAAAAAATATTAAAAAAATGTTAAATGAAATTAGAATAGGAAAAAAGAAAAAAATACGAAGAAAATGAGAAAAGGAGAAATGAAAAAGAAAAGAAAGGAAAAGAAAAGAAAAGAAAAGAAGCATAGAAATAAAAAGGAATTGAAGAATAAAGAAAAACATTCTCCATAAAATCTACCATGAGTAGGGAATGTAATTAGCGTATGAGTAAAACAATAAATGGGTAGACAATGATAAATAATAATATTTTTAATATTGGAAACTACAAGCATCTAAAAATCGGAATTGTGTCTCACACAATTGATATTAGTTGAGTGCGGCTCCATTTTATCTCACAAATTTGTGGATCTCAATCTACACTTTTGGGTTCACAAAACTGCACAAAATAAAATCTTTCAAAACTCGGGTTGTTGAACAATGTGAAAACGAAACCAAATTGTCCTGTTTAATGAGATTAAAGGAAATAGTTGAGGATTTCACATAAAGCGAACGTGAAAAAAAAAAACTAAGTATTGTAACTTAATTACTCTGTTCTAGTTTATGTGAACCTATTTCTTTTTTTTTTGGTATGTTCTAAAAAGAAAGAACCCTTTCTAAATTTGGTAACAATTTAGCTTAAAGTTACAAGTCTACCCTTAATGAAAAGCTTTTATAAATACACAAATACTGTGGGCCCCATACCCTTAATGAAAAGCTTTTATAAACACACAAATACTGTCCCATTGAACTTGTTTAGGACCACAAATTCCAAAAGTTTTTATTTTTTTCTTAAAATCCGTACCAAATCAAAGATGTTCATATAAATTAGAATAGAGGGAGACCAAATAGAATTTGTTTAAAATTTACCATAACCTGAAGAAAAAAAAGTAACGAGGGAGGAAGAGGAAAAATATTTTTCCACATCTAGTTTTTACATTAAATCTGCAGATAACACTTACCATTATTAGTAAAGAGGTGTCTTTTGTATATGATGGTAAAAGAGTTAACAATAATGTTTGACTCAAAAGTTATCGGTTGTTTTTTGAGTTAGGGACAATCAAAGATTATATAAGAGGGTAAATCGGAATCAATGGTAATATATTCAAAGACAGATCTATGATTCGTATGTAGGTTGTTCTTATAAAATCGCAAGAGAATTTAGTTAAGTGTTAAAACTAGCTAACAATAGAGAGATGAAATTGTAAGGCCCTAGAAAATTTCGCTAAGGAATATAGGATTCTGTGGTGCCACGTAGGCTAATTATTATATTTTATGTGCTATGAACATGATGGACATCAATTAGACTTGCTAAATATGAGTATGAATCTTATGGTAAGTGATATGAGGTCCAAATGGAAGCCCAAGTGTATGCCAAATGGGAAAGTTTTCGAAATAGGCCAAAATTCCAAATGAATTCGTACAAGGCTCCACTTCAAAGGATCATATATAATTGTATATAAGGTTTTTTGTGGTGAATAGCATATCATATGAAATCTCTTTTAGTCTAGTTTCTAACGCTTCAAACCGTTCGTCATTTGGACATTCCTACACAAAGTTATGATCAAATTACCAAAGGCTGGAAAATGCTGTCTTGTATCAAATGTGCGACCGCATTTCCTGTCGCATTGTTAACTCCGCGGTCGCATTTTTGTCGCAGATTGAACCAGTGAAGCCCAGTTTTGGGTACCAATTTTGCGGTGCATTGTGCGGCCAGCATGTTCATTCTGCGGTCCATTATGCTATAGCATAATTGACATCGCATGTTTAATTCTTCTATTTTTATAACCCAACCCCATTTCAATATATAGGCTTTGGGGTTCATTTTGGGGTCATTTCCTACTGATTTTAGAGAGTGGTGAGAGCATTTTAAAGAGATAAGGAGGAACCCAACATTTAAATCATCCAAATCTTGCATCAATCTTCAAGAATCAAGAACCCAATAGCAATTTCTTCATCTAAGAGGTAAGATTCTATACCCTAGGGTTTTAATTTCTAGTTTTTGTGTATAAGATGAGTTATTGAGGTATGATTCTTGGGTTTATTAATATTGTGTATACATGCATGTACAACTTAGGTTTATGGGATGATTGTTTAACATAAATAAGTAAAGATTGGGTTATGGAATGAAGAAATTCTTGAAAAGGGGATTTGAAATCAAGATACCCAACTAGTATTTGATAAAATGCTCAAACGAGCTAGTTTCATGAATATCTTTCTAATATATATTTAATTTTGTTATGTCTCATAGTAGATTGGAATTGCTAGAGTTTTTGGAGTGTTGTAGTAACTTAAGGAAAGCTCAATCGAGGTATGTATGGCTAATTTTGATTCTTGTAAAATCGCCCATATGTGTGAAATTGTTTGGCATGTGTTAATTTTAGAAATTGTATGTGATTCTTTGATGTCATTGTTGGG
Organism: Nicotiana noctiflora; assembly: GCA_032618575.1. NCBI lineage: Eukaryota > Viridiplantae > Streptophyta > Magnoliopsida > Solanales > Solanaceae > Nicotiana > Nicotiana noctiflora. The sequence goes on along the minus strand of JASVEL010003764.1, from coordinate 291,118 downwards.
TATTCAATTGATGATTGAACTACATGTGATATGGTATGAAATATGAATTGAAAGATGACAAGGGAATTGTAATTGGTAAAGAACTGAGCACAATTGTTGTGGTGGCATATATGGTTTATTGTGGAAAGAGATGAAACACTTGAATTGTGGTAAACTGTTGAACATACTTGTGTGTGTACTCTTGAATATGGTAACTTGGTTGTGATATCAGTTTGAAAAGTATTTGAGAATGTGAATCGAATTGTAAGTTGCTTATTTGAATTTGTTGTAATTGTGTGTAGTGCCTTATTTGTTGTTTGTGATTGTTGTGTTTGAAACTGTACGGTGGGATCGGGTTGCGTGCCGTAACATGAAGTAATAAGGTGTGGGTTGGGGTGATAAGGGTGGACGAGGTAATAAGCGTGGACGAGGCAATAAGGATTGAAAGCGATCGAAATCGCTATTGAAATATGATATAAAATCATTGATGTGAAATTGTGAAAGGAGACAGCAGGAGAGTTTGCAACCTGTGGGGCACCGATTGCCCCTTTGTTTGACTACTTGTGTTTTACGTGATTGATTTGTGGTTGTTCTACTTGTTGATCTTAAACGTGCTTTGTGTTGAGAATTATCTGAAATGAGGAAAAATGTGGAAAACATGCTTGGCTGGCTTAATTGATTCTTGATGTAATTCATTAGCTATATTATCATCGTGATTTCTTGTTAATGGCTTGAGTTTACTTGGGACAAAGTTTGCCCATACATACCAGTACAATTCCAGTGTACTGACGTCCCTTTTGCCGGGGGCGCTACATTCGTGTTATGATTGTAGGTGGATCAGTAGCAGGTACTTCGACTCATCGGTAGTAGCATCCTTCATCTTCCACTGCCCGTTTTGGTGAGCCCCATTTCCTTTCGGGACCCTAAGTAGCTCACGCCACTCTTGTTTAGACTTTATTTTAATTTTGTGTAAGGTATAGCCGGAGCCTTGTTACCGGCAAGTATTGTATCCTCCTTTGTAATCCTAGAGGCTCCGTAGACAGTAAAATGTGGGACTATGGCCTATGTATGTATATGTATATGTCGGGCGTTGTAAATTGTAACTTGTTAGTAAATTAATCGTATGGTTATGTTTGTACATTGTGAAATCAGTTATAATTGGTAAGATCTTTGGTTTATGAGTAATAAACAACACAGGGGAATCGCGTGGGATAGAAAGGCACCCAGGTCCGCTTGACTGGGGCTACCCGGTCAGGCGCCGGTCATGTCCCTCGATTTGGGGCGTGACAAACTTGGTATCAGAGCTTAAGGTTTTTAAGTGTCCTAGGATGTCTCGGAGCCGTGTCTAGTAGTGCCCTTCTTATCGGTGTGTTGTCGACCACATCATATAAGTTGGGGGCTGCACGGGCATTTAGGAATTTACCCATTTCTTTGATATTCCGGATCGTGCGATATGGCTCAAGATATGGAGCTAATTTCCTCTCTAAGTATTAACCTTAATATTGGTAATTTTGATACCATAATCTATGAATTTGAAGCATGTAAGGTGATGTTTATCTCACCATTGAGTCCAAGTGGATCACCCAAGGATTTGTTAGAAGAATGTGTTGAGCCATGGAGTGATTGGTAGAATTTGTTAATAAGGAGAGTACCCTTGTTCCTACTAATCTCACTGCACCACCAGATCATGTAGTATATCATCAGTATGTACGGCTAAAACCCCGTCTCTTAGAAATTAAGCTTCCATGGTGTCCGCGTAAATGTTGTAGGTTCAAAATATAATTGATGCAGTATTCATTTTGTTATGTTAAGCGAATTGTTGTTGTGAAAATATATGTGGGAGGTACTTCTTAATTTGTTTAATATACTATTCTTGGTAGATGAGGATATGTAAAGAATGTGAACTATGTGCTAAAATGCCTAGACTTGAAGTCAAGTTTAAATTGATATATTGATGCCATATATTGTGAGAAAACTTGTTATGGTTGATTCTTCCAAATTGTTCTTATGTGTACCAAAAGAATTTGATTGATTGTGTCTAGTTGTTGGTAATATACAAAGATATTTGGAAGCGAAGAAAGTGGTTGTGTAAATGTGGTAAGATTGAACTTTGGATTCTTGTTGTGATTGATACTTTACATGAATTGGTGTTGTGACCCGATATTCGTGAAAGATGCATTTCAATATGATCAATGTGCTATTATTGACAACTTAAAATGGGTTTTAGAAGTATGAATCATGTATTCAAATTTGAAGTCCTCTATGCATAGAGATGTTGAAATAAGTCAAATATTTTTGAGAAGAAGAGTATAGACAATGTGTCGAGAACTCGAAGTGAAATTGTATCTCGTGATACTTGTGACATGAGGGAATATGAAACAGATTATGATGTTGATGTGATATATGAGAAAATGATGTGAAATGCAAGGAAGAAGAGATTGTGTTATGAAATGTGGCCTAGTGCCAAGTCTGATGTGATAATTATGGCCTCAAGAGTCGATGGACTAATATACGTAAAAATGGCATGATTCTTTTATTCGATAATGTGATGAACGTTTAAAGTGTTTGACTTGTACTTGTGATTTCCTTATTATTGTATGAAGCGCATAGGTGAATAATTTTATATGTGAACCCTATGGAAGGGCTATGAAATTCGGCCTAGAGGTATAGAAATTATGTGAAAGCTATGTGATCTCTTTCTATTTGGTAATGTGATGATTGTTTAAAGTTTTTGTTAAACCCTTATAGCTTCTTTGTCCTTGCATAGATATATTCTTAAAAAGAATCCAAATTACAAAACAGTTCATGCACATGCATACTCTTTGAATGAGACGTATTACCTACAAAGTCTCCCTATCATAGTTCTATTGTTCACAACCTCCTATGGAATTGAGCTCTATAATTATGTTCCGGAATTGAGTTATAGCACTATTGATACTTCCTACTTGCTTTTCCTAAATTCTCAACAAAGGACTATTCCCAATGAATTTCTTACAGAAACGTCTCATTTAAATTGACAACATCTGCTCACTTGTGCCTATACATGCACCATCGTAAAGTTTGTACATGTGGTGTCAAGTTCCGTGCAAAGTATCCAAGATTTGTGATCCTTCTCGAGTCACTCTTTTACTTAGTTGTGTGTGTCTTATATGGCTTGATCAACCAATCTTCCCTCTTACGAGTAACATTATGAAACCTTTTCACTGTCTAGTAACATATATGCACATCTCAGTGCCTATCATATGAGTGAATATCAATTGAAATGTTCACCGTTTGCATAAGGTCTCTCAAAAAAACAATTTGAGATCCTCACATCCCCATCATAGATATCTCGTGTCGCCATTGTTCTCGTGCCCACTTGGGACATCTCGCAGTAAGTAGCTCACTCTGTCCTAGTATTGTGGTTGCTCCTGGCATGGTCATGTGTTGCAATGGGGAGTTAATATAGTAGAAGTGTGTCCAGCTTATAACCAATGATTATTTTCTCTTTATGTCTCCACAATGTGTTAAATTTATTCCTTATTTAGTGAATCCATTGTGCTAGTTCCCTACACTTGTACGACAACCATAAAATAACATGCCCTTCTATGTATTACTATGACACTTCCTTTTTTTAGGTCAAAACCTATGGAGATCTCATCATGAACATCAGCAAACCTTCAGTGATTATTGTGCACTGTCTCATTGTGTTTGGTTTTCTTCACACTCTCAACTTCTAGAATCATGGACTATGTCATTGTCATGTGTGGAGAGTTTTACTACCCTTGGTATCTCACCTTCTTGGCTAGATATGAGTGTTATTTTCCCTCTCCCTGGAGCGTCGTGTTAACTATTAGAACCATCTAACTAATTCATGATTTTGTCCCAATATCAAGATTTCCTAGCTATTGAGTTTCACTCATGAAAGGTTGAGATTAGATGACTTTGGATTTTTGTACATATCATGAACATGTTGATTTGAATGAAAACAATGGTCATAATTTTTAGTTTCCTCATATATGATAAATTACCAAGAAGTGCTAAGTTTTCTAGAATATGGTAATCTCATAAGCGTTCAATTCTTTTCATCCTTATAGGCTTGTGGCATAGATTCTGTGCATCAAGTAATGTTAAGAGTGTAATTCAACTTCATGTATTTTGAATCCCATATCATATTCAAGGTGCTAGAGTATTCCTATTCGGGGTCGACGGATTTTCCCTACACTCTAGAAAATACGTGGTTCATGTACTTGAGTATTCCTCCTTAATAATTCCTATTTCCCATGTACTACTTACTCATATGCCTCATATGTGTATTAATTGAGGTAGTCACAGTGATTAACCATGTCAGTATTGTTAGTAGTAACATTTTGTGTCTCTTAATATACGACCTCATAAAGTACTCTACTCAGTGCATTAATGGATTCTTGAAGAACTCCAGCCTGATCTTGAACTCTGTTGTTCCTCGTTGTATTAGATCATTGGGTATTGTAAGTTCAGACAAGTCAAAGATAAAGCTTCATAGTGTGATCACATATATATTGGATAGATAAAGTTATAGTCAGTTTATGGTATCACATCTGGGGTAACTATTAAGGGTCATCAAGGGTTTAGTGTGAGTGTACCCCTGAAAATGTTATGTGAGTTGATAATAAAAAGTAACATGATTGTATTACACATTAGGTTGCACTAGGTGTATGATATTCCCCATAACTGTTCCTCATGTACTTTGTGTTTCCATATGCTTATGTCTAAGAAGATAGTGATAAAAAAAATGTGGGTACGAATTGACTTGATTGAACTATATGATCATGATGCACTACTAGCAAGACTCATGATGGCTTGATTTCATATGGACTGTTGATTGAAATGAAATTATATTCTTGTTGATGAACACCTTTGCGATTATATTAATGGCTAGTAAGGACTATTATGAACACATGATTGTTTGTTTACTATGAACTGACATCCTTGATGGTATGATGCCAAGTCATGGAATTGTGGGTTATTGTTGTTATCATGAATTGAAATATCCAGTGGAGTGTAAATTGTACAGTGGAAGTTATCAAAAGGTAAAGTCAATGGATAGTTATCTCATGCAAGATGTTTATCTGTCGTCCTTGTTATGTATGTTTGGGAGTTGATATTATTTTTGAGAAGGTGTTATGACAATGCTTGTAAGTCGATGATGTCGTGTGGAAGGATAAATGTGTCGTGGAAGGAAAGTACTTTCGTTTGATTGAATACCAGTTAGTTTTGACTTGGAATGTACCATATAGGTATTTTGATGTAAAACTGTGCAGTCCATGTTCTAGTATCCATATGTTAATGTAGTTCTTGTAATACTGGGATTAGGATTATGGATATATACATTGTGGTGCTATGTACAGTTGTGGATGTGTGGTTAAGAAGATTTTGGTGATTCTCTGGCAGGTGGATAGACCTAGTTACAAAGGAAACTCTGCCGAAATTTTTGAAAAATTTATGAGTTAGTGAAAATTTTGAGACTGGAGGTAGGTTAGAAAAGAGATGTGTGATGTTAAAGTATTTGGGAAAGACTATACTCCTCATTCGAGGTCGAATGATCCTAAGGGGGGGAGAATGTAAGGCCCTAGAAAATTTCGCTAAGGAATATAGGATTCTGTGGTGCCACGTAGGCTAATTATTATATTTTATGTGCTATGAACATGATGGACATCAATTAGACTTGCTAAATATGAGTATGAGTCTTATGGTAAGTGATATGAGGTCCAAATGGAAGCCCAAGTGTATTCCAAATGGGAAAGTTTTCGAAATAGGCCAAAATTCCAAATGGATTCGTACAAGGCTCCACTTCAAAGGATCATATATAATTGTGTATAAGGTTTTATGTGGTGAATAGCATATCAAATGAAATCCCTTTTAGTCTAGTTTCTAACGCTTTAAACCGTTCGTCATTTGGACATCCCAACATTTAAATCATCCAAATCTTGCATCAATCTTCAAGAATCAAGAACCCAATAGCAATTTCTTCATCTAAGAGGTAAGATTCTATACCCTAGGGTTTTAATTTCGAGTTTTTGTGTATAAGATGAGTTATTGAGGTATGATTCTTGGGTTTATTAGTATTGTGTATACGTGCATGTACAAATTAGGTTTATGGGAAGATTGTTTAACATAAATAAGTAAAGATTGGGTTATGGAATGAAGAAATTCTTGAAAAGGGGATTAGAAATCAAGATACCCAACAAGTATTTGATAAAATGCTCAAACGAGCTAGTTTCATGAATATCTTTCTAATATATGTTTAATTTTGTTATGTCTCATAGTAGATTTGAATTGCTAGAGATTTTGGAATGTTGTATTAACTTAAGGAAAGCTCAATCGAGGTATGTATGACTAATTTTGATTCTTGTAAAATCGCCCATATGTGTGAAATTGTTTGGCATGTGTTAATTTTAGAAATTGTATGTGATTCTTTGATGTCATTGTTGGGTATTCAATTGATGATTGAACTACATGTGATATGGTATGAAATATGAATTGAAAGATGACAAGGGAATTGGAATTGGTAAAGAACTGAGCACAATTGTTGTGGTGGCATATATGGTTTATTGTGGAAAGAGATGAAACACTTGAATTGTGGTAAACTGTTGAACATACCCGTGTGTGTAATCTTAAATATGGTAACTTGTTTGTGATATCAGTTTGAAAAGTATTTGAGAATGTGAATCGAATTGTAAGTTGCTTATTTGAATTTGTTGTAATTGTGTGTAGTGCCTTATTTGCTGTTTGTGATTGTTGTGTTTGAAACTGTACGGTGGGATCGGGTTGCATGCCGCAACATGAAGTAATAAGGTGTGGGTTGGGGTGATAAGGGTGGCCGAGGTAATAAGGGTGGACGAGGCAATAAGGATGGAAATCGATCGAAATAGCTATTGAAATATGATATAAAATCATTGATGTGAAATTGTGAAATGAGACAGCAGGAGAGTTTGCAACCTGTGGGGCACCGATTGCCCCTTTGTTTGACTACTTGTGTTTTACGTGATTGATTTGTGGTTGTTCTACTTGTTGATCTTAAACGTGCTTTGTGTTGAGAATTATCCGAAATGAGGAAAAATGTGGAAAACATGGTTGGCTGGCTTAATTGATTCTTGATGTAATTCATTGGCCGTATTATCATCGTGATTTCTTGTTAATGGCTTGAGTTTACTTGGGACAAAGTTTGTCCATACATACCAGTACAATTCCAATGTACTTATTGTAGCTGAATCAGTAGCAGGTACTTCAGCTTATCGACAGTAGCATCCTTCATCTTCCATTGCCCATTTTGGTGAGCCCCTTTCCTTTCGGGGCCCTACGTGGCTCATGCCACTCTTGTTTAGACTTTATTTTGATTTTGTGTAAGGTATAGCCGGAGCCTTATTACCGGCAAGTATTGTATCCTCCTTTGTAATCCTAGAGGCTCCGTAGATAGTAAACTGTGGGACTATGGTCTATGTATGTATATGTATATGTCGGGCGTTGTAAATTGTAACTTGTTAGTAAATCAATCGTATGGTTATGTTTGTACATTGTGAAATCAGTTATAATTAGTAAGATCTTTGGTTTATGAGTAATAAACAACACAGGGGAATCGCGTGGGATAGAAAGGCACCCAGGTTCGCTTGACTGGGGCTACCTAGTCAGGCACCGGTCAAGTCCCTCGATTTGGGGCGTGACAGAAATATAGAGAGAATGGTAGATAGAGAGAATGGTAGATAGAGAATGACTATATTATTATTGAATAATAACATTTGCCTTACAAATGATGGAGACTTTTCCTTATATAGAAGGAAGGCCCCCTCGCCAACACATTACATTATTTCAGAACTACTGTTACTACAGTAGTGGAATTAGGCGGAGGAGTCGGGGCGCCTATATGGGCGAGTTTGTCAACTCGCATTTATAGTCGGAGGCGTACTCCCTCTCGTCATATGGAGGTGAAGGAAGATATTGTTCGATGTCTACGACCGTATAGCGATATGTACTCGACTTGCAGTAATCATACCCGATTCGACCCCATACAGTTAGTCCCTCCTCCTATTAGAGATGTATTCGACATATATTTGCAATGGGTGGAAAAAGTCGACCCGTCTTGGATCTATCCGCGCGTGCATACGTGGCACGTTCCTTTGAATCGTCGCTGCTGACGACATGCGTCATGATTACAACTGCTCCCGAGGCAGGCCAGAAAGGTGATTTGATGTTTTGGCTTCCCGCCTCCTTTTTTGATACTAACCTCTTCGAATCCCGTGTACTGGCCCGCTATAAATAGTAAGGGATTTCAAGACTTTCCATTCTTTGGATCATCATGAAAGGTTCTTTATACTTCTGTCATTCATCTTTTCCTTACAGCAATACAGCTTTACGTGTTGACCTCGTGGTTTGTTATTATACCTGGTCTTTGATAGAAAGATCAAAAATGGCTAAGGGCGGTCATCGTCGTGGGACAAACGAGGGTGAGGCCACTTCTAGGGTTCCTCAACCCTCAGGGGGTGGCAAGAAACCCCGCAAACCTCTTGTTCCTCTTTCCGTGGACAATCCGCTTCCTCGCAAACTATACGTTCGAAAGGATTTTCCTACAAAGGGGGCTACCCCGGCATGGGAAAGGTCCACATTTAGTGAACCTCTTCTAAACGAACTCCGAGTATCTTGTCAGATTCCGGAGGCGGTCGTCATGCAAACGGCCAAAAGGGACCTTGCCAACGTGCACCGAGCCGGGTTTTGTGCCTTCTATGAATATCCCTTTATAATGGGGTGTAGCCTTCCCATTTACCCATTGGCGGAAGAGTTATGCTGGTTCTACAATATATGTCCGGTCCAGCTTACCCCTTATACGTGGAAGATATGCCATATTGTGATGACTTATGCCGAGAGGGTCGGCTTAGACGTCGACGTCATGGTGTACCATTTGCTGCAGCTGTTCAGTCCCGGATTCATGAGAGGGATGATGCTCTAGTTAAAGAATCGAGGGACGAAGGGCCTGGTCGTCGAGACGGACGACAAACCCAATCGCCAGTTCTGGCTGAAATATTTCTTTGTCCGAACCTCGGATCTGGTGTCGGACCTAGCCGGATTCCCTGAGGCATGGAATGCCGAACGAAAGTGTTTCCCCTTACGTTTGCTTACTTTACGCCTGTTCGACCTTTCATCGTCTCATTATGTTTTATGTCTGCAGCAAGGGTGCGTACACCCCATTTCGTACTGGACATTAAAACTTGGGTGGGGCGGTTGATCCCTTTCGTGGAGGAGTGTAGGACGTGGCCTGCCTTTACCGCAAAATACGGCCTCCTAGGTATTTTAGTGGTTCTGGATTTGGCAACCTCATATCTTATTTAGATGTCACATTTTCTGATACATTCTTATTACTGTGTTGGCAGCCCAGAGTGTACCGCGGAGAAGGAGACGTCGTGCCGCCACTTCCTTGTCAGCGGATTCGGTTTTGAACATGTGGTTCACGTGAGAGGGACCGCCTCTGAGGCCGTTCACCCTGAGGGTGATCGAGCGGATGTGGGAACATCTAAAGCTGATGTTTCCGATGCTGCTCATTCAGAGGGCGGAGCTGTAATTCGGGAGCCGGCTTTTGCGGATGTTCCGGAGACTTCTCATCCCGTGGTTGAGTCGGTGAATGAACCGGCGTCCAGAGAGGGCCCTTTGCCTTCACCTCTTCTTGTTGAAGAAGAAGCTTCAGAGGACGATGAGTTGTTGGAGTGAAAGAGGCATCGACTAATCCTTGGAAAATGCGTGGTCGTGGAACAGAGGAAGGCGATTACTCGCTACCCCGAGTCGAGACCAGTCCTCATGGGCGACGCCATCCGACCGGAGAGGGCGGCCCTCTTGAGGGAGGTTGCGGGAAGTACCACTTCTACGCATGTTGAGGATGACAGTGCACCGGCGGTTGTCGGTCCGGCTGCTGAAGAGGAGGGGGCTGCTCCCGGATAGGCTCCTGCTTCCGCGTACGTGCCGTAGGAAGACTACGCCCGGGTGGATACGGCAATGATAGGTCCTACCGTCGGCTCATGATCCCTACGGGATATAATCTGCTGCTGGACAATGAGTAGGCTGCGGCGGACATGTCCTTGCTATGTGGAGCTACCGAGACGGAGTCTTTGAAGGCCGTGAGCGACAGAGATTTGTCTCGTCGAGTCGCCGGCGCTTCCTTGCAGGTATGACTTGGTTATTGTTTTTCATAGTTCTCTTATGAGCCTTGAGGCGTTGTGTCATTTTGAATTATGTCTTTGCTTTATCTTTTTCTCATACCCTTATCTTGGAGGTGGAGCGAGGCCGATGGGAGCGAAAGAAGAATGCTGCCCTTAGGAAAGCGTCAAAGAAATACCGGGAGGCCCGTAGCAAGCATAAGATGCTGGTGAACCTCTATACCCAGGACCCTCAGTTTTGAGTTTTCCATGAGGGTTTGAATCTGGCAGAGGATCAGCTGCGGGAGCGTACGACCCAGCTGGAGAGGATGAACGCGGACTTGATGGCCGCTGTGGCCCGAAATACCGAATTGGAGAGTCGCCTCCAGCAGCAAGAGGGAGAGCTGGACTTGGGCCGTCTGGCGATGGCGGAGACATCGGAGTTGCGTGCTAGGGTTGATGCCCTTACCGCCGAGCTCATGGCCACAACGACTGAGGTGGTCACCCCTCAGCAGGCGGAGACTGTTGTTCCAGCTGGCGATACGTCTCGTGAGGCTCACGATATATTTGTATACATTGAGGCAAGGCAGACTGTTTTTGAGGAGCTGCTGTCCGTCGGTAGAGCCACTAAGGTAGAGGTCGAAACTCAGCGTTGCTTTGTTAGGGTCGAAACTCAGCATTGCTTGGTGTATCAGATTTAAACTTCTAAGCATTCCCGAGCATCTCCTTCGTCGCCTCATCAAATCTCTGAGAAAACCCAATTGGGACAAAACTCGGATGAGGGAAAAAGAGTACGACTTGGGGATACTCTTCAGAAATGGAAATGCTTGAGATGGGAGATGTTCTAGTTTTTTTGGAGCGTCTTCCCGTTCATGGTCTCTAGCTTGAAGGAGACTTTGTCTGTTGCTGCGGAGATTTTGTAGTGTCCGTCCCAATTGGTGCCCCACTTTCCTTTGTTAGGGTCTTTGGATGTCAATTTTGGCTTTTAACACATAGTCGCCTACTTTGAGTGGCCGGATTTTTGATCTCTTGTTTTAGTATCTCTCGATCTACTATTTTTGGGCCACTAGCCTAATGTGGGCCATTTCCCTTCTTTCTTCGGCTTCATCGAGATCTTGTAGTCGATTTGCGTCATTCTCCTCTCCGCTCGTGTACGAGTACCTTAGGCTTGGCTCGCCGACTTCGACCGGTATGACAGCATTAGTTCCGTAGACTAATAAGTAAGGAGTTTCTCCTATGGAGGATTTGGGGGTAGTTCTGTGTGCCCATATTACTTCTGGCAATAGCTCGGGCCATAATCCTTTAGCATCTTCAAGTTTTTTCTTCAAAATATTCAGTAGGGTTTTGTTGGATGACTCTGCTTAGCCGTTGACAGCTGGATGATGTGGCGTTGAAAGTATTCTTTTGATGCGCCATTTGTCGAATAAGTAGGTTGTTTTTTGCCCTATGAACTATCGTCCATTGTCGTAGGTTATTTATTTGGGGAGGCTGAAGCGACATATAATGTTCTTCCAGATGAAGGCGATGACCTCTTGCTCACGGATCTGGGCATAGGCACCTGCTTCTACCCACTTGGAATAATAGTCAGTTAAAACTAATAAAAAGCGTACCTTTCCTCGTTCGACGGGTAGCGGTCCGATGATATCCATTCCCTATTTGATAAAGGGCCATGGTGAAGTGACCGAATGGAGGGGTTCCCCCAACTGATGTATCAGAGTGGCGAACCTTTGGTATTTTTTGCATTGGCAAAAGTATTCTGTCGCATCTTTTTTCAAGGTGGGCCGGTAGTACCCAGCTCGTATATGTCATCGCACGAGTGCTCGGTTGCCTGTATGAGCGCCGCAATAACCTTCGTGGACTTCCTCTAACACCGGGGTCGTCTGGTTGTGGCCTAGGCACTTAGCCAGGGGTCCTCCAAAAGTCCTTTTGTAGAGGTCGTTATTTATCATACAGTACCTTGCCGCTTGTGTGCGAAGCTTACTTGCTTCCTTTTTGTCGTATGGTAGGTTTCCATCATGAAAATATGACACAAATTGATTGTTCCAGTCCCAAGTCAGATGCAGGGAGAGTACCTCGGTGTGGTCGATCGCCGAGTGAAGGATGGTGATGGTGCGTTCTTTATTCAGGTTGGTGGCGGCAGCGGCCAGTTTAGCCAGTCCATCTGCTTCGGTGTTATGCACCCTAGGAACTTTTTCAAAGCAGCATTCATCGAGCTGTGCCATTAGTTTGCATATTTCTATTCGGTATTTCTGTAGTCTTTGTTCCTTGACCTGATAAGTCCCGGTGACTTTATTTACCACAAGTTTTGAGTCGAAGTGTAGGACCAGTCGGCGAGCTTCGTACCTGATGGCTAATTTTATACCTGCAATAACAGTTTTATATTCTGCCTCGTTGTTAGTCATCTCGAGACATCGTATGGACTGGCGAATGACTTTGCCTGAGGGAACTTCGAGGACGAGTCCCAGTCCTGATCCCGAGGCATTTGCGGCCCATCGATGTGGAGAATATAGGGGTCGGTGTTTGAAGCGGCCTGTAGGGCTTCCTTCTCCGCCTCTGGTGATATTTTGACACTGAAGTCGGCCACGAAGTCGGCAAGGACTTGTGACTTGATGGCGGTTATGGGAATATAAGTGATGTCATGCTCGCTGAGCTCTATGGCCCATCTGGCAAGCCGGCCCGATAGTTTGGCTTGTGCAGGATGCTCCTCAAAGGGAAAGTGGTCACTACTCTGATGGGATGGCATTGGAAGTAGGGTCTCAGCTTTCTAGAAGCCGTGATCATTGCCAGAGCCAATTTCTCAAGGTGCGAGAATCGAGTTTCGGCGTCCACTAGCATTTTGCTAATGTAATAGATATGTGATTGCGTACCTTTTTCTTCACGAACCAGTAACGCGCTAACCGCAACTTCTGATATGGCTAGGTATGTCAGTTGAGGCTCACCTGGTCTTGCTTTTGATAGTAGTGGTGGCAATGATAGATATGCTTTCAGTACTTGCAGGGCTTTGATGCACTCATCATTCCAGTGGAATCCGTTATTCTTTCTCAATACGCTGAAGAATTTGTGGCATCTGTTTGAGGATCGGGAGATCAAGCGGGAGAGGGCGGCTATTCGACCTGTCAACTTTTGGACCTGTTTCTTGCTGTTGAGTGTTTCAGGTATTGAGGCGATGGCCTTGATCTGATCGGGGTTGACCTCGATCCCTCTTTGGGACACAAGAAACCCTAGAAACTTTCCTGACGCCACACCGAAGGTGTATTTCTCGGGATTCAGCTTCATCCCATAGTTATTCAGTATCTCGAAGGCCTCTCGTAGGTGGTCGATGTGATCTTCCTTCCTTGACGACTTCACTAGCTTGTCGTCGATGTAAACCTCTATGGTTTTCCCAAGTTACTCTTTGAAAATCTTAGCGACCAACCTTTGGTAAGTGGCCCCTACGTTCTTGAGCCCGAAGGGCTTCGCTGTGTAATAGTAGGTACCATGGTATGTGATGAACGTAGTTTTATCTTGATCTTCCTCGGCCATCAGGATTTGGTTATAGCCGGAGTATGCGTCCAAGAAACTTAGTAGTTCATGTCCGGCGGTGGAGTCGATCAGTTGATCGATGTGAGGGAGGGGGAAGGAATCCTTAGGACAGGCCTTGTTCAAGTCGGTAAAGTCCACGCACATCCTCCATTTTTCATTCTTCGTTTTTACCATCACCACATTGGCGACCCATTGTGGATATTTTGACTCCCTGACAGAGCCGTTGGCTAGCATCTTGTCTACTTCTTCGCGGACTGCCTCGTTGATTGCAGCATTGAACTTTCTCCTGATTTGCCTTACCGGCGGATTTAGTGGGTCCTTGTTGAGCCTGTGGGTGGTGATATCTGGCGATATCCCTAGCATGTCTGCATGGGAAAAAGCAAATGTGTCTGCATGATTAGTCAGAAATTCATGATACTTACCCGGGTTGGCGAGCCCATGGCCGATGTACGCCTTCCTTTTGGGGTTGTTACGATCCAACTGAATAGGGTCGAGATCCTCTACCGTAGCTTTACAAGCTATCACAACATCTAGGTCTCTAATGGCTTCGGCCGTCGGGTCTACTTTGGTCCCCAACACGGCCGATTGCTATGCTTCTGCGCTCGCCTCGCTTAATTGTTGGGTGTGGGCGCAGTCTTGTGTTATTTTATAGCACTCTTGCGCTGTGCACGATTCTCCCTTGAAGCTGAATATTCCCCATGGAGTAGGGAACTTGACCATTTGATATAAGCTCGAGGGGATCGCTCGCATGTCACGATGCCCGATGATAACATTGTAGGCTGTCTCTTGGTTCATCACATGGAAGGTGGTTTCCAAGGTAACTCCCCACGCGAGGACGGGTAGAGTCACTTCTCCTGATGTGCGCTCCACTACATTGTTAAAACCAGTTAGAGTTATGCAGCAGGGGGTTATCTTGTTCTCGAGTCCCATCTGTGAGAGGACTCTCAGATGGATGATGCAGGCGCTGCTTCTGTCATCGATCATGACTCTCCTGACGTCTGTATCAACAATATGTAAAGTAATAACTAAAGCATCATAATAAGGGAAACACAAACTGTCAGCGTCAGACTTATTGAATGTGATACTTCCTTCGAGGTCATCGTACCGTTCATAGGAGATGGTCCTCTTCAGTCTGCATGTGTTGGTGAATTTGACATGATTGATGTCGACATCATTCCCTTCTCCGACGATCATGTTCATCGTACGCGTCGGAAAGGGTGGTTTCGGAGGTCCACGGGAATGTTCTTGTCCACGTGAAAAAAATTAGTTTTCCCCTTGGCGCCGAGCAGCTCCTTCAGGTACCCTTGCTTTAGCATCCTGATGACTTCTTGTCGTAGGCCAATGCAGTCTTCAGTCCTGTGCCCCCGTTCTTTGTGAAATTCACATAGAACATTTGATTTTCTTGTGGTAGGGTCCGATTTCATTTTCTGAGGCTATTGCACCTTGGTGCCGAGCTTCTCTAGTGCGTGCACAATCTCTGAAGGAGAAAGATAGAAGTTATGTGATGAAAGTAAAGGGGGCGTACCTCGTTCATTTCTGAGTAGGGCGAGATGGCATTGTAGTGCGTCTACATGGCGAGGAGGCGAAAGAGGAGACCTCATGTAAGGCTGGTGTCATTCTTTACTAGGGCGAGAGGGAGTTCCCGGTGTCCCTCGTATCTTCTATCTCTCCTCCTATCTGGATGTATGGCTGTCAGCCATCGGGTCGGTCCGTTGAGGTCCTCTTCGTCTGCCCGTACCTCGGTATAGTAGGCATTATGGATCTCGTCCCAGGTTATAGGGGGATACTTCATGATCTGGCTTAGCAGTTTTTTGGTTGCTTTGGAGCCATCCCTGCTGAGTCCGTTCTGGAAATCTGCTATCTCCATGCCCTCCGACACGTTCAATAGGCTCATCCTTACCCTATTGAACCTGGCGAGGAAGTCCCTAAGGCTTTCGCCCGTGGTTTGTCTGACAGCGAAGATGTCATTTACCCTTGCTTTTACCTTCTTAGCGCCAACGTGCGCTGTGACGAACTTATCTGCCATCTCTTCGAAGGTTGAGATTTCTTTGGCGGGTAGTTGGGAATACCAGGTCAGGGCTCCTCCGGTCAATGTTTCGCCGAACTTCTTCAGCAGCACTGATGGTACTTGTTCCTTAGACAAATCGTTACCTTTCACAACGGTAACGTAGTGGATGAGATGATCCTCAGGATCGGTGGTTCCGTCGTATACCCTCAGGTAGGGGAGCATCTTGAAAGTCTTCAGGATGGTATAGGTGGGCGGCTTCCTCGAAGTAGGGTTTCTCTACAAACCTTCCTACGTCCCGTTTGGGTAGCAGTTTAGGTGCTCCAGGGATATTGTCAACTCTATCCTGGTGTTCCTTCATTTGGTCACGGAGGGCCTGATTTACGCTTTCCATTTCTTCCATCTTTCTCAAAATGGAGGCCAACGTGTCGTCGTGCGTTTGCGTTTCAATGGGTTGGCTGTTGGTTCGTGTTTCTTCCTACTCGTTTGCTGCGGCGGTGTTTCTTGTTGTTGGTGATGCATTTTCATAACCCCGCGGTGGTTTTTCCAATAAGCCGCTGAGGGTGCTGATTAGCCATTCCTCCAGTAATTTCCTGACCGCTGGGGGTGCTTCTCTTGAAGTGGAGGTGTCTTTCTCCTGCAAAGTTGCAGGATTCCCGAAGGGGGAAGGTGAGGCTTCCGCCTCGGGTGTAATATCAGGGCTGGTGTTGAGGGCAATACTACCACCAGCCTCGTTTATGGAACTCAAGAAGTTGGTGGTAACTTCTGTTATGGCTTTGGATCGGGTGTTGTTTTCGGCCATTTTTGGGTTTTTTTCTGATGATCGGATCCTTTGGATGTATACTACGAGTTTGATTCTCTAAATCCCTACAGACGACACCAAATTGTTTGACTCAAAAGTTATCGGTTGCTTTTTGAGTTAGGGACAATCAAAGATTTATAAAGGGTAAATCATAATCAATGGTAATATGTTCAAAGACCTATCTATGATTCGTATGTAGGTTGTTCTTATAAAATCACAAGAGAATTTAGTAAAGTGTTAAAGCTAGCCAACAATAGAGAGAGAATGATAGATAGAGAGAGATTGTATTAATTGAATAATAACACTTGCCTTACAAATGAGGGAGACCTTTCCTTATATAGAAGGAAGGCCCCCTCGCCAACACATTACATTATTTCAGAACTACTGCTACTACAGTAATGGAATTCGGCGGAGGAGTCGGGCGCCTGTACGGGCGAGTTTGTCAACATGCCTTTATAGTCGGAGGCGTACTTCCTCTCGTCGTATGGACGTGAAGGAAGATATTGTTCGATGTCTGCGGCCATATAGAGATATGTACTCGACTTGCATTAATCATACCCGATTCGACCCCATACAAATAACAATAATAACTATGACTTAATTCAATATTTGAATTCTTATTGTACGTGCGACTCAATCTAAATTTATTATTGAAACTTAATTTCTCTCGTATAAGAAGTTATCTATATTTTTACTTAGATATATGTGTCTGCCAAGACTAAGCATTGAACATAAAGTAATTATAAAGTGTCTTCATCTTTTTCAAGTTTCAATTTAAAATATCCACCTAGAACCAATTCTAAATTGAAATTATAATGTAATATTTTATTTTTACAGTATTAGTATTGTATAAGAATTATCCTAGGTATTGCTGTATCAAATACAACTCAGATACAATTATTATACTTTTATCATACAATCATAATACAATTCCGAAATTTCACCTTCCTCGAGTTTCATTATGAAATTCAGCCTAAAACCAACTCTAATGCAGAGTGAAACTTACCTACAACTTGATTGTAGAGCAAATCTTCGAATTTATTCTATATTGTATAAATAAGAAAGAGATTTTGGACGATTAAAGAGAGAAATCATATATCAACAGTGATCACGCCCAATTATGCCTTATAAAAAGGACAATGCGGTCGCTGCAAATATAATCCGATTTATAAGTCCGAAGTCGAATCCCACAGAGAACTATGGTTTAGATACAGTTGTTCACTATCACCAAGAAGACAAGCTTGAACAGTTCCTACCTTATAGATATTAATATTCTTGTGTTTAACTAATTAACTAACAAATTAAACTACTAAATTAATAACTAAATATACTAAGGGTTAGAGACAAGATTAAGGAGGTCTAGAGTTATGATTTTTCCAATTGTCGGAATCCTTCCCGCTATGTTTTTTATAATTTTGCCTAAATATTCTCTACCAATCATGAGCACTCTTATTACATTAAATCACTCCTGAGTAATTACGACAATTTACTACACGCATTCTCTCAAGCTATGCTAGCTGGATTTTTAATACAACTCACTTCAGATCGCACCCAAGGCTTCGTTATCCCTAATCTCACCTTTAAACCCTCGGTTATTGATCCCTTGTATACTTTGGGAGTGGTGTTGTTCAACAATTACCTAAATATGCACTCTCTCCTGAGTTATGCTACTAAATAGGCACAGATAATTGAGAGCTCTTCAATTAACTACAATAAGAACGTAGTTGAACAAATAGAGAAAACTATGGCTCAATTATATAAAAACATAACAAGAATTTATCATACAAAAGGTTTTATCAAAACTCTAGATAAGAAATTAGCAATTCATAATAGTATGTAAAACTACAATACTAAAAGTCATAACCAACAATGAAAAATAGGAAGAGGAAGGAAACATTCGTAGAAGAATTCTTCGCCTTGCTCCCAATGTGTTCTTGCCTCCAAGGGTGTTGTCTAACCCTCTAGTAGTGTCTCTTGCCTCCTTAGGTCTAATTTGTGTCCAAAATATATCCCTTACGCTCCCAAATAGGTTTAGAACGTCTTTTATACAAGTTAAAATAGTGTAGGGCTGAAATAAACTTGTCCTAGATGATATTGGACTATTTTTGATGCCTGGAGCGGCGCGATCGCGGCCAAAAATGCGGTAGAACCGCGGCCAAACATGGTCTCTGATTTTTTGCCGCGGTTCTACCGTGATCGCGGTGAAACCTCAACATTTCACCCTATTCCGAATGTAATTTGGAAAAATACAGAACATGAAAGTTGTATCCCGTTGAGTTAGATTTCCAACCATATATTATGGAGCTAAAACGGAGTTCTGAGAAAAATGTTATGTCCAATTTACTAGACAGTGCGCAATATGCCTCATCGAGTCTTCGTTTGTTCTCAACTATCAAATTTGACCCCGAACATGATCCCGACTTAATTCCTTAAGCTTTTACTCAGACTTCAAAGCTTCAAATCACTTAAATTCATTCCATAACATCTATGTAACTCGGAATCACACCTACAAGGCATAAAACACACAATTAGTGCAAAACACTAGCTATTAAAGCTCAAACTCAATTAAAGTGCAGTAAACTCGAGTGTAATAAGCGACTAAAATACGTAATTATAGCCTATCATCAACACCCCACACTTAAATCATTGCTCGTCCTCGAGCAATCAAACTGCACTTTTTTATAGACACGACCTTTTTAAGCAATTCTCCTAACTCATCACACCAAGAGTATTTAAAATAGACTAAGCACAATAGCATAACATCTTTACCTCAAGATTTGACTCACAAGCACCACGCATTATTCACAACTCACCTACTTACTCTAACATAGAGGTCACTGACATTACATTTCCTTCATGAATCAAGTGCCCTCACAACATAAGAGAGTAGTTCCACACAATAAAATTTAAGAACACTTAGGAACTCAAGATAGAAAGAATTCACTCACTCTCATAAATAACATTCATATGCCACAAAAGATGCACCATAAGCTTACCCGTAGTATACTACTATACTAATCGAGCTAATTCAATCTTGGATCAATTAGGACTTTATTTGGTTGTAATGCAGGCTGCGGGACGAGTAGGATACATTTAGATATAAGAGTGACTACACCTCCCTAAGTACTTTAACACATATACTTTAACATTCAAACCCCATACTTACGTCAAGCCAAAATTCTACCTTTACATCAATGTAAATTACCCCATTCTTATTTAAGCACACTTACGTCAAGAGCCACCACTTATCAAAGAATTTATTATTTTTTTCACAACAATCCAACTATATTTTTTTTTCAATTCAAGTGGCTCTTCCTTTTTTTTTTTCAAAATAGTGCACCTTTCTCCTTATTCAAGTAGTTCCACTCAAAAGCCAAGCCAACCACCCCACACTTTAACTTTTACAAAGTTCATAACATTCAAGTGCTCATGACAGGTGAAAAATGTTTAAATATATGGTTAATTCAAACAAATAGGTAAGGCTTGTAATGTGGTTGCAAAATAAACAGGATTACAGGCTCAAAGGGTTTAACTATGATACATAATAATTAGGTGGGTAAAATATGTATATATGGCTCAACAAGAAATGCCTATATCACTTCCAAGACTGAACAAAACTACTATTTCGCTTTGCAAACACACGGGTCAAGTTCTAGGCATCAAATGCAATGCACTGAATAATGCAAAACCTTACACATACATTACGCATAACTCACTCAGAACTGGATTCATAGACACTCTAGTCAAATCAGTTAAGCAAAGTTAAGATAATAGTACAATTTAAGATACTTCTACAAGAGTCAAAAACTGAGCCTAAGCGTCACAACCAAAGTACTCATTATTCTCAAGACATAACAAAGTCAAGAGATATCGCTTCAATTCATAACACAACACAATGACTCCTACTTCCCAAAAAAAAAAACTAACTACACCCGGTTCAAATAAAACCCTTGAAAAAGAACCATGGTTTAAAGAAAAACCAAGGGATAATTGCTACACTATCTAACAAAAATAAATCTTTTTGGTATTTTCTTTAGACTTACTTCCCTCAAGAAAACTGTCTAGAAGATCCGTCATCAGAAAAAGTCTATTTAAAAAACAAACAAACAAACACAGCTAAAGTAGCATGAAAAGTCACCCAGACAATCTCCTCACCCCACACTTAAAGTTGTGCATTGTCCCAAATGCACATCCATACATACAAGAGGGTAAAATAAACTCCCTGATAGGCCAAAGGCCGAAGCACTAGCAATTTATGGGGTACTCAGACTTCTCCCAACTTGGTCCTTCGTGCGGGTACCTCACACGTAGTTCCAATCATTACATTTATTGGTGCATCCTTCCAATACATTTGCTTTCCATGCTCTTAAAAAACAAATTGACACTACAAAAATAATATAATTAAAAAATTTAAATATAAAGAAAGCAATAAAGTTGGGTTGCCTCCCAACAAGCGCTTGATTTAACGTCGCGGTCCAACATGAATCACTTTCTGTCTCTACTTTAAACTTATGAATCGGACCCCAAGTTTTGATTCTGGTCTATGATCATGCTCCTGGGGTGGTAGAACGAATCTGGCTGGCCCAATAAAATAATATAGTATTCTACACTTCTTGGCCTTTAGATGAGGTATGTAATCCCTGTCACACCTCCTTTTTCTTACCGCTTTATTCCTACTACATCCCAGGAAGGGATATAATAATAAAAGGGAAGGAGTTTTTCCAGTTAAAAGACAGTCAGAACGAGACTTATTTATTAAATTTCAGAGTCGCCACTTGGGAAAATAATGGTGACCCAAGTCACCGGTTGAATCCCGAACCAAGAAAATTATGACTTTATTAACAGTCCGCGAATCAAAAATCTAGATTAAGGAATTCTGTTAACCCGAGAGAAGGTGTTAGTCACTCTCGGATTCCGTGATTCTAGCACGGTCGCTCAACTGTTGTATTTGTTTTTATCTGATATCTTTATATGCTTCAATTTTATGCATTATTAATGTCCCGCTTTGTCATTTGTAAGAATTGCGACGTTGCAAAAACGCATTTCAAGTCACAGCATACCAGTACGCCTGTGACTTTTGGTGCATTTCAACTTCGCCGGGATTTGGATTTGGGTCACATAAATGTGCACCCGTATTAGGAATGTAATATTATTAATCGCGCCTAAAGTATCTACCTATTTATTAACTTGGGAAAGACCGTGAAATTCACTAAACGGTCCTTCCGAATCTAGAGTTTTTATGTTGAGACTTATTTTGGGGCCCGTGTGTTTTAATTATTTGTAACGAGGCTCATCCCTTTTCATTTTTTGAAGGTTAAACTTATCTGTATACTATATTTTCTAATATTGTTTTTCCCCTAATATAGCAGTTTCAAAATTATATTTTAAAGGCTGGGTGCAAGAGTCTAGGCTATTACTTGGGCCTGGACTTTGGGCTGATCCATCAGTATGCACCAAGGTACAACTGGCAAATTACAGCCCAGTCAATATTATTTGAGTCTGATCTTATAGACTCGAAAGTTGTTTTAACCAGATCTGGGCCTTTATTCACACTTGGGCCCAGATTATCACTATCTAAGACAGGGTTAAGGCAGATTAACATTTCAACAAACGCACTACAAACAAATATTATTCAGTACTAACAATTAACTGCTTTCTAACGATGCCAAATTACATTTGATCATTACTGATTTTAATATTGACGTTTAACTGTGACTCTTAATATCCAGTCTTAAATCAACATTATTACTCAACTAGTGAACTAATAGAATGTGATATCGTTAACTGACTAATAATACTAATTGCAGAATTATCGACTTACTTTAACTGAAAACAACATTTGCATTTTTTAACTGTAGCATTCTTAGATTACAATTATGTTTCAGATTGACATTTTACAAAGTTGAATACAAGTTTATAGCTAAAACAACTTCAATAGTGTTAAAACAGTAACGTGATTTGAAATTTAACTACTTCATATTTTTTCGAATTAAATGATTCTGATTTAGAACTCAACTAACAATATAGCTAAGTACTAATATTACATGTCTAATTTCAGAACATATATAAATCTAAGTGTATTAGCTGTGTTTTAACCGGTTTTAATTTTAGATTTAGGTGATCATTATAACTAACCTACTAGATACGTTTACTACAGTATTATCTATTACTACTTTAATCTAAATCGAGTTCATATAGTCTAGTACTTATTACAACCCATTCCTAAATGAATTACAAAGATCTAAGTATTTAAAACTACATAATGAAAGACCAGAAATATAATTGAATAACTAGAACTAATCGGCATTTTTATTTCTTCAACATGCAACTCAATTACAGCTCAAGGACATAGTTGTGTACCTGATTCAAAAGCAAATCAATGAGTCCTAGGTTGTGGAGAAGAAGGAAAAATCAGCAACAGCAATGGCGATAAGCAACAACGAACATGAGCAATTATCACAACAAATCTCACAAGTCAACAGGCAACCAGCAAATAACTCGAGCAAATAGAAATCCAAGCTAAGTTGAAGTAAACACGATAGAGGAACAACCAGCAAAGATTCCAGAAATAGTACTCGAATTGTATGCTAACTCGAAGACCGGTAGAGTTCTGAAATTTCAGAACCCTTTTGAGTGATTTTTTCGACTCTAAAAATGTGTACCAGAAAATAGAACTCTTAATTCTCTTAAGATTGGAACTCCTTTTTCAGGCTTGAAACAACCTATTTATAGAATGAAGTTGGGAGGGAATTTTGAATTAGTTATTCCTATTTCCTACCCCAACTCTTTTAAATTCAATCAATTAAGTATAGCAGAATTCTAACGGAAATACACTTGAACCCTTGCTAGAAGGTTCTAGGCTGTTCCTTATTGTTCTATTGGGCAAATTTTACCTAGTTGCTCTCACTTGCTAAGGTTTGTTACACATTTTGCTTTTAACTATGCCTAGTCTACCCCTTATTGTTCATGTATTTTCAGTAAAACCAGGAATTAAAGTCATTTATACCCCAATTACCTCTATGTAATCTACAGAACTACCAATTTCCTTCCCCTTTTACCCTTTACACTCAATCATATTTACCCGACCTATCATTAGGCCTTCCAAGACTTGGGGTAATTAACGTATTTAAAGTTTAAACCTTGAGACTCATTTAAAGTTTTTGCCAGTTTCAAACTAGGTAACCTTTTCAGGATTAACCAATCTTACAAAGATAGCCACAAATAGACTTTACAAAGTCAACGACTCACACTGTGTTGCAAATATAACTACAATAGATATTTTACACGTATAACCTAAATGTGCATAAGCACTCAGAAGTTGAAGAAACAAACATATAAATCACATTGCAAATGTAGCCAGTTTTTTGTAATCTTGCACAAATAGCCCTAATTACGACTAACTTTAAAATTAATTAGAACTCAGAGAGACAAATTGATAATGGTTGAATTCCAACTAATCAAAAGCCTAGTCGAGATATGATCTATTGAACAATAACATAAAATAACTAATAGCATATGATTTACAAGTAGCTATATTCAGAACTAAGAATACTTAGTTGATTTCAAGCATACACATGTAATAAGCTCAGGTCTTTTCACAAATATGAACACAGAAGAGCAAAGTATAGTACAGAGATAGATTCAGGAAATTTAAATAATTGTAACATGTACAGAGATTTTTAAACATGCAATAGATCCAGATTTAACAGATAAGAACACAAAAACACCGAACAAGGCAGGTTTTAGGGTACTTAGCTTTAGGGCTTCTTCTTTTCCTTTCTTTTCTTCTTTCTTTCTTCTTTCTTTCCTCTTTGTTGATTTTACAGCATTACAGAGACTTGGGGTCTCTTAAAATGATGGATCTTTCAATTAGACTCTTGGAAATCTGCTTTGGTGTGTGAGAGGGGTATCTTAAGAGACCTAGGATGTGATTTTGAGGGGTTTTGGTTTTGGGTGCTCGCCGGAGTAGGGTTCCTACGAGATACTTTTTAATATTCGAGATGTTTAGGTTATATTCGAGATATTTGGCTAGGATATAGTGAAAAATCGTTTTATGAAAATTCTGGGGTGTTAAGGTGAAGGGTTGGTTCATAGCTTGGTGGTCGCCGGCGACCGGAATTTCAAGAAATGGAATACTGGTGGGTTTTTGGGGTGAGGTTAATGGAGATAAGGTGTGAGAAGAAGAAGGAGGGGGTTCAGGGGAGTGGCCTGAGCCGGAGAAAACAACAGAAGGATGACCACCGGTAGGGTTCCGGTGGTCTTGTAAGAGAATGAGAGGGAAGAAGGGGGTACAGAGGCGGCTAGGGTTACATTATGAATGTGTGTGTGTGTGTTGATCTAAATGAACGGGAGGGGTATAATTTATATATTAAAATTGCATTGTTGTTTAACAACCGTTGTATTTAATTAATTGAACGATCCAGATTAATTTGCCTTCAAAACGATGGCGTATGGTTTAATGAGACTTTCATCTGGTCCGTTAGATTAAATTATTGAACGACTATGATTTAATTGGCTACACTACGTCGTTTGGTTTAATTGAGACATTGGTATCATCTGTTTGATTAAATGAGATGGACGGCCTAGATTATCTCCTTATACGGTGTCGTTTTCTGTACAAGGCCACCGCCTTATTTGGTCCATTCGATTCAAATCATCAACAACCCAGATCTTGTGGTGTTATACGGTGTCGTTTGGTATCTTGTGAGACTGGCCAGTCTTTTGACCTTAGGCCTGGTATGTGGGTGTTGCATTTGGGCTTAATATATTTGTATATTTGGCCCAATTTTGGTATTTCAAATTGTATTTTGTATTTTTGTTGTTTTTTGAATTGTATTTATTTAATTGTTTGTATTTTCCCTTGTATTTTAGACTTATTTTCCTTGTATGTTTATATTAATGTATTTTCTTTGATTTTTAAATTTTTGTATTTTTCCTTAATTTTTCCCAATTTCCTCGTATTTACCTTTATTGTTTTGTGATATTTTTTCTAATTAATTTCCTTTTGTATTTTATTTCTAATTTTATTTTTAACAATTAAAACAAACACTATTTTGTATACACTAATCAAGCTAATTGCAATCAAAAATCATTTTTATATTTTTATTTTGGAATTAATTGTTTGGGGCAAAAATCACGTGCTCACAACTTCCCCTCTTTGCTCGGGAACACGAAGAGTTTCAGTGCAAAGATAAGTGAGCAGTAATAAGGGATTTTTGCCCACTCGCATATTCCGTATGAAGCATTTTTGAAAGTTTTGACCGCATTCGGCTTCAAGGATTGCCTACATATCCTGGGTTATACAGGAATCATGTCAGTGTAGTTTGGGAATGCCTAGTAGCTAGGACTACCAAGGACCATGGTTTCACTGTTGTTACTGTTGTTACTGCTATTACTGCTGACCGACTCCTTATTACACCATGGTAAAATAAAAGAAACTAGCCTAAGTTATTGTATATGAATTACAAAAATCCTATCTATGCCTTGTGTCTTGTATTGCCTTGATTTTTCATCTTGCATCTTGTTCTTTTATTGTCCATTCTTCGATAAACCTTCTTGCTTGCAACTTGATTCAAACATATTGCTTTATTCTGCTTGTATAACTTCAAAATGTGTTTTCCCTGTTCTCCGGGTTGGTGCCTGCTTACTACAAAAATAAAGAAAACTTTTTCTGCCCCAGTATGGGGCTTACAATCTATCATGTTGTTACTTGTTAGATAAAAGAAAAAAAATTATTTTGCAGAAAGATATTCCCTAGTTATATAGGTGGGCGCCTGAGCAGAAATTAAAAATGCAGAAAAATATTCCCTTGTTATCCAGGTGAGCGCCTGAGCGAAAATTTAAAAATGCAGAAAATTATTCCCTTGTTATCCAGGTGGGCGCCTGAGCAAAAATTTAAAATGCAGAAAAGTATTACCTTATTATATAGGTGGGCGCCTGAGCAAAAATTTAAAAATGCAGAAAAGTATTCTTTTGTTATCCAAGTGGGCGCCTGATGCAGAAATTTAAATGCATAAAAATATCCCCTTATTATCCAGGTGGGTGCCTGATTAGTAAGAATTGAATCTTTTGTCCCTGTCTTAATCAGCGAACAATTTGTTAGTTATAAAATGATGGTTAGCAACTGGCATTCTTGTTGGCCTTGTTTCGACCATCTGCATCATCTTACTTTGTACTGCTTTGCCGTATTTTCCTGATTGTCCTCCCAATTCTTTCATTGCAATCCCCTTTTGTTTTCTCTTTTGTTTCTTTTTCTCTTTTATTCCATTTGTCTATATGATCGCCATGTGTTATTTTATTTTCTCTTGACCTTTTGAAGGACCCAGTATCATTGTGTCATCCAACATGAGAAGTTGGTAGTTAGCTTTCAACTAGCAACGAGTTTTGAACAAATAAAATGAAATGCAATGATCCTGAATTTTGGGGTGGGGATATTTTGAAGTAAAGAACAGAACTTGTTTGGGTAGGAAGGCTGATTCCTTTGACCATGCCATGCATTTGGATATCTGACCCACTCCGTCCAACCAAATCTTTACTGACTTTGATTTTTCCTTTCATCAACATAAAGCTTACTTGACTTGCCACTTTCATTTCATCGGGTCATTCCTCACTTTTGCCTTATGGTGCCTATGAGGGTTTTCACCTATAAGACTCTCTCATTTTTATTTTCTCTCAAACTTACGTCACCTTATGGTGCCCATAAAGGTTTTCACCAACAAGACTCTCTCATTTTTATTTTCTCTCAACTCACATTCGCCTTATGGTGCCCGTGAGGGTTTTCACCAATAAGACTCTCTCATTTTTATTTTTATTTATTTATTTTATTTTCTATCTTCAAACTCCCGAGTACTGTCCGTGATATGTTTTCCTTTATTCTTATTGCATTGTCATTCCCTTGAAATTAATCAGAAAGTCTTTCTTTGGACCGTAGTGTGGCTTTTGGATGGGTTTAGAAAGAAGGGTGTAAAAAGGCACAAATTTATAACATGGGTTCAAAAACAATTACAACTCTCGGAATCATAAAACATAACTTCTACCCCAGTTTTAATTTTTTGGGGAAACTTGGATTTTATTTCTGTCGTGACGGAACCTCATTGAGGCTGCCTACGTACCCTTTTGGGATCAAGTGAGACGTAGTTCATACCATATGATCTCTTCGTCGTTTGACGTTTTCCCGATTTTCTTCTTTTGTATATATTTTTTTCTCTTTTTTTCATATCTTTTCTTTTTCTCCCTTTATTTCGATCTTATTTTTTTTCTTTTCTTTTCTTTTCATTTCATCATTCATTTTTGTCTTTATCATTGATTCCGAGGGAGGGGTACGAAAGGATAATATAATAAGGCTCAAAAAGGGGTAACAATGGATAAAGTGTTTAGATAGAGAAATTAAATGCCTTCATCATTTCAATTTCAAAATTATGACAAATACAATTGTATACATGAAAGGAATCATACGTAATATCTCTTGACTACATCAGAGTTAATGGCAGTCTCCACACATTTCTCTTCTACATCTTTTAGAAATAAAGCTCCGTTGAACAATACCCGGGATAACATAAACGGCCCTTGCCAATTAGGCGCAAACTTTCCTTTTGTTTCGGCCTAATATGGACAATACCCACGATGCAATATTTTAAACTTCTGACATGCCTCCGCCATGAGATGACTGTTAAGATTGGATCCATTATCCATAATAATTACCTTGGGAATTCCGAAGCGGCAAATGATCTTTGTATGTACGAAATTCACTACTGCTTTATTTGTTACTGCTTTAAATATTTTTGTCTCCACCCATTTAGTGAAATAATCAATGGCTACCAGAATAAACCTCTGCCCATTAGATGTTGCGGGTTCTATCGGATCGATGACATCCATGCCCCAAGCAACAAAAGGCCATGGTGCTGACATTGTATGCAACTTATATGGCAGAGAATGAATCAAGTCTCCGTGTATCTAGTATTGATGGCATTTTCGTACATATCTGATGAAATCTTGCTCCATAGCGAGCCAATAATATCCAGCCCTTAGTATTTTCTTGGCCAAAACATATCCACTCATGTGAGTTCCACAAGTTACCACATATATTTCAGTCATGATTGTAGCGTCCTGTTGCGCATCTATACATCTTAGTAAACCCAAATCCGGGGTTCTCTTGTATATAATCCCTCCGCTGAAGAAAAATGCACTCGCTAGTCGTCTTATAGCCCTTTTTCTGATCTCCTGTAGCTTGTACGGGTATACTCCCATCCTCAAATATTCTTTAATATCATGGAACCATGGTTCACCATCAAGTTCCTCTTCTACCGTAAAACAATAAGCATTCTGATCATGAACTTGGATTTATAATAGATCTACATAAGCTTTGTCCGGATGGTGCAACATAGATGATAATGTTGCCAGAGCATCTTCAACTTCATTGTGCATTCTTGGGATATGCTTGAACTCTATGGATTGAAACCTTTGACATAGTTCATGTAGACACTGTCGGTATGGTATAAGCTTCAAATCCCTTGTCTCCCATTCTCCCTGAATTTGATGTATCAAAAGATCCGAGTCACCCATGACCAAAATCTCTTGAACACCCATGTCTATTGCCATTCTTAATCCCAATATACATGCTTCATATTCGGCCATGTTATTAGTACAGAACAAGTGGAGCTGAGCGGTAACAGGATAATGCTGACCCGTTTATGAAATAAGCACTGCTCCAATTCTGACTCCTTTGCTATTGACGGCCCCATCAAAGTATAATTTCAAACTCGGCTTTTCATCTTTTCCAATTCTTCAATATTCATAGTCTCCTCATCAGGAAAATATGTCTTCAATGGTTCATACTCATCATCAACTAGATTTTCTGCCAAATGATCAGCAACTGCTTGTGCCTTCATTGCAGTGCGAGTTGCATAAATAATATTAAACTCTGAAAGTAGAATTTACCATTTATCGAGCCTTCCTATGGGCATAGGCTTCTGGAATATGTACTTCAGTGGATCCAGACGAGATATGAGATAAGTGGTGTAAGCCGACAAGTAATGTTTCAATTTCTGTGCAACCCATGTTAAAGCACAACATGTCCTTTCCAGTTGAGTGTATTTTACCTCGTAAGATGTAAATTTCTTACTGGGATAGTATATTGCTTGTTCTTTCTTCCCCGTTTCATTATGTTGCCCCAGTACACAGCCAAAGGAATTATCCAATACAGTCAAATAAAGGATCAAGGTCCTTCCAGGTTCTGGAGGAATCAATACAAGAAGATTGGCCAGATATTCCATGATTTTGTCAAATGCATCTTGAAATTTCTCAGTCCAATTCACCGCAGCATCTTTCTTCAATAATTTGAAAATAGGCTCACAGGTTGACGCCAGCTGAGCAATAAATCTGCTAATGTAATTCAACCTGCCTAACAAACTCATCACCTCTTTCTTGCTCTTTGGCGGAGGCAAGTTCTGAATTGCTTTTATCTTTGACGGGTCTAGTTCGATTCCACTCCTGCTTACCACGAACCCTAATAACTTTCCTGATGGTACTCCAAAAGCACATTTTGCTGGATTGAGCTTGAGATTATATCTCCGAAGCCTCTGGAAGAACTTCCTCAAGTCTTTGACATAATCGCACTGCTTTTTGGATTTGATAATAACATCATCCACGTACACTTCAATCTCTCGATGTATCATGTCATGAAACATAGTGGTCATTTCTCTCATATATATAGCTCCAGCACTTTTCAACCCAAACGGCATTACTCTGTAGCAATATGTTCCCCAAGGCGTGATAAAGGCCGTCTTTTCTGCATCTTCTTCGTCCATCAAGATCTGATGATAACCCGCATAACAATCCACAAAAGAACCAATCTCATGTTTGGCACAATTATCAATTGATATGTGGATATTTGCCAATGGAAAATCATCCTCTGGACTTACTTTATTAAGGTCTCGATAATCAACGCACACTCTGGTTTTTCCGTCTTTCTTTGGAACAGGTACAACATTGGCTAACCAGGTGGGGTACTTGGTGACATGTATGACCTTTGCCTCAAACTGCTTGTTGACTTCTTCTTTTATTTTCACACTGATGTCTGTTTTGAACTTTCTCAACTTCTGCTTAACAGGCCGACATTCTGGATAAGTGGGCAACTTATGTACCACCAAATCGGTACTGAGCCCTGGCATGTCATCATAAGACCAGGCAAATATATCTTTGTACTCATGTAATAACTTGATCATGTCCTCTCTGAGTAAAGCCTCTAAGTGCACAATAATCTTTGTTTCTCGAATATTCTCCTCATTCCCCAAATTAATAGACTCCGTCTCATTTATGTTTGGTTTGGGTTTCTCTTCGTAGTGGCTCAAATCCTTACTAATTTCCTCCAAAACTTCCTCATCCTCATATTCCACTTCATTATCATTTTCAATTTCTTATATAACTATCTGATTATCAAGACTGGATCGGGAATCCTTCATGCATGATACATCATTGAAATCAGCGAAAACCGGACTGTACAAGAAAAAAAAAGAAAATAAAATAAGGCTACAAAAATAGAGGAAGAAAGAAATTGCTTTCATTAAACTTTGAAGGGTAACAATGTTTGGATACATTTGACTAGACGGAACATAGGATTACAATTTTTGAAATAAAACAGATTTAGGAATGGAACATTAAAGCTAACTACCACAACTCCCTCCTAACTGGAAGAGGAGTAACTTCCCAGTTATTTAGCCTGATCTGGGGTCCAACAGACTGAACATCCATCTTGCTTGTTCCCTCGACTGCCTCTATCATATTCATGCCTTCAAATAACCTCTCAAACCTTTCTAGTAGCTCTTCATCTGGCCTTATCTCTGCATGGCCCGGCATGACAGTCACCGGACGTCTTCGTGCACCAGGCTTGATGAAGGAATAGGAAAGTTGTGGGATATGTTTGGGGAGGGTCCATCCTTTATTTTTCAATCTTTTGGCTCTCTGTATATCGGCGATAGTTGGCTTGAAACCTAGGCCGAAAGTATTAGTGCGACCCAGAAGATGAATAGTTGTGTTATTCCTTGCAGAGCAACTCCTAGACTTTTTCCCGGATAGAACCCGTTCTTTAACATTTCCTTAGCAACAACGACCGCCACAAGGGTTACTTTGGGAACTGGGATGCTTTCCCTTTCAGATATCTTGTTCATAGACACTGTGTCCATCACTTGGTACACCCAAGGACCTTTGTCACCCTCGACTTCTTCGAATGGCGTGATGGCATTGCAAATATTATCTTTACCATGCACTACTATCTCTTGCTGATCCCATTCAAACTTCACCATTTGATGGAGTGAAGAAGGCACCGCTTTAGCAGCATGGATCCATGGGCATCCTAATAGGAGATTATAGGACACGATAATGTCCAACACTTGAAACTCCATGGTGAATTCAACCGGTCCGATGGTGAGTTCTAATATGATATCTCCAACAATGTTCTTTCCACCTCCGTCGAATCTTCTTACACATATGTTGTTTTTGTGGATTCTTTCGTGATCAATCTTGAGTTTTCCCATAGTATATAAAGGACAAATATTAGCACTCGACCCATATCGACCAAGACATGGGTCACCACTGATTCCTCATACTTTACTATAAGATATAACGCCTTGTTATGCTCTGTCCCTTCCAATGGTAGTTCATCGTCTAAGAATGTTATCTTGTTTGCCTCAAAAAATTTGTTTGTAATCTTTTCCAAATGACACACCATGATCTTTTCTGGTACATGAGCTTTATTTAGGATCTTCATTAACGCCTTTCGGTGTTCATCAGAATGAATTAGCAGAGATAGCAAAGATATTTGAGTTGGTGTCTTCCTCAGCTGCTCAACTAAGGAATAATCTTGAGCTTTCCTTTTCTTTAGGAACTCCTCAGCTTCTTCTTCGGTGACTGCTTTCTTCATATGGGCCGGATTTTCTTTCACAACTTTCGCCTTCCTCAAATCGTCAGAAGTAAATCATCTCTAGACCGGGTCAAACCATGGGCTTCGCAGATCTCCCCCTTGACTTCTTTTCCTTTGTACATGACAATTACCTTGTCATAATTCCAAGGCACGACTTTGATGTTCATAATGGGCATCTGAATGAGTGGCTTGATAACAACTGGTTCTATATGTGCCCCTTTCAAGTCAATATGGGCTTCACCCCAGGTACTATCACTTTTACAGGTTCAGGTTCAACTACCACTGCTGGCTGACTTACAGGTGGCTCAACCGATACTTTCTCACTCCCGACTTTCTCCTCTGTCTTGCTGTTTGGTTTGATTGTCATCACAGGTCTGAGAGGGCTTTTTGCAGCTTTCTCCTTGTACCAGCTCTATCATATGTGTTTCATGGTTCACATGCAAAGGATTTTGTGTTATGTTTGGAGCCTCGGGGGCTTGTACCTCAATTCTTCTAGAGTCAATGATTTCTTGTATTGTAGATTTTAGGTGTCAACATTTCTCCGTGTCATGTCCCAGTGCCCCTGAACAATATTCATAATGGATGGATTGATCTAAATTTCTTGGTGGAGGATTGGGAATTTTAGGCTCAATAGGACTCAGCATCCCCAGTTGTCTTAAACGGTGGAATAAGCTGGTATATGATTCTCCCAGAGGAGTGAATGTTTTCTTTCTCTGAGCCCTGTCGCTTTTGACTTCAGGGTCGGGACGAAAATTGGTTCTGTTGGGATTTTTGTAGGTTTTTGGTGGCGGGTATGTATTTTGGGCATGGTAGACATTAGGTGGTGCTGGGGTTCTCCATGAAGGAGGAGGTGGTGGGTAAGATTGGGCGTGTTGAACAGAAAACTGAGGACCAGTCAGAGGGTAATAATGTTGAGGTGTGTTATACAGTGTTGGTGGGTAAGGTTGATATAGGCGAGGCTGATGATGATATGGGTTGGGGCCTCGGGACCAAGACCTTCCCTCTATAAATGCCACTTCTTCTTTCTTTTTCTTCCCAATTGCTCCTCCCGTCCCCACCTGAATTGCTTGATTGGTAGCCTTAATGGCTGAATAACTCATGATTTTGTTTGTTTTCAAACCTTCTTCAACAAAGCTCCCCATTTTTACCACCTCATTAAAGGTCTTTACGATTGCAAACACTAGATGCTCGTAGTATGTCGGCTCCAAAGCTTGTAAGAAATAATCTACCATTTCTCCTTCTTTCATTGGTGGATCCACACGAGCCGCCTGCTCTCTCCACTTGAAACCATACTCCCGAAAACTCTTTTCGGGACTCTTTTCCATTTTAGTCAATGACAACCTATCAGGGATGATTTCCAGATTATATTGAAAGTGGTTCGCAAATGATTGAGCCAAATCATCCCAAATGAACCATCGGGTATTATCTTGACGGGTGTACTATTCAAGTGCTGAGCCGCTGAGGCTTTGACTGAACTAAGCCATAAGTAGTTCATCTTTTCCCCCAGCTCCACGCATTTTGCTGCAATATCCTCTCAAATGGGCCACTAGATCACCATGGCCATCATACATGTCAAATTTCGACAATTTGAACCCGGCTGGTAGTTGTACTTCGGGGAACAAACACAAGTCCTTGTATGCCACACTAACTTGGCCTCCTAGACCCTGCATATTGCGAAACGACTGCTCAAGGCTCTTCATTTTCCTGGCCATCTCCTCTTGTTTAGGATTTCTAACAGATTTCTCCTTTTCCGTCATATCGATAAGTGGGGTATAAGAATTATGTTGTCTGAAGGTGGGTTCTGGAGGGTAGTAATGATTATCCTGGATATGGAATACAGGCTCACTAGAGGATTTGTGTAGAGCGGCTGGTGGTGGTGCCACATACACTGGAGCAGCTTGGGATGGTGGTGGTGGAGCTTGTTTAGGATGTGAGAGTGGTACTTGTGACGTAGTGGCGTAATAGTGTGGGTATGTAGGGTATGTAGAAGATGAGTTCATGGTGGGTGGATCTCGGTTTGGGACTGGTGGAGGAATATATGTGGGATTGGTTGGGTAGGTAGGTAAGGGTTGTCCCCTCGATCAAGCCCGATACATTTTCGACATCTGCAATTTAAGCTTATACATTTCCTCCTTCATGCTATTCACATCTACTACATCCTCCTCTTGTGCGGGATCCATGATTTTCGGCTCAATTTCTTGGGTAATTGCTTTCGTCATGCTTTTAGAACGAATGTTGTAGTTGTGATGTGCTAGAATGCCAGTTGCTAACTGTCACGCCCCAAATCGAGGGACATGACCGGCGCCTGACCGGGTTGCCCCAGTCAAGCGGACCTGGGTGCCTTTCATTCCCACGAGTTAACCCTGCGTTGATTGTTTCTCATTAACCAAATATTTTACCAATAATGACTGATTTCATAATGCATAAACATAACCATGTGATTGATTCACTAACAAGTTCATAATTTATATTTACAACGCCACATACATATACATAGGCCACAATCCCACAGTTTACATGTCTACAGAGCCTCTAGAATACAAAAGGGAAATACAATACTTGTCGGTAACAAGGCTCCGACTATACCTTACAAAACCAAAATGAAATCTAAACCGAGTGGCATGAACCACACAAGGCCCCGAGGAAGAAAGGGGCTCACCAAAACGGGCAGTGGAAGGAGAAGGATACTACTGCCGATGAGCTGAAGTGCCTGCTACTGATCCACCTACAATCATGACACGAATGTAGCGCCCCCGGCAAAAGGGACGTCGGTACACTTGAATTGTACTGGTATGTATGGACAAACTTTGTCCCAAGTAAACTCAAGCCATTAAATTACATCAACAATTAATTAAGCCCAGCCAACCATGTTTCCACATTTTCCTCATTTCAAATAATTCTCACACAAAGCACTTTCTACGATCAACCAATTTAACAATAACCAATCAATCACGAAAAGCACAAGTAGTCAAACAAAGGGGCAATCAGTGCCCCACAGGTTGCAAACTCTCCTGCTGTCTCCTTTCACAATTTCACATTATTGATTTTTGTATCAATTTTCAATAGCGATTTCGATCGCTTTCCATCCTTATTGCCCCGACCACCCTTATTACCTCGGCCACCCTTATCACCCCAACCCACACCTTATTTCCCCACGTTGCGGCGTGCAACCCGACCCCGCCTTACAGTTGAAAACACAACAATTTCAAACAGCAGATAAGGTACTACACACAATTTCAACAAGTTCAAATAAGCAACTTACACATCGGTTCATGTTCTCAATTTCTTCTCAAGCCAATATCAAAACCAAGTTACAAGTATTCCAAAATCGAAAATGCCCACATAATCATGTTCAACAATTCACCACAATTAAGGTGTTTCAAATTCCTTCCACAATAAGCCAAATATGCCATCACAATGGTTGTTCCCAATTCTTTACCAATCTCGATTACCTTTTTATCTTTCAATTCATATTTCATACCACACCACACGTAGTTCAACATCAATCAAATGCTCAACAAGGAAATCAAAGAATTACGTAAAATTTCTCAATTTGACACACATTTGGGCGATTTTACAAGAATCAAAATTAGCCATACATACCTGGTGATGAGTTTTCTTCCGTTAACTTCCTACTTTATGCTTACCACGCTATCTTACTCTTGCCAACCTTGTTCTTGAAGACTCTTACTTCTACTCACTTCTTTTTACTAAAAATCAAGTTCAATAATCATGCATGAGTGTAAAAATTCTATTTTTAAAAGCTATTATATGCAAACCTCTCTTTACCCAATTAAAAGCTGAAAATCAAAGAAAATAGTTAGGGTTTTTACCTTGAAAAGATTGGGGAAGTTGAATCCTTGCCCTAAGATCCCTTGGAATTAAGATGGTTGGAACAAT
This sequence comes from Nicotiana noctiflora, assembly GCA_032618575.1. NCBI lineage: Eukaryota > Viridiplantae > Streptophyta > Magnoliopsida > Solanales > Solanaceae > Nicotiana > Nicotiana noctiflora. The sequence goes on along the minus strand of JASVEL010003764.1, from coordinate 254,855 downwards.
CTTTGAAGATGAAAGATTTCTCTCTCTAAAAACCCTCTCTTCTCTCTCTAATTTTGGTAAGATGATATGATAAAATGAAGAAGAAGTGTGTTATATTAAAGAAGAGATCGGGTCAAAATGTTACAAAAATCCGGGTCGGGGTCAATTATGCGGTGCACTATGCGACCGCAGAATCAACATGCGGTCCGCATAGTGACCGCAGAATTGCCCCAAATTTTACACAGGTTCTGTTAAGGAATGCGGCCAGAATGCGGTCCGCATGCTTGATCTGCGGTCGCAAAGTGCACCGCAGATTTGACATGCGATCGCACATCGACCGCACTTTTGACACGATTTTTGGGAAACTCTCTGGAACGTTTTGCGGCAAGAATGCGGTCCGCATGTCAGGTTTGCGGTCGCATTCTTGACCGCATATTTGACATTTTTCGGAAAAGTTATTTCTCTACATTTTTGAAACTTAAATCATTACCAAGGGTCCGAACCGCAAGAATTCTACGCATTCCTAACACATTATTCGGACCATGACACCACAGCTACTAGGTTTTATGCACAAAAATTTTACGGGGCCTTACATCCTCCCCCCCTAAGATCATTCGTCCTCGAATGAGGATTTTGAAATAAATGAGTTGGTTTTGAAAGACATGATATGCAACCATCAAAATTTTGACTAACTCTTATATTTTAGAAAAATTTCGCCGGAGTTTCCTTTGTATTATGGGCATATCCACCTGTCAGAGGGCCCCCGAAACACATTACCAAACAACAATACACAAATACAACACCTTTCACAACTGGTATACAGTTTCTTACCTCAACGAATGCACATATTCTATCACATTGTTACAATTGCACATAAACTAGTCACTTCAATGAATTCTCACCTTATTTAACCATTTTAACACACCATGTACACTTAACAAACCATTACCAATCTAAACTTACTATTAGTTGTTTACTTAACACCCAAATATTTATAAGGATTTCATTTATCAAGAAAGGTTCAAGTGACCCAAGGTAACAACACATTTAACTCATTACAAAATGAAGGGGACTTTACTAATACTAAGAGGGAAACAACTTAGACAAGATGACAGTTACTAAGAGTAGGAGGGTCACCTAATTTCTTCTAGGCTTGATCAAACAAATGGGGGTACTTTTCCTTCATCTCTTTTTCCGCTTCCCATGTGGCCTCCTCAACTTGTTGACTTCGCCACAATACTTTAAGAGAGGCAACTTCCTTATTTCTCAACTTACGGACTTGCCTATCAAGAATGGCAACTGGAACTTCTTCATATGACAAATCTTCATTAACCTCTATAGCTTCGACTGGCATGATGGTGGATGGATCTCCAATCACTTTCTTCAACATGGACACATGGAATACCGGATGCACTGATGACATCTCGGGAGGCAACTCTAGCCTATAAGCAACTTGACCAATCCTTTGAACGATCCGATATGGCCCGACATACCTAGGACTCAATTTCACTTTCTTTCCGAATCGCATGACTCCCTTCATAGGAGATACCCTCAAGAACACCCAATCATCGACTTGAAACTCCAAATCCCTTCGACGAACATCTGCATAGGATTTTTGACGACTCTGTGCTGTTTTCATTCTCTCCTGAATAACCTTGACCTTTTCCATAGCTTCGTACACCACATCTGGCCCTAGCAATTCCGCTTCACCTACCTCAAACCGCCCGATTGGCGATCTACATCTTCTCCCGTACAATGCCTCAAACGGGGCCATTTGAATGCTAGCATGATAGCTGTTATTGTAAGCAAATTCTATCAGTGGCAAGTGTTCATCCCAATTACCTTTAAAATCTAAGACACAAGCCCGCAACATATCTTCGAGCGTCTGAATGGTCCGCTCGGCCTGTCCATCGGTCTGTGGATGGAAAGCTGTGCTGAGATTCACCTGAGTTCCCAAACCTTGCTGAAACTTCTTCCAAAAGTTAGCTGTGAACTGAGCTTCGCGATCCGAGATAATAGAAAGTGGAGTGCCATGAAGCCTTACTATCTCCTTAATGTACAATCTTGCATATTGCTCCGCAGTATCAGTGGACTTGACAGGCAGGAAGTGAGCTGATTTGGTGAGTCGATCTACTATCACCCATATTGAGTCAAACTTACGCTGAGTGCGAGGTAACCCCACCACGAAATCCATATTGATCATCTCCCATTTCCACCTTGGTATTTCTATAAGTTGAGTTAATCCACCAGGCCGTTGATGCTCGGCCTTCACTTGTTGACAGTTCGGACATTTAGCTACAAAGCTTGCTACATCTCTTTTCATACCGTTCCACCAATAAATCTCCTTAAGGTCATGATACATTTTCGTGGAACCTGGGTGTACCGAATACTTGGAAATATGAGCCTCTGCCATTACCCTTTCCCGAAGCTCGTCCACATTCGGAACACATAGCCTATCTTGACACCGCAATACACCATCTTCGCTGCTGAGTACAAATGCTGAGGTCTTGTCATTCATGACTGCTTCCTTCACCCGAACCAATGCTAGATCCATGAACTGTTTTTCCTTGATTTCCGCGACCAATGATGATTCTGCTCCATTATGCACCAAGATATCCCCCTCGTCTGACCGCCGATATACGAACCCCCAAACTGGCTAATTGGTAAACCTCTCGAGCCAGGGGTCTCCGATCCACACCCAAATGAGCCAAACTACCCATGGATTTCCGACTAAGAGCGTCAGCTACCACATTTGCCTTCCCTGGATGGTACAATATGTCCATATCATAGTCCTTGAGTAGTTCTAACCACCGCCGCTTCTCAGATTTAGCTCCTTCTGCTTGAACAAATACTGGAGGCTCTTGTGGTCTGAAAACACATCTACATGTACCCCATAAAGATAGTGTCGCCATATTTTCAAGGCAAACACAACAGCTGCAAGTTCCAAATCATGCGTCGGATAATTCTTCTCATGGTTCTTGAGTTGCTTGGAAGCATAAGCTATGACCTTTCCGTGCTGCATCAATACACATCCCAAACCAACCCTGGAGGCATCACAATAAACCACAAATCCCTCTGTGCCTTCTGGCAAGGCCAATACCGGTGCCGAGGTCAATCTTGACTTCAATTCTTGGAAACTTTTCTCACAAGCATCGGACCACTGGAACTTCACTGCCTTCTGCGTCGGTTTTGTCAATGGGGAAGCGAGGGTTGAGAATCCCTCTACAAACCTCCGATAGTACCCTGCCAAACCCAAGAAGCTACGAATCTCTGTTGGGGTCGTGGGTCTAGGCCAATCTTTCACTGCCGCAATCTTCTGAGGATCCACCTGAATTCCCTCACTGGAAATAACATGCCCTAGAAAGGCTACGGACTTCAACCAAAACTCACATTTTGAGAACTTGGCATACAATTGATGCTTATGAAGGGTTTGCAATGCTGCTCTGAGGTGAATGGCATGATCTTCCCTGCTCCGAGAGTAGATGAGGATGTCGTCAATGAATACGATTACAAAGGAATCTAGGAATGGCTTGAAAACCCGATTCATAAGGTCCATGAAAGCTGCTGGGGCATTGGTTAGCCCAAAAGACATAACCAAAAACTCAAAGTGACCATAACGAGTTCTGAAGGCGGTTTTAGGAATATCCTGCTCCCTGATTTTCAACTGGTGGTACCCGGACCGTAAATCAATCTTTGAGAAGAACCTCGCTCCCTGCAATTGGTCAAACGGATCATCCACTCGAGGCAATGGATATTTATTCTTAATGGTGACTTTGTTAAGCTGCCGATAATCAATACATATTCGAAGTGACCCATCCTTCTTTCTGACAAAGAGAACCGGAGCACCCCATGGCGACACACTCGGTCGTATGAACCCTTTCTCTAATAAATCCCTCAACTGCTCCTTTAACTCCCTTAACTCTGCTGGCGCCATTCTGTAAGGTGGAATGGATATTGGCTGAGTATCTGGCAATACATCAATTCCGAAATCAATCTCCCTATCCGGCGGGATGCTCGGAAGCTCATCTGGAAACACTTCAGGAAATTCATTCACAATTGGCACGGACTCGAGGGTAGGCACCTCTGAGGTGGTGTCCGTTACCCGAACCAGGTGATAGATACACCCTTCTTAATCATCTTCGAAGCCTTAAGGTAGGAAATAAACCTACCCCTTGGCACCACACCATTTCCTCTCCATTCAATGACTGGCTCGTTAGGGAACTCGAGCCTCATAACTCTCGTCCGACGGTCAAGCTTGGCAAAGCACGAATAGAGCCAATCCATCCCCATAATTACATCAAAATCTACCATCCCAAGCTCAATAAGATCAGCTGTGGTATCACGACCACCCACCGTAACAACACAATTTCTATAGACTCGTGAGGCCGTAATAGAATCACCAATAGGAGTCGACACAGAGAACGGCTCATGAAGCTGTGTTCGGGTTCTATCCCAAAGCTTGAAGCAATGAATGGAGTAACATAAGACAAGGAGGACCCTGGATCAATAAGGGCATAGCAATCGATAGTTTGAACAGACAGGATACCTGTAACAACATCTGGAGAAGCCTCGGCATTCTGGCGGTCACCAAATGCATAGAATCGGCTAGGTCCACCCCTACCATGAGCTCCACCCCTAGCTGCACCACGCCCTGCTGATGCTGGAGGACGCGCCGATGATGTAGCAGCCGAAGAACCGGATGACTGAGCAGATCCCCTACCCATACCCTGACTGGGTGCACGATAGTCCCGCTGAATGTGACCTCTCACCACGCACCTGAAGCATATCGGCATATCAAGGTAGCAGGTCTCTGTATGATATCTCCCACAATTGCGGCATGTAGGTCTCCCCTGCTGCTGGGACCTCACCCCAGGATGACCAGACTGACAAGACCTTCTGTTGTCTGAACCGGGTCTCGAGTAACTGCCCTGCTGATGATTGTGCACGGATGGCGGTGCACTCGCGGAGGACTGAGCATATGACTGGGATGGCCCTGATGACCCCCTCCCTGGAAGTGATCTCCCTGAATGACCCATTGACCGGGCCCTGCTGCTACTTTCTCTTTCTGCACGAATCTTCAATTTCCTGGCCTCTGTGGCCTGAGCAAACCCCACGATCCTCCCATAGTTCATATATGAGTGCAAAGCTGCTGTGGCGGCCTCATTCACTACCAAAGGGCTAAGGCCCTGAACAAACCGTCGAACCCGGGCATCCATGGTCGACACTAAATGAGGAGCGTACTTGGACAACCTTACGAACTCCATGTGATACTCCCAAACACTCATACTGCCTTGTTTGAGAACCTCGAACTCGGTGGCACGGGCTGCCATTGCCTCAGCAGGTAAGAAGTGGTCCATAAATGCATCCACGAACTCATCCCATCTGGCCGGAGGGCTCCCTTCCTCACGGGAATCCTCCCACATTTCGAACCATGAACGTGCCGCTCCTTTCAGCCTGTAAGAGGCCAACTCTACCCCCTCTATATCTGTAGCCTTCATCACTCTGAGGGTCTTGTATATCTCATCAAGGAATTCCTGTGGGTCAGCCTCTGGATCGGTGCCTGAAAATTCTGGAGGGGCCAACCGCAAGAACTGGTGGACTCTGGAGCCAAAGGAATCTCCCTGTCCGCTAGAGGATGTAGGGGCATCATGGGATCTCTGGGCCTGGGCGGCCACTAACTGTGTTAACATATGGATGGCTCCCCTAAGTTCTTCATTAGAGATACCAGAGCCCGAAGCGGGAACTGTATCTGAGTCAGGAACACTGGCAGGAGGAATGGTGGCATCCTCTGCCGCAGCTGGAATAGGGACACTTGGGTTTTGAACAGATGGGCCAGGCAAATTCGGGACTGGAGGGTCATTCTCTCCCACGGCATCGGGTACATGATTAACAGCTGCACTTGGGCCGGCATTGGCCCTAAGGCCGAGTCTAGCCTTCTTCTTAGGTGCCATATTCTGAAAATTTGGGAACAAGGCACGAATTAGACATAGATATTTCCACATTGCACTTTACCGCACGATATAGATTAGCAAAGAAATAGGTAAATTCCTAAATGCCCGTGTAGCCCCCTACTTATATGATGTGGTCGACAACACACCTATAAGAAGGGCACTACTAGACACGGCTCCGAGACATCCTAGGACACTTTAAAAACCATAGGCTCTGATACCAAGTTTGTCACGCCCCAAATCGAGGGACATGACCGGCGCCTGACCGGGTTGCCCCAGTCAAGCGGACCTGGGTGCCTATCATTCCCACGAGTTAACCCTGCGTTGATTGTTTCTCATTAACCAAATATTTTACCAATAATGACTGATTTCATAATGCATAAACATAACCATGTGATTGATTCACTAACAAGTTCATAATTTATATTTACAATGCCCCACACATATACATAGGCCACAATCCCACAGGTTTACATGTCTATGGAGCCTCTAGGATACAAAAGGGAAATACAATACTTGCCGGTAACAAGGCTCCGGCTATACCTTACAAAACCAAAATGAAATCTAAACCGAGTGGCATGAACCACACAAGGCCCCGAGAAAGAAAGGGGCTCACCAAAACGGGCAGTGGAAGGAGAAGGATACTACTGCCGATGAGTTGAAGTGCCTGCTACTGATCCACCTACAATCATGACACGAATGTAGCGCCCCCGGCAAAAGGGACGTCAGTACACTTGAATTGTACTGGAATGTATGGACAAACTTTGTCCCAAGTAAACTCAAGACATTAAATTACATCAACAATTAATTAAGCCAGCCCAACCATGTTTCCACATTTTCCTCATTTCAAATAATTCTCACACAAAGCACTTTCTACGATCAACCAATTTAACAATAACCAATCAATCACGTAAAGCACAAGTAGTCAAACAAAGGGGCAATCGGTGCCCCACAGGTTGCAAACTCTCCTGTTGTCTCCTTTCACAATTTCACATTATTGATTTTTGTATCAATTTTCAATAGCGATTTCGATCGCTTTCCATCCTTATTGCCCCTGACCACCCTTATTACCTCGGCCACCCTTATCACCCCAACCCACACCTTATTTCCCCACGTTGCGGCGTGCAATACGACCCCGCCTTACAGTTGAAAACACAACAATTTCAAACAGCAGATAAGGTACTACACACAATTTCAACAAGTTCAAATAAGCAACTTACACATCGGTTCATGTTCTCAATTTCTTCTCAAGCCAATATCAAAACCAAGTTACAAGTATTCCAAAATCGAAAATGCCCACATAATCATGTTCAACAATTTACCACAATTAAGGTGTTTCAAATTCCTTCCACAATAAGCCAAATATGCCATCACGATGGTTGTTCCCAATTCTTTACCAATCTCGATTACCTTTTTATCTTTCAATTCATATTTCATACCACACCACACGTAGTTCAACATCAATCAAATGCTCAACAAGGAAATCAAAGAATTACGTAAAATTTCTCAATTTGACACACATTTGGGCGATTTTACAAGAATCAAAATTAGCCATACATACCTGGTGATGAGTTTTCTTCCGTTAACTTCCTACTTTATGCTTACCCACGCTATCTTACTCTTGCCAACCTTGTTCTTGAAGACTCTTACTTCTACTCACTTCTTTTTACTAAAAATCAAGTTCAATAATCATGCATGAGTGTAAAAATTCTATTTTTAAAAGCTATTATATGCAAACCTCTCTTTACCCAATTAAAACTGAAAATCAAAGAAAATAGTTAGGGTTTTTACCTTGAAAAGATTGGGGAAGTTGAATCCTTTCCCTAAGATCCCTTGGAATTAAGATGGTTGGAACAATCTTTGAAGATGAAAGATTTCTCTCTCTAAAAACCCTCTCTTCTCTCTCTAATTTTGGTAAGATGATATGATAAAATGAAGAAGAAGTGTGTTATATTAAAGAAGAGATCGGGTCAAAATGTTACAAAAATCTGGGCCGGGGTCAAATCTGCGGTGCACTATGCGACCGCAGAATCGACATGCGGTCCGCATAGTGACCGCAGAATTGCCCCAAATTTTACACAGGTTCTGTTAAGGAATGCGGCCAGAATGCGGTCCGCATGCTTGATCTGCGGTCGCAAAGTGCACCGCAGATTTGACATGCGATCGCACATCGACCGCACTTTTGACACGATTTTTGGGAAACTCTCTGGAACGTTTTGCGGCAAGAATGCGGTCCGCATGTCAGGTTTGCGGTCGCATTCTTGACCGCATATTTGACATTTTTCGGAAAAGTTAATTCTCTACATTTTTGAAACTTAAATCACTACCAAGGGTCCGAACCGCGGCGAGCAAGCTCGCCGCGAAGAATTCTACGCATTCCTAACACATTATTCGGACCATGACACCACATCTACTAGGTTTTATGCACAAAAATTTTACGGGGCCTTACACTAACTGCTTTATCTGATACTCATAAACGAAAAAAACTTGTTAATAGTTAGATCATAATAGATGAACATCACAAGTTTTAAAAATACAACATTTGCCTGGCAATTATGTGTCATCCCGGCATTAATGTCTTTCTTTTGACCCACCAATTTTCTTTTATTTTTCGGCTTTTCTTTTTCTTTTCTTTTGTTTCCACCCATGTTCCCTTTTTTCATCACTTTTTCGTTTTCATTGTTTCCTATTTTCTTTTTGTTTTTCGATCCTATATGTTTGCCTATCGCACAAACAATTGCATGTAAGGCAAAATAATGACAACTTTTTGGATTTTCAGTTTCGTTGATACTCAATCATTGATTACAAAAGATGATGTTGTACTACAACTTTCTAAATGCAAAAATAAAAATACGAAAAATGCATGTCCTATGAATACATTAAAGCTCCTAGTGCCCGCGAGACATCATTCGGTCTTACCACGGGCCTATATGCTAATCCCCTTTGGAGTTTATCCAAGTCTGTCATTACTTGTTTCACAAAGATCATTGCTACTGCGGCAAATGTGGACTGGGTCATATCCTCGCACAATTGGCATTTCACTGTAATATAGTGAGAAATATTGATAATTCTTTCCCTGATAATCCCTTTCTCTCGAAGCAACCTCCCGATCTGTTCGGCACGAGCATCCAAGGTCTGTTGGATCTTCTTTTGAAGTTGTTGTAGCTCCAATCCTAACCAAGCCATGGCCATGTAGCAGTGCTCTCTTTCTATGTCAAATTCTTTTGTTTGTTTGCTACTTTTGACCTCGGCCGTGACAATCTTTTTCCACAGCCGAGCAACTTCAGCATTATGTTTATCCTTTAACTGTTGGATCATCTGAGCCCTTTCTTCAGCATTCCTGGCCAATTATTTCCGAACCCCAATTAATTCTTTCTTGGCTTTATCTAAATCAAATCTGTAGCATTCACCTTGCGCCGCAAATTATCAATTAGCTTTTCATCTCGGGCAAGTCGAACTGGGGTTTCGGTTGTTGCTCTCATTTTCACAATCTGAGCCTTCAATGTTTCATTTTCTCTAATCAGCTGTTTCTTTTCACCCTCATCGGCCGCTGCTTATAAGTTGCTTTCGAATTTGAGGTCTTGAACTTATTTTTCCAACATACTGATTTTGGCTCGATATTCATTCTCCTTGGTCAGCCAATCCCATTGTTCCTTTGATAGCTCAGAAAATTCTTGAATATAAGGTCTCTTCGTCGGTCTTTCATGCTCAAAATCTCTACGGTACCATGCGGAATACCCAGGTGACACTTCACCTCTAGCCCGATCTCTCACACAAGTGTCCACTCTCAGATGTTGGAACTCATTCCATATTTGCCGGACTTTTGCTTCCGGAAATTGCCCATCGGGACTAATCTCTATTGCTTGAAGGCCGAGATCCCCATCTTTTGGCACAATTTGATATCTTCTGAGTTGCCATAATACTCAATACGGTGCATAAGGTTGGATACTTTTGAGACCCATTAAAAGGAAATACGATCCTTCTGCTGGAATGTATATGACTTCATTGATGGGCAACCATCCGTATGCCCATTCTATCTGGCTAGTAGTAAGTGATCGGAAGTAGGTGACCCAACCTTTTGATCCTTCTGGCAACTTGGCATCTTTTGTCCTCATGTAGAATTCTTCGATACAAGTCTTTTCAGATGATCCATAACTCAAAAACAGAGGGTGGTGGCATAAATGCTCTATCATCCACATCTGGAGTAATAGATTACACCCCTCGAAGAAATATTCTCCCGCTTTGCAGGATGTGAGAGCACGGAAGATATCGGCCACTATCATTGGTGCCAAAGTACTATTGTCTTGTGTAAGGAGAGTACTGACAATTTCGGTAACTCTGATGTCGATGTTCCCGTCTTTCCTTGGAAATATCATTAACCCCAGAAAGGCTACCATGACGGAAAAACGCCTATGTTCCTCCCATTTAGCCCGGTTTGCTTTGCTGCAGAGTTTGTTCGTTGGAACATTAAATCCTCCAATGTGGCCATATCAATGGTATATAAAGTTCATGGTGCGAAACCCGTGGACCTAATCTTCATTGTGAACATTTCTGGCTACTTTCAGAGAGTCGAGGAATTTGTGCATAGTGATGGCTCTAGGAGAAACCGGATACTTGTCTTTTAAGGGAACCTCACCCTTTCTGATGTAGTTAGCAATTTCTTCCAACGGAGTGAGCTTAAAGTCTGAGAAGTGGAGCACATTGTGTGTAGGATACCAGAGGGTGACTAAGGCTCGAATAATGTCACCTCGAGGTATGATATCAAGCAGCCCAGTAAGATCTTTTAAATATTTCTTGACCCAATCTTGTCCATCTTGGCCCAAATCGTTCCACCATAATCGTAACTCCAAAGGGATCTTATTCATTAGTAAAAATGGTTCGTTTTGCATTGTGCTCATCCTGCACATTTATTAAAGGCGATTTAAACTCATACTATTTGACTTAAAAACAAAATATTTTTCAAAGAAAATTTTTCATCATTTTTCTTCAAAAGAATCACTATTTGTGAACTCATCCTTTCAATACTTCATTCGAAGATTTCAAGGCTATTATTATTTAAGGGAAATGACTTCAACAGTGACCATTTTTGCGCAAACAGCCTTCCGGTGTCCTTTCGGAATATTTGGCTATTTTCAAAAACGACATCACTTTGATTTATTAAAAATTAAATATTTGACATTTTTTGGTTATTTTTTTGAAAAGGGGTGGTTGGACCCGTCACGGGTTGTCTACGTATCTCACCTAATGGTGAGAATCAAATCAGCGTAGTTCAGTCAAATTATTTTTTAGACCAACTATTTTGACAAAATTAACCCGACTTTTTTTTTCTTTTCCTCAAAATTTCGATAGCGTTTCTTCAGTATTTAAGTATTGCTATTATAGAAATCGCTAGTTTTCTCTCGTTTTGTCTTCAGGTATTTGGCCGGTCAGCATAATAGTCCAGGGCAAATAAATGCAACACATAATCATGCTTGGTCTTTTACATCCGGGATACTTGTCCTAGACGGACCCAACCCCTGTATTGAGTCCCCTAAGTCAGATATGATGCAAATAATCGTCCTAATTCTAGGCTCAATATCCTTATTTTTCAATGGTACTAGACCAGAGCGGACAACTCGGATCGAAGAGGGGGCTACGTACCGGGGACCCGCGTGATCGTCCGACTTTGTAACTTTTCCGGCCTCTGTTTCTTATTTGTGTATGACTTAATAGAAAGGGGAGTCTCAACCAGTAAGCACATCCCCGGAGGTAAGAGGAAAAGGGTTTCTGTCACGACCCTAGTTCACCAATCGTGAACATGTCGTGATGGCACCCAGTCCCCACGACTAGGTAAGCCTAACACGTTGCGGAATATACCAGTTTATGAACATTTAATAAGAATTAGCGGAAAATAAGATGAAAGGAATGAAATCCGTGCCGCTTGGCACATACATCAGTCAAATACGCTGTTTAAAACACTACCAAGACCCGGAATCCCACGGGTAACACAGACTAAAAGAGATCATACAATTGTAGCTCTATGTAAAAGGAGTATCTAACAACGGAATGAAGGAAAAACATCTACTAGCACTAGAATAGAAGGAAGGCCTCCGGATCCGCGGACGTAGCAGATCATACCTCGAGGTCTCCCAAAACGTTGCTGAATCACCTGCTGTGAGCATGTCCCGATGTACCTGGATCTGCACAACAAAAGTGTGCAGAAGAGTAGCATGAGTACACCACGGCGATACTCAGTAAGTGCCAAGCCTAACCTCGATGGAGTAGTGACGAGGAAGGTCAGGGCCCTACTGAGAAACAATAATACAATGGTAATAACAATAATAAGCAGTTTAAATGAATAATAATTTCCGAAATAACAACAATAAGATGATTACTGCAAGCGTCTACAATTTAAGCTAACAACAAATAACCAACTCAATAAAACAAGTCCAGGACCTATGGGAATCGAACCCACGGTCCCCTTGACAGTACCTCTGGGTCTCCGGGAATCGAACCCGCAGCCCATGTCTCAATAAATAATCAATAACTCAGGATCTCCGGGAATCGAACCCGTAGTCCCTACCAATAACTCAGGATCTCGGGAATCGAACCCGTAGTCCCTACCAATAACTCGGGATCTCGGGAATCGAACCCGTAGTCCCTACCAATAACTCAGGATCTCGGGAATCGAACCCGTAGTCCCTACCAATATCACACCGGTCTCTGGGAATCGAACCCACAGCCCCGGGTCTCCGGGAATCGAACCCGCAGTCCACAAGCACAGCAAATAAAGGAATCCACAGAGAGATCAATTATGCTTAACTATAACTTCACCAAAAAAAATAGTGCCAATAATTATCAAGGAGTTCAAATAAGGCAATTAGGCAACTAAACAGTTAAGTACTACCTAATCATGCTTTCCTAACCACTACCGGGTAAAAATATCAAATTAACAGCCAAAGACAGGAATATCGCTCATCGAACATTTTAATTAAAGTGCGTGTTCAACAACCAGCGCATGTATACGCCATTCGCCTCGCATACAAGGCATTTAAACTATCACATAATATCCTAGGGGTGAAAATTCCCCCACGCGAGGTTAGACAAGCCACTTACCTCGACTCCGGTACAAAACCGCTATGAATCAACTCTCTTGCCGCGAATGTCGGCCTCCACAAGTGTAGAATCTAATAAAAATCAATAGAATCACATCAAAATAGGCTAATTGGGCATTACCCAATCAAAATAACTCAAAATACACCAAAACCCACAAGTTGCCAAAACCCGACTTTCGGTACGCTTATCGAAAAATCACGAAAGTTATATTTTCGGAACCCTTGTCTCAATACGAGTCTAAGCATATAAAGTTTATCAAATTCGGACTCCATTTGCCCACTCAAAACCTTGATTTTCTAAAGTTCAAGCCTAGGGTGAAAACCCCCATAAAACACCCCAAATTCCTCCATTTTCATGAGATAATTGCATAATATTGTCAACAATAATCATAATTTGAGTCCATAGTTGATTACCTGAAGAAACCCCTTGAATCTCCCTTCAAAATCGCCCAAATCGCCCCTTAAGCCGAGCCCTCAAGTTTGGAAATGTTTCTAAAATTTCTAACTTCTGATATAATTAACTCTCTGCGATTTCCGCTTCTGCGGACAAAAATTCCGCTTCTGCAGATCCGCTTTCGCGACATTTTGTCGCTTTTGCGAAGCCCAGGCCTAACTGGCCAATCCCTCTTCTGCGAGAAAAGGACCGCTTCCGCGCGTCCGCTTCCGCGATTGGACAACCGCTCCTCCGAGAATTTCCGCTTCTGCGAGAAATAGTCCGCTTCTGTGGACTCGCTTAAGCGAATTCCCCTCCGCTCCTGCGGATTCTCACTCCTCGACCCAAGGTCGCTTCTGCGACGAGTCTTCCGCACCCGCGACTCCGCCTCAGCGGAAGAGGATCCGCCTCTGCGAACCCAGGCGCTCCTGCGCCCCAAGTTCCGCTCTTGCGGACTCGCCTCTGCGGTCCCATTTCCGCAGGGGCGAAAACGACAGAACAGAAGGCCCAACCTGCAATTTTCCATGTTTTCCTTCTGTTTACCCATCCGAAACCACCCCGAGGCCCCCGGGACCTCATTCAAACACACCAACACATCCTAATACCTTATTCGAACTTGTTCCAATCCTCAAAACACGTCTAACAACATCAAAACCCATAATTCACATCGAATTCAAGCCTAAATTCCTTAAAACTTTCCGAATTGCACATCCGATCTAAAACCCAACCAAACGACGTCCGAATGACCTGAAAATTTGCGGACATATCCAAAATCACATAACAAAGCTACAGAAATTGTCGGAATTCCATTCCGACCCCGGATCAAAATCTCACCTATCGTTCGGATTCGCCAAAATTTCAACCTTTGGCATTTCAAGCCTAATTGAGCTACGGACCTCCAAAATACATTCCGAACGCGCTCCTAACCCCAAAATCACCCAACGGAGCTAATGGAACCATCGGATTTCCGTTCCGAGATCGTTTGAACACTGTTCCGGCTACGGACCATTTTCTAGCTTTAAAGCTCTCATTTAGGGACTAAGTGTCCCAAAATGCTCCAAATTTCAGAACCGACTCTCCCGGCAAACCACAATAGCAGAAATGAACTTAGGGGAACAGTTAAATTAGGGATTGGGGCGTAATTTTCTAAAACGACCGGTCGGGTCGTTACATCTTCCCACACTTAAAGATTCGTTCGTCCTCGAACGAGCATAGAAAACATACCCGGAGTAGTGAAAAGATGAGGGTACTGGCTGCGCATATCCTGCTCGGTCTCCCAAGTCGCCTCCTCGACCGGCTGGCCCCGCCACTGAACCTTTACCGAAGCGATGTTCTTTGACCTTAGCTTTCTGACTTGCCTGTCTAGAATGGCTACTGGCTCCTCAACATAAGACAGATCCTTGTCTAGCTGAACGGATGTGAAATCCAACACATGCGACGGGTCACCATGGTATCTCCGGAGCATGGAGACATGAAATACGGGGTGAACTCCGGCTGGGCTGGGAGGTAAGGCCAACTCATAAGCAACCTCCCCAACACGCCTCAAAATCTCAAAAGGGCCAATAAATCTAGGACTCAGCTTTCCTTTCTTCCCAAACCTCATAACGCCCTTCATGGGCGAGACTCGAAGTAGAACCCGCT
Organism: Nicotiana noctiflora; assembly: GCA_032618575.1. Classification (NCBI taxonomy): domain Eukaryota; kingdom Viridiplantae; phylum Streptophyta; class Magnoliopsida; order Solanales; family Solanaceae; genus Nicotiana; species Nicotiana noctiflora. The sequence continues at coordinate 239,760 of JASVEL010003764.1, read as the reverse complement.
CGCCAACCATAAAAGCCACGTCGCGAACCTTCTTATCCGCATAACTCTTCTGTCTTGATTGAGCTGCACGAAGTCTGTCCTGAATCACCTTGACCTTGTCCATAGCCTCCTGAACCATATCAGTACCTAGCAACCTGGCCTCGCCCGGCTCAAACCAACCCACGGGAGACCTGCACCTCCTACCATATAGGGCCTCATACGGTGCCATCTGAATACTAGACTGGTAGCTGTTGTTATAAGCAAACTCCGCCGGTGGCAAGAAGTGATCCCATGAACCTCCAAACTCAATCACGCACGCACGGAGCATATCCTCCAAAATCTGAATAGTGCGTTCGGACTGCCCATCAGTCTGGGGGTGAAATGATGTGCTCAGTTCCACCCGAGTACCTAACTCCTGTTGTACAGCTCTCCAGAACCGTGAAGTGAACTGAGTGCCTCTATCTGAAATGATGGAAACTGGAATACCATGCAGCCGAACTATCTCCCTGATATAGATCTCCGCCAGTCGTTCCGATGAATAAGCGGTGCTCACCGGTATGAAATGGGCGGACTTGGTTAGCCGATCCACAATGACCCAAATAGAATCAAACTTCCTAACCGTCCGTGGAAGTCCGGATACAAAGTCCATGGTAATGCGCTCCCATTTCCACTCGGGAATCTCAATCTGCTGCATCAATCCACCCGGACGCTGATGCTCATACTTCACTTGCTGGCAGTTGAGGCATCTGGAAACATAATCAACTATATCCCTCTTCATCCGCCTCCACCAGTAATGCTGTTTCAAGTCCTGATACATCTTCGCGGCTCCCGGATGGATGGAATACCGCGAGCTATGGGCCTCTCCTAGAATCAGCTCTCGAAGATCATCTACATTGGGCACACAGATGCGCCCATGCATCCTCATAACTCCATCATCCCCGATGGTAACATCTCGAGCATCACCACGCCGAACGCTATCCTGAAGGACAAGCAAATGAGGGTCGTCGAACTGACGCTCCCTGATGCGGTCAAATAGTGAAGACCGAGAAACCACACAAGCTAGAACCCGGCTGGGCTCCGAAAGATCCAGTCTAATAAACTGCCTGGCCAAAGCCTGAACATCCATCGCCATAGGCCTCTCCGAAGCTGGTAGATATGCTAAACTCCCCAAACTCTGTGCCCGACGACTCAAGGCATCAGCAACCACATTAGCCTTGCCCGGATGATAGAGAATAGTAATATCATAGTCCTTCGGTAGTTCCAACCATCTCCTCTGACGCATATTCAGGTCCTTCTGCTTAAGCAAGTGCTGCAAGCTCCGGTGATCGGTGTAGATCTCACAAGGAACCCCATATAAATAATGACGCCAAATTTTCAAGGCGTGAACAATGGCAGCTAGCTCCAAATCATGAACAGGGTAATTCTTCTCATGCACCTTCAGCTGTCTCGACGCGTAGGCAATCACCCTACCGTCTTGCATCAATACCACACCGAGTCCAACTCGTGAGGCATCACAATATACAGTATAGGACCCCGAACCTGTAGGCAACATCAATATAGGGGCCGAAGTCAAAGCTGTCTTGAGCTTCTGAAAGCTCGCCTCACACTCGTCTGTCCACCGAAAAGGGGCACCCTTTTGGGTCAATCTAGTCATAGGTGCTGCAATCGAAGAGAACCCCTCTACAAAACGACGGTAATAGCCCGCCAAACCAAGGAAACTGCGAATCTCAGTAGCGGAGGAGGGTCTGGGCCAACTCCGCACGGCCTCCACCTTCCTCGGATCTACTCGAATACCATCACTCGACACCACGTGGCCCAAAAATGCCACTGAACTCAACCAGAATTAACATTTAGAGAACTTGGCATAAAGCTGCTTCTCCTCAGAATCTGAAGCACTATCCTCAGATGTTGCTCGTGCTCTTCACGGCTCCGAGAATATACCAGAATATCATCAATAAAGACAATCACGAACGAGTCCAGATAAGGTCTGAACACACTTTGCATCAAATGCATAAAGGCTGCTGGGGCATTTGTCAGCCCAAAAGACATCACGAGGAACTCATAGTGACCATACCGGGTCCTGAAGGCAGTCTTCGGGATATCCGGCTCCCGAATCTTCAACTGGTGATACCCAGAGCGCAAATCAATCTTAGAAAACACCTGTGCGCCCTGTGACTAACCATAATAATACCTGTGATAACAGAGTCAGATGCAACAGCCGCAGCGCGATCAGGAATAGCATAGAATCTGGCCTGTCCCCCCTCTCGAGGGCGGCCTCTGGAACCCTGACCCCCGCCCCTGGCTGGCTGGGCAGGTGGAGTGGCAGCTGGGGCTGGAATGATAGCCTGCTGGCCCTGAGAACCACGCGGATGCTGTGATGACTGATGAGGGGCTCCTCTCCTGCGCCTGGGGCACTCCCTAACCAGGTGGTGAGTATCCCCGCACTCAAAACAAGCTCTGGGAGGACGCGGTGGCTGTGACTGACCGGCCTCACCCCCACTAGTCTGACCCCTGGAAGGACCCCGCGCAGGAGGTGCACTGGAAACTGGGAGAGCATAATAAGGCTCCCGAGGTGCTGGAAGACCTGGAGTACTACCGGCTGCGGGCAATGCCGAGTGAACTGGTCGACCGGAATAACCCCTGCCAAAACGACCGGCTGATGAAGTGCGGGCACCGGAGAAATGGCCCGACTCACGAGACCTCTTGGCCTCTCTCTCTCTCTCCGCTCTCTAGGGAGCATACTCTCGATCCTCTTGGCAATGCTAACTGCCTGCTGATAAGATATATCTGTCTCAAGCTCTCTGGCCATGCCGGATCGGATAGGCGGAACAAGGCCCTCAATAAATCTCCGCACTCGCTCCCGAACCGTGGCTACCAAAGCCGGTGCATGCTTGGCTAGGCGGGTGAAACTGATAGCATACTCCGATACTGACATGGAGCCCTGTCGCAACCGCTCAAACTCCTGAGCGCCAACAATCCCTAAGGTTCTAGGGAACAAACTCCCTCAAAAACAGATCTGACAACTACGTCCAGGTCAATGAAGCAGACTCCTCCGGACTATCCAACTCATACGTACGCCACCAATCATAAGCGGCCCCATAAAACTGAAAAGCAGTGAAGGAAACCCCGCTGGTCTCCACAATCCCCATAGTACGAAGAATACGATAACACTCCTCTAGAAAACCCAATGCATCATCTGAAGCCAAACCACTAAACACTGGAGGGTCATATTTCTTGAACCTCTCCAATCTACGTCGCTCGTCCTCGGAGGCGGCTGGTCCACCTCCGGGCTGTCGCTGGGGCGGCGGGAGGCATAACCAAAACATCCGGAACCCGTCCCACCGGCACACGCTGCTCCGGTGTAACGGCTGCGGGAGTCCGGGCCCCTCCCCCGACCTGAGATGTAGCCGCGACGAGAGGAAGCAATCCTGCCTGAGCTAAAGTGGTATACATACTCGTGAACTGGGCCAGGGTCTCCTGTAGTGCCGGAGTAGTAGCAGTTGTAGTCGGTGTACCAGGTGCCTGCGCTCCAACCTGGTCTACCTGTGGCACCTCAGTGGCGGTGCGCGCGGGTGCTTGTGGCTGCACCTCGGGCGCGTCCTCGTCCTCTACCTCGGCCCCGGCCTCCGACGGCGGCAACAGGGGGCGCGGGTACCTGATCGTCGCGAGTAGCTCGTGTCCTCACCATCTGCGAGAGAATAGAAATCAATAGTTTAGATTTTTGATGCCAAAAATGTCGCACGACAAGGAATCCAAAGAAATGAAGAGTTTCCTAAACGGTTACATAGCCCCTCGTAGATAAATACAGACGTCTCCGTATCGATCAGTGAGACTCTAAGTAACCGGTCTGTGTCCCGTGACTCCTATGAACCTAGTGCTTTGATACCAACTTGTCACGACCCTAGTTCACCAATCGTGAACATGTCGTGATGGCACCCAGTCCCCACGACTAGGTAAGCCTAACACGTTGCGGAATATACCGGTTTATGAACATTTAATAAGAATTAGCGGAAAATAAGATGAAAGGAATGAAATCCGTGCCGCTTGGCACATACACCAGTCAAATACGCTGTTTAAAACACTACCAAGACCCGGAATCCCACGGGTAACACAGACTAAAAGAGATCATACAATTGTAGCTCTATGTAAAAGGAGTATCTAACAACGGAATGAAGGAAAGACATCTACTAGCACTAGAATAGAAGGAAGGCCTCCAGATCCGCGGACGTAGCAGATCATACCTCGAGGTCTCCCAAAGCGCTGCTGAATCACCTGGTGTGAGCCTGTCCTGATGTACCTGGATCCGCACAACAAAAGTGTGCAGAAGAGTAGCATGAGTACACCACGGCGGTACTCAGTAAGTGCCAAGCCTAACCTCGATGGAGTAGTGACGAGGAAGGTCAGGGCCCTACTGAGAAACAATAATACAATGGTAATAACAATAATAAGCAGTTTAAATGAATAATAATTTCCGAAATAACAACAATAAGATGATTACTGCAAGCGTCTACAATTTAAGCTAACAACAAATAACCAACTCAATAAAACAAGTCCAGGACCTATGGGAATCGAACCCACAGTCCCATTGACAGTACCTCTGGGTCTCCGGGAATCGAACCCGCAGCCCATGTCTCAATAAATAATCAATAACTCGGGATCTCCGGGAATCGAACCCGCAGTCCCTACCAATAACTCAGGATCTCGGGAATCGAACCCGTAGTCCCTACCAATAACTCAGGATCTCGGGAATCGAACCCGTAGTCCCTACCAATAACTCAGGATCTCGGGAATCGAACCCGTAGTCCCTACCAATAACACACCGGGTCTCTGGGAATCGAACCCACAGCCCTGGGTCTCCGGGAATCGAACCCGCAGTCCACAAGCACAGCAAATAAAGGAATCCACAGAGAGATCAATTATGCTTAACTATAACTTCACCAAAAAAAAATAGTGCCAATAATTATCAAGGAGTTCAAATAAGGCAATTAGGCAACTAAACAGTTAAGTACTACCTAATCATGCTTTCCTAACCACTACCGGGTAAAAATATCAAATTAACAACCAAAGACAGGAATATCGCTCATCGAACATTTTAATTAAAGTGTGTGTTCAACAACCAGCGCATTACGCCCGTCACCTTGCATACAAGGCATTTAAACTATCACATAATATCCTAGGGGTGAAAATTCCCCCACACGAGGTTAGACATGCCACTTACCTCGACTCCGGTACAAAACCGCTATGAAACAACTCTCTTGCCGCGAATGTCGGCCTCCACAAGTGTAGAATCTAATAAAAATCAATAGAATCACATCAAAATAGGCTAATTGGGCATTACCCAATCAAAATAACTCAAAATACACCAAAACTCACAAGTTGCCAATACCCGACTTTCGGTACGCTTATCGAAAAATCACGAAAGTTATATTTTTGGAACCCTTGTCTCAATACGAGTCTAAGCATATAAAGTTTATTAAATTCGGACTCCATTTGCCCACTCAAAACCTTGATTTTCTAAAGTTCAAGCCTAGGGTGAAAACCCCCATAAAACACCCCAAATTCCTCCATTTTCATGAGATAATTGCATAATATTGTCAACAATAATCATAATTTGAGTCCATAGTTGATTACCTGAAGAAACCCCTTGAATCTCCCTTCAAAATCGCCCAAATCGCCCCTTAAGCCGAGCCCTCAAGTTTGGAAATGTTTCTGAAATTTCTAACTTCTGATATAATTAACTCTCTGCGATTTCCGCTTCTGCGGACAAAATTCCGCTTCTGCGGATCCGCTTCCGAGACATTTTGTCGCTTTTGCGAAGCCTAGGCCTGGCTGGCCCATTCCGCTTCTGCAAGAAAATGACCGTTTTCGCGCGTCCGCTTCCGTGATTGGACAACCGCTCCTGCGGGACTTCCCGCTTCTGCGAGCAGTGGTCCGCTTCTGCGGACTCGCTTAAGCGAATTCCCCTCCGCTCCTGCGGATTCTCACTCCCCGACCCAAGGTCGCTTCTACGACGAGTCTTCCGCACCCGCGACTCCGCCTCAGCGGAAGAGGATCCGCCTCTGCGAACCCAGGCGCTCCTGCGCCCCAAGTTCCGCTCCTGCGGGCTCGCCTCTGCGGTCCCATTTCCGCAGGGGCGAAAATGACAGAACAGAAGGCCCAACCTACAATTTTCCATGTTTTCCTTCCGTTTAACCATCCGAAACCACCCCGAGGCCCCGGGACCTCATCCAAACACACCAACACATCCTAATACCTTATTCGAACTTGTTCCAATCCTCAAAACACGTCTAACAACATCAAAACCCATAATTCACATCGAATTCAAGCCTAAATTCCTTAAAACTTTCCGAATTGCACATCCGATCTAAAACCAAACCAAACGACGTCCGAATGACCTGAAAATTTGCGGACATATCCAAAATCACATAACAAAGCTACAGAAATTGTCGGAATTCCATTCCGACCCCCGGATCAAAATCTCACCTATCGTTCGGATTCGCCAAAATTTCAACCTTCGGCATTTCAAGCCTAATTGAGCTACGGACCTCCAAAATACATTCCGAACGCGCTCCTAACCCCGAAATCACCCAACGGAGCTAATGGAACCATCGGATTTCCGTTCCGAGATTGTTTTAACAGTGTTCCTGCTACGGACCGTTTTCTAGCTTTAAAGCTCTCATTTAGGGACTAAGTGTCCCAAAATGCTCCAAATTTCAGAACCGACTCTCCCGGCAAACCACAATAGCAGAAATGAACTTAGGGGAACAGTTAAATTAGGGATTGGGGCGTAATTTTCTAAAACGACCGGTCGGGTCGTTACAAATCTAAAGTTATATATATAGTTCACGTAATATCAAAGCGGTAAACATATAGCACATTGATAAAAACATATAAGGAAATTAGATATAAACAAAAACAACAATTTAATTGAGCTCGAATTCTTAAACCCTAAACTGAAGTTCTGAGTTTCTTATCCCCAGCAGAGTCGCCAGAGCTGTCACCCCTCCTTTTTCTTACTGCTCTATTACTACTACATCCCGGGAAGGGATATAATAATAATAAAAGGGAAAGAATTTTTCCAATTAAAGGACAGTCGGAACGGGATTTATTTATTAAATTTCAGAGTCACCACTTGGGAAAATAATGGTGTCCCAAGTCACCGGTTGAATTTCGAACCGAGGAAATTATGACTCTGTTAACAGTTCGCGAATCAGAAATCCAGATAAGGAATTCTGTTAACCCCGGAGAAGGTGTTAGGCACTCCCGGATTCCGTGGTTCTAGCACGGTCGCTCAACTATTGTATTTGTATTTATCTGATTTCTTTATATGCTTCAATTTTATGCATTATTAATGTCCCGCTTTGTCATTTTTAAGAATTGTGACGTTGCGAAAACGCATTTCAAGTCATACCGTACCAGTACGCCTGTGACTTTTGGTGCATTTCAAATTCGCCGGGATTTGGATTTGGGTCACATAAATGTGCACCCATATTAGGAATGTAATATTATTAATCGCGCCTAAAGTATCTACGTCTTTATTAACTTTGGGAAAGACCTTGAAATTCGCTAAACGTTCCTTCCAAATCTAGAGTTTTTATGTTGAGACTTATTTAGGGGCCCCGTGCATTTTCATTTTTTGTAACGAGGCTCATCCTTTTTTATTTCTTGAAGGTTAAACTTATTTGTATACTATATTTTCTAATATTGTTTTCCCCTAATATAGCTGTTTCAGAATTATTTTTTAAAGGCTGGGTGCAAGAGTCCAGACCATCTTTATTACTCGGGCCTGGACTTTGGGCTGATCCATTAGTATGCACCAAGGTGCAACTGGCCAATTACAGCCTATTAAATATTATTTTAGTCTCATTTTACAGACTCTAAAGCTGTTTTAACCGGATCCGGGCCTCTATTCACACTTGGGCCCAGATTATCACTATCTAAGACAGGGTTAAGGCATATTAACATTTCAATAAACGCACTACAAACAAATATTATTCAGTACTAACAATTAACTGCTTTCTAACAATGCCAAATTACATTTGATCATTACTGATTTCAATATTGACATTTAACTGTGACTCTTAATATCCAGTCTTAAACCAACGTTATTACTCAACTGATAAACTAATAGAATGTGATATCGTTAACTGACTAATAATACTAATTGCAAAATTATCAACCTACTTTAACTGAAAACAACATTTGCATTTTTTAACTATAGCATGCTCAGATTACAATTATGTTTCAGATTGACATTTTACAAAGTTGAATACAAGTTTATAACTAAAACAGCTTCAATAGTGTTAAAACAGTAACGTGATTTGAAATTTAACTACTTCATATTTTTTTGAATTTAATGATTCTGATTCAGAACTCAACTAACAAAATAGCTAAGTACTAATATTACATGTCTAATTACAGAACATATATAAATCTAAGTGTATTAGTTGTGTTTTAGCTGGTTTTAGTTTTAGATTTAGGTGATCATTATAACTAACCTACTAGATACGTTTACTACAATATTATCTACTACTACTTTAATCTAAATCGAGTTCATATAGTCTAGTACTGATTACAACCCGTTCCTAAATGAATTACAAAGATCTAGGTATTTAAAACTACATAATGAAAGAACAGAAATATAATTGAATAACTAGAACTAATCAGCATTTTTATTTCTTCAACATGCAACTCAATTACAGCTCCAGGGCATAGTTGTGTACCTGATTCAAAAGCAAATCAATGAGTCTTAGGTTTTGGAGAAGAAGGAACAATCAGCAACAGCAATGACGATAAGCAACAGCGAATAGAAGTAATTAACACAGCAAATCTCACAACTCAACATGCAACCAGCAAATAACTCGAGCAAATAGAAATCCAAGCTAAGTTGAAGTAAATACGACATAGGAACAACCAGCAAAGATTCCAGAAATAGTACTCGAATTGTATGCTAAGTAGAAGACCAGTAGAGTTCTGAAATTTCAGAACCCTTTTGAGTGATTTTTTCGACTCTAAAAATGTGTACCCGAAAATAGAACTCTTAATTCTCTGAAGGTTGGAACTCCTTTTTCAGGCTTGAAACAACCTATTTATAGAATGAATTTGGGAGGGAATTTTGATTTAGTTATTCCTATTTCCCACCCCAACTCTTTTAAATTCAATCAATTAAGTATAGCAGAATTCTAACGGAAATACACTTGAACCCTTGCTAGAAGGTTCTAGGCTATTCCTTATTGTTCTATTGGGCGGATTTTACCTAGTTTCCCTCACTTGCTAAGGTTTATTACACATTTACCATTTAACTATGCCTAGTCTACCCCTTATTGTTCATGTATTTTCAGTAAAACCAGGCATTAAAGTCATTTATACCCCCATTACCTCTATGTAATCTACAGAAATACCAATTCCCTTTCCCCTTTTACCCTTTACACTCAATCATATTTATCCGACCTATCATTAGGTCTGCCAAGACTTGGGGTAATTAACATATTTAAAGTTTAAACCCTGAACTCGTTTTAAGTTTTAGCCAGTTTCAAACTAGGTAACCTTTTCAGGATTAACCAATCTTACAAAGATAGCCACAAATAGACTTTACAAAGTCAAAGACTCACACTGTGGTGCAAATATAACCACAATAGACATTTTACACATATAACCTAAATATGCATAAGCACTCAGAAGTTCAGAAGAAAAAAACATATAAATCACATTGCAAATGTAGCCAGTTTTATGTAGTCTTGCACAAATAACCCTAATTACGACTAACTTTAAAATTAATTAGAACTCAAAGAGCCAAATTGATAATGGTTGAATTCCAACTAATCCAAACCCTAGTTGAGACATGATCTATTGAACAATAACATAAAATAACTAATAGCATATGATTTACAGGTAGCTATATTCAGAACTGAGAATACTTAGTTGATTTCAGGCATACATATGTAATAAACTCAAGTCTTTTCACAATATGAACACAGAAGAGAAAAGTATAGCACAGAGGTGGATTTAGGGCATTTAATTAATTTTAACATGTACAGAGATTTTTAAATATGCAATAGATCCAGATTTAACAGATAAGAACACAAAAACACTGAACAGGGCAGGTTTCAGGGTACTTAGCTTTAGGGCTTCTTCTTTTCCTTTCTTTTTCCTTTTCTTTCTTTCTTTTATTCTTTCTTTCATTTTCTTTCTTCTTTCTTGATTTTCCAGCGTTTCAGAGACTTCGGGTCTCTTAAAATGATGGATCTTTCAATTAGACTCTTGGAAATCTGCTTTGGTGTGTGAGAGGGATATCTAAAGAGACCTAGGATTTGGTTTTTAGGGGTTTTGGTTTTGGGTGCTCGCCGGAGTAGGGTTCCGGCGAGATACTTTTTAATATTTGAGACATTTGGTTTATATTCGAGATATGGGGCTAAGATAGGGTGAAAGATCGTTTTATGACGATTCAGGGGTGTTAAAGTGAAGGGCTGGTTCATAGCTTGGTGGTCGCCGGCTAGGGTTCCGGCGACCGGAATTTCAAGAAATGGAATACTGGTGGGTTTTTGGGGTGAGGTTAATAGAGATAAGGTTTGAGAAGAAGAAGGAATAGGTTCAGGAGAGTTGCCTGAGCTAGAGAAGACAACAGAAGGATGACCACCGGTAGGGTTCCGGGAGTCTTGTGAGAGAAGGGGAGGGAAGAAGGGGGTACAGAGGCGGCTAGGGTTACATTATGAATGTGTGTGTGTGTGTGTATTGATCTAAATGAATGATAGGGGTATAGTTTATATATTAATATTGTATTGTTGTTTAACAGCCGTTGGATTTAATTAATTGAACAGTCCAGATTAATTTGCCTTCAAAACGACAGCGTATGGTTTAATGAGGCTTTCATCTGGTCCGTTAGATTAAATTATTGAACAGTTATGATTTAATTGGATAAAATACGTCGTTTGGCTTAATTGAGACACTGGTCTCATCCGTCTGATTATATGATATGGACGGCCTAGATTATCTCCTCACACGGTGTCATTTTATGTACAAGGCCACCGTCATATTTGGTCCATTCGATTCAAATCATCAATGGCCCAGATCTTGTGGTGATATACCGTGTCGTTTAGTATCTTGTAAGACTTGCCGGTCTTTTGACCTTGGGCCTGGTATGTGGGTGTTGCGTTTGGGCTTAATATATTTCTGTATTTGGCCCAATTTTGGTATTTCAAATTGTATTTTGTATTTTTGTTATTTTTTGAATTGTATTTATTTAATTTCTATATTTTCCCTTGTATTTTAGACTTATTTTCCTTGTGTATTTATATTAATGTATTTTCTTCGATTTTCAAATTTTGGTATTTTCCTTAATTTTTCCCAATTTCCTAGTATTTACCTTTATTTTTTTGTGATATTTTTTCTAATTAATTTCCTTTTGTATTTTATTTAAAATTTTATTTTTAACAATTAAAACAAACACTGGTATTTTCTATATACTAATCAAGCTAATAGCAATCAAAAATTATTTTTATATTTTTATTTTGGAATTAATTGCTTGGGAAAAAAATCACGTGCTCACAATCCCGACTTTTTGGCAAGAAGAATTCCAGAATGTAAGCATTTTGTTCCTCATTACTTGACTCCTCAAATGGCTGAAACAACTGTATTTCCATATCATCATCTAAACACAATGTGGAAAAGTGCTTGGAGTGAGGACCAACGCGGTCAACCACATGAACATTGAGACTGTCTACATTCTCAACACTAATAACAATAGAGTCAACTAAATATGTATCCTCAATATCCTTGTTTGACTATAGTATCTCTTGTACAACATCGACATCCTCAAAATCTAGTGTGATTGATTGTTGGTGTTCTACTCTAGCATCCTCCTCTAGCTCATCAATTTTTGTATCTAATTCACGTTTTTCTTGGATACTATTCATAATATTGGCTTGTTGAGCATTAAAAACTTCAACCAGTTGACTCATGTGAACTTTCAAGTTGTGAATAGTTTCCTCCTACCTTTCTATCCGCAATAGTAATTTATTATGTTGTTCCAAAATGCACTTTAACATATCTTCGAGCTTCTTTATTCAGCTTCCCTAGGTTCTTTGTTCCTATTAACTTCACCAGAAAAAGAAGAACCATCAAAGTAAGGGGTTGGGGGAAGGTAAGAAATATAAGCACAACCGTGAAAGTGACCATCTTGACCGCCACACATATCACACACATTCCACACATAATATTGAGTTGGTGCACCAAACTCGCTCTCGGAAATATTTTGATAAATTCGCCATGGGTGCTTTACTTCACAATATGCATAAGGAGGATCAAAAGAAGAATTACCAACAACAAAATTCTCATAATTCCATGATGTCATGTTTCTCAAATAAACAAATAAAACTAAAATAAAAAATAATAATAAAAAAAATCAAATAATAAAATAAAAGTTCAAACTTGAAACCTAGCAATATGTACACCTACAACTACACCGTTAGTTCCCCGGCAACGACGCCAAAATTTGATCAGGCCCAGCTATGCCTTATAAAAAGGACAATGCGGTCGCTGCAAATATAATCCGGTTACAAGTCCGGCGTCGAATCCCACAGAGAACTAAGGTTTAGCTACAATTGTTCACTATCACCAAGAAGACAAGCTTGAACAGTTCCTAACTTATAGATATTAATATTCTTGTGTTTATCTAATTAACTAACAAATTAAACTACTAAATTAATAACTAAATATACTAAGGGTTAGAGACAACATTAAGGAGGTCTAGAGTTATGATTTTCCCAATTGTTGGAATCCTTCCCGCTATATCTTCTATAATTTTGCCTAAGTATTCTCTACCAATCATGAGCACTCTTATTACTGTATATCTCTCCTGAGTAATTATGATAATTTACTAGACGCACTCTTTCGAGCTACGCTAGCTGGCTTTTAATATAACTCACTTCAGATCGCACCCAAGGCTTCGTTATCCCTAATCTCACCTTTAAACCCTCGGTTATTGATCCCTCATATACTTTGGGAGTAGTATTGTTCAACAATTACCTAAATATGTACTCTCTCTCGAGTTATGCATACTAAATAGGCACAGATAATTAATAGCTCTTAAGTTAACTACAATAAGAACGTAGTTGAACAGATAGAAAAAACTATGGCTCAATTATATAAAAACATAACAAGAATTTATCATACAAAAGGTTCTATCAAAACTCTAGATAACAAATTAGCAATTTATAATAGTATGTAAAACAATACTAAAAGTTATAACCAACAATGAAAAATAGGAAGAAGAAGGAAAAATTCGTAGATGAATTATTCGCCTTGCTCCCAATGTTTTCTTGCCTCCAAGGGTGTTGTCTAACCTTCTATTAGTGTCTCTTGCCTCCTTAGGTCTAATTTGTGTTCAAAATATGTCCCCTACGCTCCCAAATAGGTTTAAAATGCCTTTTATACAAGTTGTAATAGTGTAGGGCCGAAATAAACTTGTACTAGACGCAATAGGACTATTTTTTACGCCTGGAGCGGCGCGACTGCGGTCAAAACGCGGTAGAACCGCGATCAAACATGGTCTCTAATTTTATGCTGCGGTTCTGCCGCGATCGAGGTGAAATCGTGGTATTTCACCCTGTTCCCTTTGGAATTTGGAAAAAGAAAAAACGTGAAAGTTGTATCTCTTTGAGTTAGATTTCCAAGTGTAGATGCGTGATTTTGCCCCTACCCGAGATTTTTTATGTTCTTAGCGTAAAATATTTAGTTTAGTCCTAATACAGTTATCTTAGCTAATTTTGACTCTTTTACTTTATTTTTACCTTCAAAATAAAATAACAAAAAAATATAGTTTTATTAATGTTTCGTAGTCATTTTAAACTTGAAAAATACAAAAATAGTACTTTATATTTTTAGCTTATTTAAAAAACGAAAATTATGAAATAAATAAATAAATAGTTTCATTAAAATTTTGATATATATATATATATATATATATATATATATATATATATATATATATATATATATATATATATATATATATATATATATATATATATATATATATATATATATATATATATATATATATATATATATATATATATATATATATATATATTGTTTTAATTATGAGTCTTAGAGTTATTTTGCTTACGTAGGATTAATTAACAACACTGTGTTCTCATTATCGGTTCCGGGAAAAGAATAATATTCGGGTTCAAACTACCCGGTTTTATAATTTTCGGACCTAGCCCATAATAATCCGAGTCCACCACACGGGGAACACAGACAAAAATAGCCCATACAACACATATGACACACACTACACTAAGGGGGACAATACATAATGGGATGGGGGAATAAGAAGAAAAAGACAAGAAGAAAAAGACAAGGGAAAAAGACAAAGGGATAAAAATAAAAAGAAAAAGACAAAAAAAAAGACATGGAGCCTCATTTTTAAAAACAAAAAAACAGGAGAGAGCATAAGCAAATGAATTGGAGGGGGGGACCACGGTTTTTTTTGCTTCTTCATTTTAAAAGAGATCAGCTTCTTCGTTAAAGAGGAGGGCACTGGACGGTTGCTTCTGCTTCTTCGTGAAAAAGGAGGAACGAAAAATACCGAATAAAGGGGGAGAGCACGGTTCATGCTGCTCATTCATTTTTTCGAAAAAACGAAAGAAAATTAACAAAAAAAATACTACTTCCCGCCATAACCAACGTCGAACCAGCTCCTGCAACTGACCAAACCAATCTGCCATGCCTGAAACCAGCATTGTTACGTGTCCCAAACGACCCCTCATTCCAACCTGTTAAAGCTACTGCGTCTCCTTCACCCCAACGTCCAAACAGCCCCCCTCACTTTCGTCGAAACCCGCCGGAAAAACCAGTTTCTGCCGTCAAAACGACCTCTATCTGAACTCTCCATTCTCCTCCGCCAGTTGTTGCCGCTGCGGTTCCCTTTGAACTTCATCTCATTCACTACTAAGAAACCATTCTCCATCATCGTCTTCTGCCTATTTCTGCTATATGAAACCAGCGAAGTTAGATCGAGAATCAATGTCGAGTTCGTTTACTTAAACAAAAGTTTATTCCGTCGATGCTCGAGGTTTCCGATCAGCTGCTTGAGTCTTTGGTCCTTGGTGCAAAGGACTTCATGTTGGTTCGTTTTGTCGTCGAAACAGTCGGAATCGAGGTTCTTTTCTCTCTATTGTTATTACTTATGTTCTTATGATAAATATTCATACTTATAGAGCATTGACAAGATTAATACAATAATATCAACCTTTCTTTATAAAATCTATTTGTGAATTCGGTTAGAGCGTTCTTACTTGATGGATTTTGTTCTTGATAAAATTTGGTAAGAATGGACCATTCACGTTTTAGTTGGTGAAGTGCTATTTGTGCTCTGCTTTGTTTTACTCAAATTGTTTTTATCCATTTTTGTATTATTGGCCCGAATTGTTTAGTTATTCCTTTTCCAGTATGTTGCAGTGTCCAAGTATTTAGGTTAAATATCAGGATATAAGTGCATGATAAAAAGATAGTTTCAGTTGGGCACAATATCCTTGAAATGGACGTTTTAGTGTTATTTACAATGGTGTTGCAGTCATTAGATATAAATTGAGAATATTGTCATGCATAGTGCATGTTATCATCACTTCCAAATCGTACAATTTATGGCCCTTGTAAAAAATGTATATATTAAAACATTTAGATTTTGGGACGACCCGTTTAGCGAATTTCACGGTCTTCTCAAAAATAATAATGCGTTGGTCTCTTTAGGCGCGTATTTAATAATCTTATCTCCTTAAACTCGGGTGCACATTTATGTGACTCAAATCCAAATCTCAACGGAGTCGAAATGTGTTGACAACCACGGGTGCACCGGTGCGACGTGGTTCGAGATACATTTTCACAACGTTGCAATTCTTTGTTAAAATAATAATAATAATAATAATAATAATAATAATAATAATAATAATCAAAAGCGATTAAAAGTTAAAATTTGCACATAGGTTAAAGCACATTATAAAATCAGATAAAGAGGCCAAATACGATGATTGAGCGACCGTGCTAGAACCACGAAACTCGGGAATGCCTAACACCTTCTCCCGGGTTAACAGAATTCCTTATCCGGATTTCTGGTTCGCGGACCGTAATATAGAGTCAAACCTTTCCTCGATTTGGGATTCGAACCGGTGACTTGGGACACCATAAATATCCCGAGTGGCGACTCTGAATCTCTTAATAAATGAATCTCGTTTCGATTGTCCTTTAATTGGAGAAACTCCTTTACCAAGCCCATCGCGCCCACGCGGGCGCGGAAAAAGGAGGTCTGACAGCTCTGGCGACTCTGCTGGGGATGATCAACCCAGAACTTCGGTTCAGGGTTTAAGAATTCGAGCTCAGTTAAAATTGCTGCTTTTGCTTATATCTGATTTCATTATATGTTTTGATTAATGTGCTGCATGTTTACCGCTTTGATATCACGTGAACTGTGTATATAAACTGTGCCGAAAACCCTTCTCTTCTCATCCCCGGGGATGTGCTCACTGGTTGAGACTCCCTATTCTGTTAGTGTCATACCCCGAAATAATAAAGAGGCTCGGAAAGTTTCTAAGCCGACTGGCCTTTTGGTTCCCGAAAAGGAGCTCTTTCCTCAGCCCGAGTTGTCCGCTTGGGTACACAGTCTAGATCATGTACCGAGGTTTTTGAGCTTAGAATAACATAACTTTATACCGGATCCCTAGTAGGAAACGCTTATTTGCATCACGTTGCATTTGACTTAGGGGACTCAACACAGGGGTTGGGTCCGTCTAAGACAGGCAACCTGAAATAAAAAAGACCATCCTGTCGCATCCTGTTTGTTTCATGCAATTATTTGTTTCAGACTTGCATGCCGACCGACTTGTAAATATTGAGGAAAAATGAAGAAAAAAAAGGAGAAAAGAAAAATAACAGTGTAGAGAGATAAATACTCATTTTTAGAAAACAAACCAATGCCCAAGTAGTGTCGAAACTCTACCGGATTTTGAGCATAAAAAGGAAAAAAGAGAATTGTTATTTTTAAAATAGTTTGTTATTACTTAAAAGATAGAAAAAAAAAAGAAAAAAAAAACGTTTTATTTTAATAATTAAAAAAAACTAGCTTTATTTTTCAATAAAAAGAAGTGATTTTATTCATAAAAAATATAGTCATTTGTTTGTCAATAAAATGAAAATTATAATAGTTCGTTTTATATGCCAATGAATTGAAAAACTAATAGTTTGTTTTCAAAAATAATTCGTGTTGCTTGTTTATAATAAATATATATATATATATATATATATAATGAAAAAAAAACATAAAAGATAAAAGAAAAGGAAATGTCATTGTTTTCAAAAGTAGTTTTCTTTATCTGAACGAACTACGCAGGTTTGATTCTCGCCATTAGGTGGGATACGTAGGCAACCCTCATCGGGTCCAACCACCCCTTCAAAAATTAAAAAAAAAATGTCGAAGTTTTAGTTTTCAATAAAATCAAAGTAACGCTGTTTTTGAAAATAGCCGAGGTTCCGAAAGGACACCGGAAGGCTGTTTTTGCAAAAATGGCCACTTTGAAGTCTTTTCGTTTTCTTTTTGAATAATAACCTTGAAATATTCCATGTGGAAATGTTGAAAGGTCGTAGCCTCAAAATAAAGTTTGGGTTACCACCCCTTTTAAAAAGAAAATCAAAAAAAAATGTGTGTTTAATTTTGTCAATAAAATCAAAGTGATGCCATTTTTGAAAATAGCCGAATATTCCGAAAGGATGCCGAAAGGCTGTTTTGCAAAAATAGCCACTTTGAGTCATTTTAGATAATTTACGAGCATAGCCTTGAAATATTCTTGGTGGAAATGTTGCAAGGCCATAGCCGCAAAATCAAGTTCGGGTTCACACCCCTTTTGCAAAAATAACAAAAAAAATGTGTCAAATTTTTTATTTTATTATAAATAAATCGGGTGCTGCTATTCTCGTTTAAAATAAGCCGAATGTTCCCCAAAAGGACGCCAGAAGGCTATTTTTGCAAGAATAGCCACTTTGAGTCTTTGTAAATAATTTTTGGGCACAACCTTGAAATATTCCCTCGTGGAAATATTGAAAGGCCGTATCCGCAAAATTAAGTTTGAGTCATCACTCAACTTTGCAAAAAAAAAAAAATGAAACATATGGTTTTGCTGAAATGGCCACATTTGGCATTTAAACTTTCTCAGTCTTGTGTTGGCCTGTGTCGGTGTTGAACGATGCCCCATGGGCCCTAAGATGAAAAATTTTGAATTTGTAGTCTCTTAAATAAAATTTTGCAAAAATAGCCGCTTTGTCAAATAAGTCATTACATGGCCAATTTTGTAAAAATAGTCAATTGACATTAGAAATTTCTCAGTCTTGTGTTGTCTTATGGCGATGCCGAACGATGCCCCCATGAGCCACAGGAGGAAATTGTTTTTCAAGTTTATCTTTTTTTCATTAAATAAATTTTGCATAAATAGCCATTTTTGCCAAATAAGCCATTACATGGCTAATTTTGTAGAAATAGTCATAATTGGCGCTAAAAATATTCTTATTCTTGTAGAAATATCTGGCACAAGGTGTGAAAGTTTTTCATCAGAGTTTGTAGTTGGAGTCGGCTTTTATAATTTTTCTTCAAAAAGGAAAAAAAAAATCAAATAAACATCTCTTTATTTCTTGCATTAATTTGCAAGAACTACGCTCGGTCTGATTCATGCGGGGATCATGATACGTAGGCAATCCACATAGGATTCGACCATTTTCATAACCAAAAAAAATGAAAAAACTACAAAAGATAAAATGGAAAAATAAAATGAAAAAACCATAAAAAATAGCAGAAAAAAACAAAGGAAATCAATAAGCGGAATACCTTACTGCTAACATGGTGGCTTCGTTTTTGTTGTGTCGATTTTCAGAAAGGTGGCTGGTTGTGGTTCTAAAATAACTCTTCCTTGTAACAAAAAGTGAGAGGACAATGGCAGAGAATCTCAAGACTGAGTAGGTTGATACCGATACCCGACAACAGCTGGTTGAACGGAACCACGGGTTAGTAGAAGAAGTCAGAATATTGAGACAACATATGGCTGACATGTATCGGGCGTGGATGGATGGAAAAGCACCACCCCCGCCACCACCTAGCTTCCTGGACTCTGTCCTTACCCGTACACTGAACCCGATGCCAGATATACCCGCCTATCACAGTTTTTCCAGCCACTCGAGTAGCTCAATTACTCGTCCCCCAGCTATGTTTTCCAAACACTACTACCATCCCCAACACCACTACTCTCCCCGGGACACCCAAAATCGTACTTCACCTTCCAGGTACCCAGCTCCACAAAAAGCCTACCAACCCCCATGAACATACCAGAAACCCCCTAGGTCAGGTTTCAGGCCAAATAAGGCATTTTGGGAGGAGAGGTTGTTGAAACGAGAAAAGGCTCTCACCCCTATCGGAGAATCTTATGCAAGTTTGTTCGAAAGGTTAAAACATGTCAGCCTGATTACACCGCTCCCCGGATATACTCCCGATCCACGTGCAAGAAGCTTCAATCCTACTGCACGATGTGCATACCATTCCAATGTCAGAGGGCACGATATTGAGAGTTGTCGTACCTTGAAAAAGGAAATAGAAAGAATGATTCAAAAAGGATGGTTGATTGTGATCAATGACGATGACAAGGAGCACACGAATCCTCCGGGGGGTATATTGACTGAAGCTAAAAATTTTTGAAGCAGATGGAAGCCTCAGCAATATTGATGCAGAACTTAGTGGCTAAAATGTTGTGCTTGGTAATTGGAAAGACACTCCGTCTTTGGGTCAGCTAGATGGAGTTTCGGTGGTTCATTTTTGTTGTCATTTCTGTTTGTCCGAGTTATTTTCAAGGTTGTGATTCTGATTTTGTCTTGGGGTCAAACCCTCTTGTCCTTCCTTTTTTGTCCAAGCAGTTCGCTTTGGTCTTGCCCAGTTTTGTTTCAGGGCTGTACTCTGGTTTGTTTTGCTTGTTTTGTCATTGAACCATTCGTCATTAGTTTAATGAAGCTTTCGGTCTTTTGTTACTTCCGGTCATCTTATTTGTTTAGTTCTTTTTCCTTTAGATTTGTCTTGTATTCAAACGCCGAATTTAGTGACACGACGTGCACATACATAATTGTGGCTTAATTCTAAAAGTTAATCATGAAGCAATTGGAGGATGATCGGGTCATTTAAAGGAAATAAAAACAATTTGAGATTATTTGGATCACGAGTCATGTGAAACCGAGGCAACTAAAAAAGAAACAGTTAAAGGCAAGCTGGCCAAATCGACGTGGGATCATTCACAATAATGAAAATGAGAGTGTTGTCCAACTGTGCTTTAAAGATATGACGAATGTTAATCGTGTTGTTTGTACCTGGTATGTTTTGAAGATTTGAATGACGAAGGCATTTTGTTCTGCTACCCAAACACTTTATCCTTCGTTAACCCTTCGAGCCTTATTTTGATACCCCTCATTCGGAATCAATACCAAAATTAGAAACACAAATGGGGAAGTTAAAGAAAGAAAAAGAGAAAAACAAAAACAACCAAAAGGAACGAAAAAAAAAGAAAAAATGTTGAAAAGGAAAGCTAGAAAAACGAGGAAATGGGAACTACGTTTGACCTGATTCCTCAAAGAGGATACGTAGGCGCTTCACAGCTCGGTCATAGTGTAAATAAAAATAAAAAAAATAAAAAAAAAAAATCCCCAAGCAAAAAACTGGGGCAACAAAAGTTGTGTTTATAAAGGAAGATGTAGACTCCGAAGGTTGTAATTTTGAACACATATTGTTTTGTTTCAAGCCTTTAATACAATTTCTTTCTAGCCCTATCCAAATCAACATTACGGTCCAAAGAAAGACCTTTTGACCAATCTTCGAAAGAGGCCAAGTCAGGCAAATGAGAGAAGTCTTATCAAAACATAACACTCTAATTCCCATCAGAAAACACTCTGATCTGCAGCAGGAGAAATATGAGAGAATCTCAGCGGTAACACTTCCAATCCCCAGCTGAAGAGAAGCACGAACGAGAGAGTCTTAGCGGTGAAAACCTTCACAGGCACCATAAGGCGATGAAAGCTGAGAGAAAAACCTAAATAAGAGTGGCTTGATAGTGAAAACCCCTCGGGCACTACAAGTCGAACGAAGATTGGAAATCAGATAGGAAAGCCCTAGGCGAAGATTACAAAAGGCGGTTTAACGACGGAAGATAGGCTATATGTTCATGTCATGTCCATTAGAGTTGGTATCCACGTTTGATAGGTTTACTTTATAATTTTTCTTTTTAGAGAGTCATTGTCTTTTATTCTGTTTCCTTTTATCTTTCTCCTTTCATCAAAATTCCCCAATAGAGTCTGTTTGCAAGAAATGACTGCGAAATTTTCCATCAGATTTCCAATTACGCAAGACGGGATTTTGATTGGTACACCCAAGTGGTATAAGTCAGGAAGGATCAAGCGCAAGGCCAGTGTCCAGAGGGATATTCCCCAGCAATAGGAAAATGACAAAGGGAGGGATTGGTGTCAATAAGGATATCTCAAGGAAGGTTAATGACCTCAAGGAAAGTTAATGAGACTCAAAGGTTGGGAAATGCCCATTCCTTAGATATGCCGCAAAAGAAGGAAAGATATCCCCAGCAGAAAGATATTTTCAGTGACAAGGGTGAACAAAGAAAATGGTTCACCAGTAAAATATGCAAGGTCTTCACGAAGGGTCACTATCATAGTGATTCGGGTGGTCAGTGGAAAACCACGTGGAAAGGTTCGCAAATAAAGAGTCGTCAAGGAAGGCGGGGAAGCAAGAAAGGAGAAAGCTATCCCCAGCATGAATATCATCAAATAATAACATCCCCAGCAAGTTCTGATAATGAAACGCAGAGCAGGGAAAGAGAAGGAGAACCATTCCCAGCAGGAGCGCCACAACCAGCCACCACATTTTAAAACTAACCAATTTTTCTTTGATTTGAAACGGGAAAAAAGGGGTTGTCAGCAGCAAAGCATGCCACGAAGAAGATTCACAAACTGGGGCAGAAAATTTTCTCCCGTTGCGAAAATTTTCTCGAAACCAAATACCCGGTTGGGAAAAGAAGCCGGATAACGCAAGGAAATGATCTTTGAACCCGATTATCCCCAGCAGCTTTGAAAAAAAAAAAAAGAAGAAGAAAACAACAAGTTGTGATAGAGGAAATTATACCCCCAGCAGACAAGACAAAACGAGGAAGCTTGCGTTCAAAAAGGCAAGAAGTCGGTATCATCCCCAGCAGTTCTCGGAAAAATGAAACACTGATTTCGAGATTTCTCCAGCAGCATTATATCCTACAAGTTTTTTAAGGGAGCCAAGCGCGAGTCCCGAATGAGGGTTGGAAAGAGGAAAAAGGAAAAGGGATCCCCCGACAGTGTAATCCCCAGCTGATGACATTTCAATCCCCAGCGATCCCGGGAGAGAATAAAGGTTTTGAAGGAAGTAGAAAAAGAGGAAATAAAGAAGATTTCCCCAGCAGCATTACCCCAACAGGTAAGTAATTAGTTCCAAAGATATCCCCAGCAGTCAAGAGAAAAATAACACGACCCATGAGGAAAGCAATTCCAAAACAAGGTAATTAAGAAGAGAGGAATGGCGCTTTATTTTTCCAAGTTGATGTTGAAGTCAGGAGCCCGCCTGAAGAATGGAGTGGCGATTTATTTTATAAGTTGATGTTGAAGTCAGGAGCCCGCCTGAAGAGAGGAATGGCGATTTATTTTCAAAAGCAATTCCGAAACAAGGTAATTCAGAAGAAAGGATGGGATGGAGTTAATGAGTTGTAGTTGAAGTCAGGGAGCCCGCCTGAAGAGAGGAATGGCGATTTATTTTCAAAAGTTGATGTTGAAGTCAGGAGCCCGCCTGAAGAATGGAGTGGCGATTTATTTTCAAAAGATGTTGTTGAAGTCAGGAGCCCGCCTGAAGAATGGAGTGGCGATTTATTTTCAAAGGATGTTGTTGAAGTCAGGAGCCCGCTTGAAGAATGGAGTGGCGATTTATTTTCAAAGGATGTTGTTGAAGTCAGGAGCCCGCCTGAAGAATGGAGTGGCGATTTATTTTCAAAAGATGTTGTTGAAGTCAGGAGCCCGCCCGAAGAATGGAGTGGCGATTTATTTTCAAAGGATGTTGTTGAAGTCAGGAGCCCGCCTGAAAAGAGGAATGGTGATTTATTTTCAAAAGTTGATGTTGAAGTCAGGAACCCGCCTGAAGAATGGAGTGGCGATTTATTTTTAAAAGATGTTGTTGAAGTCAGGAGCCCGCCTGAAGAATGGAGCGGCGATTTATTTTCAAAGGATATTGTTGAAGTCGGGAGCCCGCCTGAAGAATGGAGTGGCGATTTATTTTCAAAGGATGTTGTTGAAGTCGGAGCCCGCCCGAAGAATGGAGTGGCGATTTATTTTCAAAAGATGTTGTTGAAGTCGGGAGCCCGCTTGAAGAATGGAGTGGCGATTTATTTTCAAAGGATGTTGTTGAAGTCGAAGCCCGCCTGAAGAGAGGAATGGCGATTTATTTTCAAAAGTTGATGTTGAAGTCGGGAGCCCGCCTGGAAGAGAGGAATGGCGATTTATTTTCAAAAGATGTTGTTGAAGTCGGAGCCCGCCTGAAGAGAGGAATGGCGATTTATTTTCAAAAGATGTTGAAGTCGGGAGCCCGCCCGAAGAGAGGAATGGCGTTTTATTTTCTAAGTTGATGTTGAAGTCGGGAGCCCGCCTGAAGAAAGGAATGGCGATTTATTTCAAAAGATGTTGTTGAAGTCAAGAGCCCGCTTGAAGAGAGGAGTGGCGATATATTTTCTAAGTTGATGTTTAAGTCAGGAGCCCACCTGAAGAGAAGAATGGCGATTTATTTTCAAAGTTGATGATTGAAGTCAGGGAGCCCGCCTGAAGAATGGAATGGCGATTTATGATTAGAGTTTGTCGTTAAAGTCAGAAGCCCGCCAGAAAAGCAGAACGACGTCTCAGTTTCCAAGATTTGATAAGCATAGTGAACAATCGAAAAGTGACAGAGTGTAACGGAAATCCCCAGCATGAATCAGAAGGAAGGCAACAAGGATCAGAAAAGATAGATTCAGACGTCGAAGGAGAATAGCTCGAAGATCACAAGTAAGGGAATTCACTTCGGAGTGTAATGCAAGTAAGCAACAAAAGAAGCTTGCAACCGGAATGCGAGTCAACAGTCCGAGACAATCAACAGAAGTTAGTCACAATGAAAAAAGGCAAGGAGTTAATCCAAGTGCAGAAGTTGATGAAAGATGTGGTGTGCTCAAGACATGGCCAAGGTCACAAGCACTGCATACTGGTCTTGATCCGAAAAGCAGCACCTGCAACTAGCAAGTATCAAGGTTCAAATTTAGAGTCCGCAAGAAGCACCAACCAATACTCAAGATCAAGCTTCAGAAGACTTATAGATAGGAATCTTGTAACTAGTAGCTGATAGGCTTAGTTAGTCTTCCTCATGTTTTGATTTTCGATGTAATAGCAGGACCATGGACCGGAACTTCGATGGAACGGAACCTCGACGGAATGGCACCTTGACTGGCTCTCCACCTCGGTTACTCCATATTCTTACTCACTATTGAACTACACGTGGCCTGATTCCTTTATAGCCAAGGATATGTAGGCAGCTCAGATACAAGGGCTCGGTCACATACTCTACTTTTAGTTTAGTCTCTCTGAATAAGGGTCGGGTCAAAACACTTGTCTAGTCGTTCTTTGTCTGAAAACTCTTTGTGTTTTCAGTCAAAGAGGGGCAGCTGTAGATGCATGATTTTGCCCCTACCCGAGATTTTTTATGTTCTTAGCGTAAAATATTTAGTTTAGTCCTAATACAGTTATCTTAGCTAATTTTGACTCTTTTACTTTATTTTTACCTTCAAAATAAAATAACAAAAAAATATAGTTTTATTAAATTTTCGTAGTCATTTTAAACTTGAAAAATACAAAAATAGTACTTTATATTTTTAGCTTATTTAAAAAACGAAAATTATGAAATAAATAAATAAATACTTTCATTAACATTTTGGGGTTACTTTAATCTTAAATATATATATATATATATATATATATAAAAAATAGTTTTATTTTAATTATGAGTCTTAGAGTTATTTTGCTTACGTAGAATTAATTAACAACACTGTGTTCTCATTATCGGTTCCGGGCAAAGAATAATATTCGGGTTCAAACTACCCGGTTTTATAATTTTTGGACCTAGCCCATAATAATCCTAGTCCACCACACGGGGAACACAGACAAAAATAGCCCATACAACACATATGACACACACTACACTAAGGGGGACAATACATAATGGGATGGGGGAATAAGAAGAAAAAGACAAGAAGAAAAAGACAAGGGAAAAAGACAAAGGGATAAAAACAAAAAGAAAAAGACAAAAAAAAGACATGGAGCCTCATTTTTAAAAACAAAAAAACGGGAGAGAGCATAAGCAAATGAATTGGAGGGGGGACCACGGTTTTTTTGCTTCTTCATTTTAAAAGAGATCAGCTTCTTCGTTAAAGAGGAGGGCACTGGACGGTTGCTTTTGTTTCTTCGTGAAAAAAGGAGGAACGAAAAATACCGAATAAAGGGGGATAGCACGGTTCATGCTGCTCATTCATTTTTTCGAAAAAACGAAAGAAAATTAACAAAAAAAAAATACTACTGCCCGCCATAACCAGCGTCGAACCAGCTCCTACAACTGACCAAACCAATCTGCCATGCCTGAAACCAGCATTGTTACGTGTCCCAAACGACCCCTCATTCCAACCTGTTAAAGCTACTGCGTCTCCTTCACCCCAACGTCCAAACAGCCCCCCTCACTTTCGTCGAAACCCGCCGGAAAAACCAGTTTCTGCCATCAAAACGACCTCTATCTGAACTCGCCATTCTCCTCCGCCAGTTGTTGCTGCTGCGGTTCCCTTTGAACTTCATATCATTCACTACTAAGAAACCATTCTCCATCATCGTCTTCTTCCCATTTCTGCTATATGAAACCAGCGAAGTTAGATCGAGAATCAATGTCGAGTTCGTTTACTTAAACAAAAGTTTATTCCGTCGATGCTCGAGGTTTCCGATCAGCTGCTTGAGTCTTTGGTCCTTGGTGCAAAGGACTTCATGTTGGTTCGTTTTGTCGTCGAAACACTCGGAATCGAGGTTCTTTTCTCTCTATTGTTATTACTTATGTTCTTATGATAAATATTCATACTTATGGAGCATTGACAAGATTAATACAATAATATCATCCTTTCTTTATAAAATCTATTTGTGAATTCGGTTAGAGCGTTCTTACTTGATGGATTTTGTTCCTGATAAAATTTGGTAAGAATGGACCATTCACGCTTTAGTTGGTGAAGTGCTATTTGTGCTCTGCTTTGTTTTACTCAAATTTTTTTATCCATTTTTGTATTATTGGCCCGAATTGTTTAGTTATTCCTTTTCCAGTATGTTGCAGTGTCCAAGTATTTAGGTTAAATATCAGGATATAAGTGCATGATAAAAAGATAGTTTCAGTTGGGCACAATATCCTTGAAATGGACGTTTTAGTGTTATTTACAATGGTGTTGCAGTCATTAGATATAAATTGAGAATATTGTCATGCATAGTGCATGTTATCATCACTTCCAAATCGTACAATTTATGGCCCTTGTAAAAAATGTATATATTAAAACATTTAGATTTTGGGACGACCCGTTTAGCGAATTTCACGGTCTTCGCAAAAATAATAATGCGTTGGTCTCTTTAGGCACGTATTTAATAATCTTATCTCCTTAAACTCGGGTGCACATTTATGTGACTCAAATCCAAATCTCAACGGAGTCGAAATGTGTTGACTACCACGGGTGCACTGCTGCGACGTGGTTCGAGATACATTTTCACAACGTTGCAATTCTTTGTTAAAATAATAATAATAATAATAATAATAATAATAATAATCAAAAGCGGTTAAAAGTTAAAATTTGCACATAGGTTAAAGCACATTATAAAATCAGATAAAGAGGCCAAATACGAGTTGAGCGACCGTGCTAGAACCACGGAACTCGGGAATGCCTAACACCTTCTCCCAGGTTAACAGAATTCCTTATCCGGATTTCTGGTTCGCGGACTGTTAAATAGAGTTAAACCTTTCCTCAATTCGGGATTCGAACCGGTGACTTGGGACACCATAAATATCCCGAGTGGCGACTCTGAATCTCTTAATAAATGAATCATGTTTCGATTGTCCTTTAATTGGAGAAACTCCTTTACCAAGCCCATCGCGCCCACGCGGGCGCGGAAAAAGGAGGTGTGACACCAAGGATATATTATGGAGTCAAAATGGAGTACTGAGGAAAAAGGTATGACCAATTAATTAGACAATACACAATATGCCTTATCGAGTCTTTGTTTATTCTCAACTATCAAATTTGACCCCCGGACACGATCCTGACTTAATTCCTTGAGCTTTTACTCAGACTTCAAAGCTTCAAATCACTTAAATTCATTCCATAATGTAACGACCCAACCGGTCATTTTGAGCTACGGCGCGTCATTCAGTAGTTTGAGGCCATGAGCAACTTCATCTCAGGTATATTGAGTTGTGTGTATGGTCAGAATTAAAATTCAAGAAGTTTGGAGTCAAATTTAAATGAAAATTCTCATTTCCGTAGCTTAAATTTGAAGAAATGAACTAGGATTGAAATTTTGAGTATACGACCTCGGAATTGGGATCTAAAGGTTCCAACAGGTTCATATGATGATTTCGGACTTGGGCGTATGCCCGGATCGGGTTTTGGATAACCCGGGAGCGTTTTGGCGCATATTATGGAAGATAGCATTTTAGAAGAAATTGCATTAGTTTGGCTTAAAATGCATTTTAGTGTTATTGATGTCCATTTGGGATTCCGAGACTAGGAGTAGCTCCGTATGGTTATTCTGGATTTGGGAGCGCGATCGGAAGTGAATTCGGAGGTCCGTAGACCATTTTGGAGTCGTTTGGCTAAAGATAGATAATTGAAGGTTTTTGAGAAAATTTGACCGGAAGTGGAAATTTTGATATTGGACTCGAAATGAAAATCTTATGGTTCGGATAGCTTCGTTAGGTGATTTGGGACTTAGGAGTGTGTCCGGAATATTTTTGTGATGACCGGTGTAGAATTTAAGCTTGAATTGGCAAAGTTAGTATTTTGGCGAATTCCGGTTGATAGGTGAAATTTTGATCCGACGGTCGGAATGTAATTCCGAAAATTTCCGTAGCTTTGTTATGTCATTTTGGACTTGTGTGCAAAAATTGAAGTCAATCGGACTTGATTTGACAGGTTTCGGCATCGGAAATAGAAGTTGGAAACTTCAAAGTTCATCAAGCTTGTATTGGAGGTTAATTCATAATTTTTGCGTTGTTTGATGTTATTTGAGGACTCGAGCGAGTCCATAATGTGTTTTGGGACTGGTTGGTGTTATTGGTCGGGGTCTCGGGGGTCTCGGATGTGTTTCGGATGCCCAACGGGTCATTTTTGGAAGATTTTTAACGTTTTGAGCATAAATGTAATGATCCAAAGGTCTAATTTTAGTTCTAGAGATCCAAATTTGATTTCGAAACTTCGAGAATTGAAATCATGAATTATAGGACTGATCTGGAAATTTTGGTTTAATTTCATCGAGTCGTGATTGGGTTTTTGACGCGAAATGTGAGTTAATTGTTTAACGAGCGAAATTGATGTTAGATTGAGCAAATGAGATCCAAATTCAGTTTTTTTGAACCACTAGATCCGTATCGAAATTACGGAGCCATAGAAAAAGAATCGTCGAATTTCGAGTTCGTATGACGGAGTTAGAACCATTTTGGTGCAAAATGGCTGTGCTGCAATTTTTTTGAAAAAGCTGCTGCATTTTATGAATAGTGAACAGTAACCGCGCGTGAACAGTAACCACGCGGTTGAACAGTGAACAGTGTCCCACACGCGTGAACAGTGTCCGCACGTGAACAGTACCGACGAAAATTCTGGGCAGTATATCCGCGATTTTTGGGTCATTTTCCTCCATTTTTTTGAGCAACTTGAGAGCTTTTGGACAGAAATTGACGGGGAATCGCTGGGATATCATCGGGAAATCATCGGGGGTAAGTTTCTTAGCCTTAATTCGTTAGTTTATCGTGAAATCCGTGATTATTTCACTGTTAATGGAGGATTAATGGAGGGTTTTAGCCCTAGGCCTAAATTATAGAAAATCATTGATTTGAATAGGCAAACGGAGTCCGATTTTGATAAATTTTATATGCACGGACTCGTGTTGAGATAAGAAACCCGAATATATAACTTTTGTAATTTTTCGAGAAGCGTACCAAAAGTCGAGTTTTGGCAACTTGTGGGTTTTGGTGTATTTTGAGTTGTTTTGATTGGGTAATGCCCAATTGGCCTATTTTGATGCGATTCTCTTGATTTTTATCAGATACTATACCTGTGGAGGCCGACATTCACGGCAAGATATATGTCTCTTAGCGGTTTTGTACCGAAGTCGAGGTAAGTGGCTTGTCTAACCTCGTGTGGGGGAACTTTCACCCCTAGGATATTATGTGATAGTTTAAATGCCTTGTACGCGAGGTGACGGGCGTGTACATGTGCCGGTTGTTGTAACATACACTTTACTTGAATTGTCCGATTAGTGATATTCCTGCTCTTAGCTGATAAAAGCGTTACTTCTACCCGGTATTAGTTAGAAAAGCATGCATAGCTAGGATTCAACATGTCTAATTGCCTAGTTAACTTACTTGAACTTCTTGATAAATTGTTGGCACTAGTTTCGGTGAAGTTGTATTTAAACATATTATATTCTCTCTCTGCGTTCCTTTATTGTCTATATTGGTGGACTGCCGGTTCAATTCCCGGAGACCCAGGGCTGTGGGTTCGATTCCCAGAGACCCAGAGTGATATTGTTTATGGACTGCGGGTTTGATTCCCGGAGATCCCGAGTTATTGGTAGGGACTGCGGGTTCGATTCCCGGAGATCCTGAGTTATTGGTAGGGATTACGGGTTCGATTCCCTGAGACCCGGAGTGATGTTGGTAGGGACTGCGGGTTTGATTCCCGGAGATCATGAGTTATTGGTAGGGACTGCGGGTTTGATTCCCGGAGATCTTGAGTTATTGGTAGGGACTGCGGGTTTGATTCTCGAAGATCCCGAGTTATTGGTAGGGACTGCGGGTTCGATTCCCCGGAGATCCTGAGATTTATGGAGACATGGGCTGCGGGTTCGATTCCCGGAGACCCAGGGATACTGTTATCGGGACTGCGGGTTCAATTCCTGTAGCTCCTGGATTGTTGGTTATGGAAAGGGACCGTGGGTTCAATTCCCACAGGTCCTAGACTTGCTGATTGAGTTTTATTGAGTTATTTACTTGCTGCTAGCTTAAATTGTAGACGGTTGCAAAAATCACTTTACTGTCGTCATTTCAGATTCATTATTATTAAAATTGTTTATCACTGTTATCATCATTATATTATTGTTCTCTCAGTAGGGCCCTGACCTTCCTCGTCACTACTCTATCGAGGTTAGGCTTGGCACTAACTGAGTACCGCTGTGGTGTACTCATGCTACTCTTCTGCACACTCTTGTTATGCAGATCCAGGTACATCATGACAGGCTCATACTAGGTGATTCAGCAGCACTTTGGGAGACCTCGAGGTATGATCTGCTACGTCCGCGGATCCGGAGGCCCTCCTTCTATTCCGATAGTATTAGTAGATGTTTTCCTTCATTTCGTTGTTAGATACTCTTTACACATAGAGCCACGGTTGTATACTCTCTTTTAGTCTGTGTTGCCCGTGGGATTCCGGGTCTTGGAGGTGTTTTATACAGTGTGTTTGATGGGTGTATGTGCCAAGCGACACGTATTACATTTCCTTTTTATACTATTTTCCGCTGTTTCTTAATTAAAGTTCATAAAATGGTATATTCCGCAACGTGTTAGGCTTACCTAGTCGTGGGGACTGGGTGCCGTCATGACATGTTCACGATTGGTGAACTAGGGTCGTGACAAGTTGGTATCAGAGCTCTAGGTTCGTAGGAGTCACGGGACACAGACCGGTTACTTAGATTCTCGCTGATCGATACGGAGACGTCTGTATTTATCTACGAGGGGCTATGTAACTGTTTAGGAAACTCTTCAATTCTTTGAATTCCTTATCGTGCGCCATTTATTCAGTTGGAGCCTATGTCATATGTTCTTTTGCATCCACTCGTGTATTGAAATTGTGCGCTCGGTATTAAGTATGCGCCGACGGTTCGTGACGCTGCAGAAGGATTTCAAGGGAGTCAAGAATTTGCTCAACCATTATTACCGCATGGCATCCATATCGATAATGCAAGAGAATTTAGAGATCTTCAATTGTGCACATGGGGGTGCACTAGGTTCTGACATTCGGTTGATAAGTACGGTCTTGAGAAGGTTTACTTAACTGCTTAATCGTCACGGTAATGATAGAATCACAAGGTGGATATAGATCTAAAGATAGTTGGTGGTAATAAAGACTATATAGTTCACATGAGATATCTATTTAGCGAAGGATTCAGCCAGCAGAGATACTGGGAAATGAGTTTAGCTGTCTTAAGAAGGACATGTACCAAACGAATGTCTCGGGCTTGTCTTGTGATGAAGACGTATGAATGTTAAAAGCTAGTATCATGGATTAGCAAGATGTACCTTAAGGCTTCGTGCCAAGTGAAAGGATTTCACTATCAACGATCAAATTATGGGTCATGTGTCATATCAGATTTGGCCTGTGATGTATTTAGGTGCTATTCAAAACGTTCTTGAAAACTTGCGGATGGGCAAGAATTGAGGCTCGTATGGTATGATGTTGGGACTTTTGATGTCCATGTGTCCCTAATAAACTCTACATTTTATTATCAGCAGGGAAAAAGCATCGACAAAGGCTACATGGTGCTTCGTAGGCGTGTGAGAATCATAGTATATTTTAAGATGTCGTCGGTAGAGAATGCTCGGTGCATGGAGCGGGGTGATGTTTTGTTGTATTGGAATGAGGTCATACCCTATGGTGTCAGAATGATAATAGAGCACAAGTGGTTATGTTCGTTGGATCAAGTGAACTGCAGTTGAATAAGAGTAAATGACTTGAGAGAATGGTTCTAATGTGTTCGAGAGTTGTGTAATAGCGGCCTTGAGCTAAGTAGGAGAGTCCCACCGCTTACGATAGGGTCGCATGGTTAATTACCTGCGTGAATTCTGGGTATTAGCATTAATGGGCTATTGCAGCTACAAAAAAGGACCATGAGTGGTAATTGAGTATATGAATTGTTGAATGCATGTTATGGCTAGCCTTACTGGCTCATGTTCAAACTTGAGGGAAAATTCGTGATTTATGCCTCGTATAGGTGCATGCTTCGAGGGAAGTGATCCCGTTGGGTGCTTTATTGAGAGGGTATTCATATGTTATAAAATTGAGTAGAGTTGGTTGCATATTGGGACAAGTCAGGGCTGGATGGCTCTCAATAGAGGTCCTAGTGAATTCAAGAGGTAAAGTGTGGTGCCTGATAATACAGAGACTACAAGTACAGTTGGGAGTCAAATTTTTGAAGCAACTCACAAAGAAGGGCACAACACGTTCTATGATGTTTTGACTTGTGGTGTAGTATTTGAGAGACATGAAATGGCCGTCGTTTTGGAGATAGCATGGCCTTATGATTTAAGGTCACTCGGGGTGAGTGCGGTTGGAATAAGTTAGGTATTGAAGGGAGATATTAACATTTCTAAGGCAAACCAGGATAAAGTGGAAGGAAGTAGATTGATTAGCCATAGTTGAGTTGGCATATTGATGTCAATGATCGGTTCATGCAACGTGATCGAGTTATGCATGTGATTGTGGTGGTGCATTTGAGGCTTGTCGGCCGCAGTGATTGATGGCATTCTTAAGTATTCTTCTGTTAGGGCCTGTTATGAGTAGGCGGACCTTGGAAAGGGTTATGGTGGCTTGGACCACTACTTAGAGATTGGCATATTCAACGGTTATGAGAACTCGCCTGTGTGTTGCTATAGTTCTCCTGAAATGAGTTAAATGGAAAGTCTTATGTGATGAAGTATTAGCCTATCGTCAATTCTAGAGTTGTGATGGAAATCGTGTCTATCGTATATCGGCACGTGAGGTGCAGTGAGTGGTATGGAATTTGAAGTAAGAACCAAGGTCGCAATTTGGTCAATGAATGTGATATAAAAAGCTCGGATGAGCAGGAAAGGAGTTTCAGTGTTTGAGTAAGATGGGTATTAACGTCAGTATCACTTGAGATCAGTGTTCTGTGGGAAAGGCTTTGCATCCCGGTTAGGGACTCCTGATCGTTTTTCACTGTTAGTGCAGCCGGTGGTTTGAATATATAGGCCCGTTTAATTATTCGGAAGATGGTGGGAGCTTGTCCCACAAGAAGATTGTATAGGTGTGACATGTAGTCACTTGATTGGTTAGAAATTTAAACCAAGTATGAGGATTTTGGTGATATCATCCATTTGAGAATTTATGCTTGGAGAGCACTCTGCTTATTGGGTTATAGACCTGTGAAATATTATTGACTTAGCTTGGCACGACCAGGATAGATTTAAGGTCGGTGGATAGATTTAAATGTGGAAGTGAGCCTTGCGTCAGGCCGGTTGTGTTTCTTCCAGCAATGCGCCCTTTATGGAGGGATAGTCGCGGTCTTATTTCGCGGTTAGTTAATTCATGTAAAGATATATTGCGCCGTATGAGTGTGAGACGGCTTGGTAAGTTCCTTATGTGTTGAGGTTCCGCTCAGCGGTGATGTTATATGAGCATGATGACTCTCGAGACTCAGATAATATATCGCACATCACTTGTGCTTGAGTTTGTAGCGTATAGCGCTATATGTTTCCTTGTGTCTGATATCATGCACCTTAGTGTGCTTATGATCGATATTCAGCATTTTGATGTGATGAGATATTCTGCTCGACGTATGGCTCCTTGTGTGAGTTTTATACGGGGATCGGGTGGCACGCCGCCATGGTTATATTGTTTGGATCGGGTGGCACGCCGCCATAGGTATATTGTTGGGATCGGGTTGCACGCCGCAACAGTGTGATGTTTATTTCAGTGTCCATAATTGCTTTTATGTGTTCTGTTTCCTATTTTTCTGAGGAAGTCCATGTTAGTGTGAGAGTTGAATAGTTCTCTCTAGTGTTCGCCTTCCTTTTGTATCACGTACGAATTAGTAGCCTATTGGCACATTGTGTCATCTTGCAGGACTTTTGATTATGTGTGAGGTGGCTTATCGCCTGAGCAGTTCGTAATGGTTGAGGTGAGATCATTGAATTCGAGATCAGTGTAATCTGAGCATATGAAATAAATTAAGGGGCTAAGACCATTGTTTAGTTAAGAATGAGGTAATGGTTCTTGTCAAAAGTATAGACTGAATGATTTGTTGACTTGGCAACTAAATATGAATTCCGGCACATCTCTTCCATCGTATCGGTGTTGTAAAAGCTAGAGCAAGACCTACGTAGGTCATGAGATGCAATGAGAGCATCAGATTTGTGGAACTTCGACTATTATATTTAAAGAATATTATTGTGGTCCCATGAGTAAAGTGATGCAAAGTGTGACTTCAGCAAAGTTATGCAGTCATGTATGGGTACAGCGTGTGAAGAATGATATGGTGGTCGTATGATGCAAAAACATGCTAGGCAGGAAATTCCGAATGTTGAAATTAGTCTA
This sequence comes from Nicotiana noctiflora, assembly GCA_032618575.1. NCBI lineage: Eukaryota > Viridiplantae > Streptophyta > Magnoliopsida > Solanales > Solanaceae > Nicotiana > Nicotiana noctiflora. The sequence continues at coordinate 205,042 of JASVEL010003764.1, read as the reverse complement.
ATGGCTTATTTACTCGAATAAAGGAGTATATCTATAGAGTTATCGAGCTAATGTGCTCAAATGAGTTGTGGAAGCGCTGGAAGTTGCATGAGATGTTAAACCAGTGATTTCAGACTACTTCAGTGTAGTTCTCAGCACGTTCGAGGACGTAGGAGAGGAAGATGGAAGGACATATGTAACGACCCAACCGGTCGTTTTGAGCTACGGCGCGTCATTCAGCAGTTTGAGGCCATGAGCAGCTTCATCTCAGGTATATTGAGTTGTGTGTATGGTCAGAATTAAAATTCAAGAAGTTTGGAGTCAAATTTAAATGAAAATTCTCATTTCCGTAGCTTAAAATTGAAGAAATGAACTAGGATTGAAATTTTGAGTATACGACCTCGGAATTGGGATCTAAAGGTTCCAACAGGTTCATATGATGATTTCGGACTTGGGCGTATGCCGGGATCGGGTTTTGGATAACCCGGGAGCGTTTTGGCGCATATTATGGAAGATAGCATTTTAGAAGAAATTGCATTAGTTTGGCTTAAAATGCATTTTAGTGTTATTGATGTCCATTTGGGATTCCGAGACTAGGAGTAGCTCCGTATGGTTATTCTGGATTTGGGAGCGCGATCGGAAGTGAATTCGGAGGTCCGTAGGTCATTTTGGAGTCGTTTGGCTAAAGATAGAAAATTGAAGGTTTTTGAGAAAATTTGACCGGAAGTGGAAATTTTGATATCGGACTCGAAATGCAAATCTTATGGTTTGGATAGCTTCGTTAGGTGATTTGGGACTTAGGAGTGTGTCCGGAATATTTTTGTGATGACCGGTGTAGAATTTAAGCTTGAATTGACAAAGTTAGTATTTTGGCGAATTCCGGTTGATAGGTGAAATTTTGATCCGACGGTCGGAATGTAATTCCAAAAATTTCTGTAGCTTTGTTATGTCATTTTGGACTTGTGTGCAAAAATTGAAGTCAATCGGACTTGATTTGATAGGTTTCGGCATCAGAAATAGAAGTTGGAAACTTCAAAGTTCATCAAGCTTGTATTGGAGGTTAATTCATAATTTTTGTGTTGTTTGATGTTATTTGAGGACTCGAGCGAGTCCATAATGTGTTTTGGGACTGGTTGGTGTTATTGGTCGGGGTCTCGGGGGTCTCGGATGTGTTTCGGATACCCAACGGGTCATTTTTGGAAGATTTTTAACGTTTTGAGCATAAATGTAATGATCCAAAGGTCTAATTTTAGTTCTAGAGATCCAAATTTGATTTCGAAACTTCGAGAATTTAAATCATGAATTATAGGACTGATCTGGAAATTTTGGTTTAATTTCATCGAGTCGCGATTGGGTTTTTTACGCGAAATGTGAGTTAATTGTTTAACGAGCGAAATTGATGTTAGATTGAGCAAATGAGATCCAAATTCAGTTTGTTTGAACCACTGGATCCGTATCGAAATTACGGAGCCATAGGAAAAAGAATCGTCGAATTTCGAGTTCGTATGACGGAGTTAGAACCATTTTGGTGCAAAATGGTTGTGCTGCAATTTTTTTGAAAAAGCTGCTGCATTTTATGACTAGTGAACAGAATAGTGAACAGTAACCGCGCGTGAACAGTGAACATTGTCCCACGCGCATGAACAGTGTCCGCGCGTGAACAGTACCGACGAAAATTCTAGGCAGTATATCCGCGATTTTTGGGTCATTTTCCTCCATTTTGTTTAGCAAGTTGAGAGCTTTTGGACAGAAATTGACGGGGAATCGTTGGGATATCATCGGAAAATCATCGGGGGTAAGTTTCTTGGCCTTAATTCGTTAGTTTATCGTGAAATCCGTGATTATTTCACTGTTAATGGAGGATTAATGGAGGGTTTTAGCCCTAGGCCTAAATTATAGAAAATCATTGATTTGAATGGGCAAACGGAGTCCGATTTTGATAAATTTTATATGCACGGACTCGTGTTGAGATAAGAAACCCGAATATATAACTTTTGTAATTTTTCGAGAAGCGTACCGAAAGTCGAGTTTTGGCAACTTGTGGGTTTTGGTGTATTTTGAGTTGTTTTGATTGGGTAATGCCCAATTGGCCTATTTTGATGCGATTCTCTTGATTTTTATCAGATACTATACCTGTGGAGGCCGACATTCGCGGCAAGATAATTGTCTTTTAGCGATTTTGTACCGAAGTCGAGGTAAGTGGCTTGTCTAACCTCGTGTGGGGGAACTTTCACCCCTAGGATATTATGTGATAGTTTAAATGTCTTGTACGCGAGGTGACGGGCGTATACATGTGCCGGTTGTTGTAACATACACTTTACTTGAATTGTCCGATTAGTGATATTCCTGCTCTTAGCTGATAAAAGCGTTACTTCTACCCGGTATTAGTTAGAAAAGCATGAATAGCTAGGATTCAACATGTCTAATTGCCTAGTTAACTTACTTGAACTTCTTGATAAATTGTTGGCACTAGTTTCGGTGAAGTTGTATTTAAACATATTATATTCTCTCTGTGCGTTCCTTTATTTGATGTGTTAGTGGACTGCGGGTTCAATTCCCGGAGACCCGGGGCTGTGGGTTCGATTCCCAGAGACCGGAGTGATATTGTTTATGGACTGCGGGTTCGATTCCCGGAGATCCCGAGTTATTGGTAGGGGCTGACGGGTTCGATTCCCGGAGATCCCGAGTTATTGGTAGGGACTACGGGTTTGATTCCCGGAGATCCCGAGTTATTGGTAGGGACTGCGGGTTCAATTCCCGAGATCCCGAGTTATTGGTAGGGACTGCGGGTTCGATTCCCGAGATCCCGAGTTATTTGTAGGGATCTGCGGGTTTGATTCCCGAAGATCCCGAGTTATTGGTAGGGACTGCGGGTTCGATTCCGGAGATCCCGAGATTTATTGAGACATGGGCTGCGGGTTCGATTCCGGAGACCCAGAGGTACTGTTATCGGGACCGCGGGTTCAATTCCTGTAGCTCCTGGATTGTTGGTTATGGAAAGGGACTGTGGGTTCAATTCCCGCAGGTCCTGGACTTGCTGATTGAGTTTTGTTGAGTTATTTACTTGCTGCTAGCTTAAATTGTAGACGGTTGCGAAAATCACTTTACTGTCGTCATTTGAGATTCATTATTATTAAAACTATTTATCATTGTTATCATCATTATATTATTGTTCTCTCAGTAGGGCCCTGACCTTCCTCGTCACTACTCCATCGAGGTTAGGCTTCGTACTTACTGAGTACTGTCGTGGTGTACTCATGCTACTCTTCCGCACACTTTTTGTTGTGCATATCTAGGTCCATCTGATCAGGAACACTAGGTGATTCAGCAGCACTTTGGGAGACCTCGAGGTATGATCTGCTACATCCGCGGATCCGGAGGCCCTCCTTCTATTCTGATAGTATTAGTAGATGTTTTCCTTCATTTCGTTGTTAGATACTCTTTACACATAGAGCCACGGTTGTATACTCTCTTTTAGTCTGTGTTGCCCGTGGGATTCCGGGTCTTGGAGGTGCTTTATACAGTGTGTTTGATGGGTGTATGTGCCAAGCGGCACGTATTACATTTCCTTTTTATACTATTTTCCGCTGTTTCTTAATTAAAGTTCATAAAATGGTATATTCCGCAACGTGTTAGGCTTACCTAGTCGTGGGGACTGGGTGCCATCATGACATGTTCACGATTGGTGAACTAGGGTCGTGACACATAACATCTATATAACTCAGAATCACTCCTACAAAGCATAAAACACATAATTAGTGCAAAACGCTAGTGATTAAAGCTCAAACTCAATTAAAGTGCAGTAAACACGAGTGTAATAAGCGATTAAAATACGTAATTATAGCATATCATCAAACAGATTTTGAAGAGGAAAGAATCTGTAATTTTGGGAGGATAACAGTGGAAGAGGACTGAGTAAGCGAGATTTTTGGGTTAGAAAAATTATGGGTATCAATGAATTTCTTACTGTGGGTAAGCACAAAGAAAGGTGATGATTTTGGGGTTCAGCAGGTTTCTTGTGGTGAAGATTTTGGGTGAGTATGAAGAGAGTTAATGATTTTGGTTACGGAGAAGACAAATATAGTTTTCCTTGGAAAACGGAAGAGTACCTTAAATGTAGGGATTATGTGTAACTAATACTCAATATTTAAGGTATGTTTCTTATGATTTTGTATAAAACTAGTAAATATAGGTATATAAAGTAATTAATAAGGAACCTCAATAAATGTAGTAAATAGGTTTCGATTATAGTATATCTAGGTAAAAATCTCATTATAAAACTAGTCCCAAATAGAGATTTTGCATTGTGCGTTATTTCTTGCTATGTGTGGGATCCGAAAAAGGGCCATATCACATATTAAAAAATTAACAGAAATAAAATAGACTGACATATTTCATAGTAAATGAAACAAAAAGCAAAAAAATAATTAAATTATAAAGCTAATTTACGTAATTTGTGATTTACGTTCTTTTAAGATTTAAATAAATGAAAGAGAAAATCTATAAAGATCCCATTCAACTTGTCCTGAAAAATTATTTACACACCTAAACTTGATGGGTATCCTAATATCCCACTATTATTTGAAAAATTCTATTTATTTACTCCTTCTTAAGGCCTGACCCAGCTATATTAATTGAGTGGAAAACACATGCTCTATTAGTAAGCCATGTAATTACAGTATTTCCTCAATCTAATTTTTATGGCACATTATATATTTTCTTTGTCATCCTATCTCTTCTTCTCAATTCAAGAATTCCAAATACCCGTTTATTCCTTACTGAAAATTCCCCAATCTAAGCAATTGAGGTTCATTACCTCGACCACAGTAGTGCCAGTAAAGCGTGATTTTTGTTGCCAAATGTACTCGGCTAAAATAATACTGCAAGGCCATACGAATGGAGTTCTTTGTCCTTTATTGTTGCTGTTGTTGTTTGAATTGTAATATGCTAGAGTGCCAAATTAGGGAAATATAGTCCAGGCCTTAAGAGGAATTAAATAATAATTAGGAGGGTTGTTAGGACACCCATAGAGTTTGTGTAAATGAATTTTTAGGACAAGTTGAACGTGGTCTTTAAGCATTTAACTTGACGTAAATACTGGATAATTTTTCCGTCGGGGAATAGTAATGATTTGAGTGATGAACACACTGCCGGTACGCGATAACTCAATGCCAATGCAACTTTTTCCCCACAAAATTTTGGAATATGGATACAATGAGCTAAAAACCTTTCAAAAAACCTGTGATAGAGAGACAACTAACAGTTGAGTGTTGAAGCAAAAGAGAAGAATTAGAGATGGAGGCAAGCTCCGGTTACAAGGACTATGTGGCAGGACTTATGACTGGAATTGCCACTGTTATTACCGGTCATCCTTTTGGTACCTATTTGACTCAAAAGCTATCGATTAATTTATAAGTTCGGGACAATCAAAAGTTGTGAAGGGGTAAATCGTAATCAACTATAATAAATCCCGAAGATAGATCTATAATTTTTGTGTTGCAAATATTTATGAGAATATAGCAAAGTTTAATGAAAATTACTAAGGAGATAAAGAAAGAATAAATGATATAAAGAGGTTGATAGAGAGAGATAATCAAAAGTTGTATTATTAAAAAATAACACTTGCCCTTATAATAAAGAAAACCCTTCTTTATATAGAAGAAAGGTCCTCTCGTCAAAAGCATAATTCATTTAAGGTCCGCTGACGTCCTAAAAATATATAAAAGAGGGGGAGGGGACAGAACGTTCGCATCGACGCTACGCCTTTATTGTTAAAGACGCACCCTCGATGCCATGTAGGCATGGGGAGAGATATGCTTGGCCTTTATCAGGCATGGGCATGGGAGGAGACGTACTCGCTCTTATTTGTTATATCCGATTTGATCCAATATAGTTAGTCCCTCCACCTATTGGAGATTTATTCGACATACGCCTGCAATAGGGCGAAAGATCGACTCGCTGTGCCGTTGTCCATATATGGGCACATGGCTTGCTTTTTGAACTGGCGTCACTGGCGGCAAGCGTCATAATTACAACTGCTGTCGAGGTAGGTCAGGAGGCGATTTGACATTTCAGTTTCCCGCCCCTTTCTCTGACACTCACCTCTTCGAATCCCGTGTATTAGGGTACTATAAATAGGAAAGGATTTCAAGTTTTTCTATTCTTTGGATCTCTTCAAGAAAAAGTTCTTCGTGCTTTTGTTCTTTTCACAGTGACTTTTAGCAACTTTATGTTTTAACTTTCAGATTTTGCTTTATAACTTTACAAGCTTGTTGATGTGTCCAATCTTTGATCAAAGACTGATTATGGCGAAGGGTATTCGTCATCGTGAAGGAAACGAGGATGAGGCCACTTCAGGGTTCCTTCATCTTCGGAAGGTTGGAAAAAGGCCCGAAAGCCTCTTGTCCCTCTTTCCATAGACAATGTGCTTCCTCGGGAACTATATGTTTGAAGGGATTTTCCCTCGAGGTGTACAGCTCCTGCATGGGAGAAGTCTAAATTCTCTACGTCACAGTTGGATGACCTGCGCGTCTCTTGTCAGATTTTGGACATGGTAGTTATGGAAGCGGCCGGGGGAGATTTTGCCAACGTACATAGGCCAAGGTTTTGTACCTCTTATGAATACCCCTTCATAATTGGGTGTGGTCTTCCCATCTACCTGTTGGCGGAAGAGCTGTATAGATTTTATAACACATGTCTGGCCCAACTCACTCCTATACATGGAAAATATATTGTATATTGATGACTTATGCCGAGAGGGTCGGACTTGACATCACAATACACCATCTACTGCAATTGTTTAGTCCTGGATTCATGAGGGGACGATATTGGAGCTGAAAAATCGCAGGATAAAGGGTTTGGTCGTCGAAATGGACGACAAGCCCAACCGTCAGTTTTGGTTGAAAATTGTCTTTGTCCGAACCTCGGATTTGGTGGCAGACCCCGCTGGATTCCCTGAAGCGTGGAATCCCGAACGTAAGCATCGTTTCATGCACTTAATATTTTCAATTATTTATGCCTATTCGATCGTCGTAACCTCTTATATTTTTTTATACCTACAGCCAGGGCATCCACGCCCCGGTCTGTGCTGGACATTAGGGCATGGGTAGGGCGGTTGATCCCACTTGCCAAAGAATGCAAGACGTGGGTGGCGTTTACCACAAAATATGGCCTTCCAGGTATTGCGTCAGTTTCTTATTTGGCAACTATATTCTTTGGTACCGCATTTTCTGACGTACGTTTCCCTTGGTTAATGTGTTGGTAGCTCGAGTGTCCCACGAAGGAGGAGAAGACGTCGAGTCGCTGCTTCCTCATCGACGGACTCTGATTTCGAGCATGTAGTTTAGGAGCATATAGGTGGGGACGTTTCTGAGATTACTCGACCTGAGGGCGAGCATGCGTATGTGGAGGTATCCATTAAGGATGCTTCTCACGCTATTTTCTCTGAGGGCGAGGGTGTAATTTGGGATCCCTTTATCGAGGACGCTCCTGAGACTACTCAGCTTGTAGTCGAGTCAATAGTCGAACTAACAAATGAGGAAGACCCTTCGCCTCCATCTCCTCCTACTGAAGAGGAGGCTTCCGAAGGAGACGAGCCGCCGGAGCGGAAAAGGCTCCGATTACTTCTCGGCAAAGGCGTAGCCATGGAGCGTAGGAAGGCGGTTACTCGCCATCCTAAGTCAATGCCGGTCTTTATGGGCGATGCTATTCGACCAGAGAGGGAGGCCCTTTTGAGGGAAGACGTAGGCGATACTGCTTCCCCTCAAATCGAAGGAGGTAGTGTACCAGCTGTCGCTGAGTTAGCTGCTAGCGAGGGAGGAGCAGCTTCTGGACGAGCTCCTACATCTGTGAACGTGTCGTGAGAGGACTATGCTCGGGTGGACATGGAGACAAAGGGGCCTAACCGTCAACTTATGATCCCAACGGGGTATAATCTCTTGCTAGACAACGAGCAGGACGCGGCAGACATGACCTTACCGTGCGCAGCCGCTGTGACCGAAACCTTAAAAGATGTAAGCGACAGGGACTTATCCCATCGAGTGGTTGGTGCAGCTTTGTAGGTAAGCTCTGTTGTTGTTTCTTGTTGTTTTACTATAAGTCTTGAGGCTTGTGCTGGTTTGGGTTTTGTTTCTTTCCTCTTTTTCTTTCAGAACCTTATTTTGGAAGTGGAGTGAGGCCGGCGTGATCGGAAAAAGTATGCTTCCCTTAGGAAGGCGACGAAGAAGTACAGGGAGGTCCGAGGCAAGCATAAGATGTTGGAGGACCTTTATACTCAGGACCCACAATTTCAAGTATTCCGTGAGGGGTTGGAGCAGGCGAAGAGTCGACTGCGAGAGCGTACGGCCCAGTTTGAAAAGGTAGATGCAGACTTAATGGCTGTTGTGGCTCGAAACACTAAGCTGGAGAATCTCCTTCGATAGAAGGAGGAAGAGTTGGAAATTGGCCGTGTGGCGATGGCAGAGGCAGCTGAGTTGCGTTCTAGAGTTGCACCTTAACTGTCGAGCTCAGGGCCAAAGCGACCAAGGTGGACGCTCTTCAGCAGGTGACGGTGGTCGGTCCTATCGACGATGTATCCCGTGAAGCGCATGACATATGGGTGTACGCCAAGGAAAGGCAGATAGTTTTTGAGGAACTACGGGCCGTCGGCAGGGCCACTAAGGCAGAGGTCGAGGACCAGCATCATCTGGTTAGGGTCGCAGGAGAAGCTTGCTGGTACAACCCTAATTCCCCGAACCCGGTGGGATATACCATTGCGGATGTGAATTAGCTAGGCACGGGGTCCTAGATTTCTTTGCTGTTCCGGACTGAGGGCGGTGATGACCGTGGTAACGGCACGATTGGCGCGGCAAGCGGTAGCGAAGGCCAAGGTGGTAGTTAAGTTAAATTCTTATTTTGATTTTGTAATCGAAAAGACGTCGCGATTGTAAATGATTTGTAGTAATACATGCATATTGTTGTGTTTATGTCTTTTTTTGCACTTTTTATCTTACGTACTCACTACATGGTATCGACTTTTATTAAGTTAACTTGTCGTAGTTAGGTTGAATCGACTCTGGTCCCAGTTGCTTGTTTGTTTTGAAGCGGCTGTTGCCTTTCCCTCGGCTCCGATCGTATCGGGTTGAGTCAAGTTGGTTGTTTCGATATTGCCCTTGGCCATTCGCACGTTTATGGATAGTCGTAGCCTCTTATGCATTTGTGGATGGCCGCAACTTATTTATACGCTGTTAGTGGCCTTATCATTTTATATTTTTTATGGGTGGCTATAGCCTCTGTATACGCTATGAATGGCCTTAGCCTTTTGTGTTTGTGGACTTGTCGTAACATATCTATACATTATTAGTGGCCTTAGCCTCTTGCATTTATGGATGGTCGTAGCCTTTTATACATGGGAGATGGCCGTAGCCTTTTCATGCATCGGAGGTGGCCGTATCCTTTTCCTATGCTATTAGTGGCCTTAGCCTTTTGCATTTATGGATGGCCGTAGCCTTTCATACATGGGAGATGGTTGTAGCCTTTTCATGTATTGGAGGTGGCCGTATCCTTCACATATGCTATTAGTGTCCTTAGCCTTTTGCATTTATGGATGGACGTAGCCTTTCATACATGGTAGATGGCTATATCCTTTTCATACATTGGAGATGGCCGTAGCCTTTTATACATTGGAGATGGCCGTAGCCTTTCATACATTGGAGATGGTCGTAGCCATTCATACATTGGAGATGGTCGTAGCCATTCATACATTGGAGATGGTCGTAGCCTTTCATATATTGGAGATGGCCATAGCCTTTCGTACATTGGAGATGGCCATAGCCTTTTCATACATTAGAGATGGTCGTAGACTTAGTCCTTGTGATATGCCATTCGTGCCGATTGTCGAAACGCTTGGTGTATCAGATTAGCCTCCTAAGCATTTCTGAGCATCTCCCTCGTCACCTCGTTAAAAACCTTTCCGAGAAAACCCAATTGGGACAAAACTCGGATGAGGGAAAAAGAGTACGACTCGGGGAATACTCTTTCTAGAAATGGAAATACTTGAGGTGGGAGATGTTCCAGTTGTTTTGGAGCGTTTTCCCATCCATGGTTTCTAGTCGGAATGAACCCTTGTCCACTTTTGCAGTGATTTTGTAGGGTCCGTCCCAATTGGTGCCCAACTTTCCTTCACTGGGATCTTTGGATGCTAGTGTCTTCGCTATTAACACGTAATCACCTACTTTGAGCGGTTGAATTTTGCTTTCTTTTTGTAGTATCTTTCGATCTGCTATTTTTGGGCCACCAGCCTAATGTGGGCCACCTCTCTTCTTTCTTCGGCTTCATTGAGATCTTGGAGTTGATTCATATCATTCTCTTCTCTGCTTGTATGCGAGTACCTTAGACTCGGTTCATCGACTTCGACCGTTATGACATCGTCAGTCCCGTAGACTAGCGAGTAAGGCATTTCTCCTGTGGAGAACTTGGGGGTGGTTCTGTGTGCCCATAGCACATCTGACAATAGCTCGGGCCACAGTCCTTTAGCGTCTTCGAGCTTCTTTTTTAATATACTTAATATGGTTTCATTAGATAACTCTGCTTGACCATTGGCAACAGGCTGATATGGTGTTGAGAGTATTCTTTTGATATGCCATTTATCGAAGAAGTCGGTTGTTTTCTGCCTAATGAACTGTCGCTCGTTGTCGTAGGTGATTTCTTTGGGGATTCGAAAGCGACATATGATATTTTTCTAGATGAAGGCGATGACCTCTTGCTCGCGAATCTAGGCGTAGGCACCTGCTTCCACCCGCCTGGAGAAATAGTCAGTTAAAAATAATAAAAAAGCATACATCTCCTCATCCGGCGGGTAGTGGTCCGATTATATCCATTCCCCACTTGATGAAGGGCCATGGCGAAGTGACTGAATGGAGGGGTTCCCCTGGTTGGTGTATCAAAGGGGCGAACTTTTGACACTTTTCGCACTGGCGGACGTACTCCGCAACATCTTTTTTCATGGTGGGCCAATAGTATCCAGCTCGCACCAGGCATCGCACGAGTGCTCGATTGCCTGTGTGGGCGCCACAATGGCCATCGCGAACTTCCTCTAGTACCGGTGTTGTCTGGTTGGGTCCTAGGCACTTGGCCAGGGGTCCCCCAAAAGTCCTCTTGTAGAGGTCATTGATTATCATACAGTACCTTGCTTTTTGCATGCAAAGCTTTTTTGCTTCCTTTTTGTCGGGCGGTAATGTTCTATCCTGCAAATTTGATACAAATTGGTTGTGCCAGTCCCAAGTTAGATGTAGGGAGAGTATCTCAGTGTGATAGATTGCCGAGTGAAGGAGAGTGATAATGCTATCTTTGCTTAGGCTTATAGCGGCTGCAGCCAGCTTGGCCAGGCCGTCTGCTTCGGCATTGCGCGGTCTAGGAATTTGTTCGAATCAGCATTTATTTAGTTGTGCCATCAACCTGAGGATTTCTGCTTGATACTTCTGCAACCTTTGTTCCTTGATTTGATAAGTCCCGGTGACTTGATTTACCACAAGTTGTGAGTCGCAGTGCAAGATGAGTCGACGGGACCCGTACCTGATGGCTAGCATTATACCTATAATAACGACTTCATATTCTGCCTCGTTGTTAGTCATCTCGGGGCATAATATGGACTGGCGAATGGTTTCACCCGTATGGACCTGGAGGATGAGTCCCAGTCCTGATCCGTGGCATTTGCAGCCCCATCGGTATAGAGAGTCTAGAGGCCGGTACTCGAGACGGAATCTAAGGCTTCCTTTTCCGCCTCCGACGATATTTTGGCGCTAAAGTCGACCACAAAGTCGGCAAGGACTTGCGACTTGATGGAGGTTCTGGGAATGTATATGAATCATGCTCGCTGAGCTCTATGGCCTATCTGGCGAGCTGGACCGATAGTTCGGGCTTGTTCAAGATGCTCCTCAGGGGAAAAGTGGTCACTACTTTAATGGGATGGCATTGGAAATAGGCTCTCAGCTTCCTCGAAGCCGTGACCAGTGCCAGAGCCAATTTTTTGAGGTGTGGATATCGTGTTTCGGCGTCTATTAGGGTTTTGCTGATATAATAAATAGGTGATTATGCACCTTTTACTTTACGAACCAACACTGCACTGACTGCGACTTTCGATACGGCCAGGTATATCAGTAAAGGTTTGCCTGGTACCGCCTTTGATAGCAGTGGTAGTGATGACAAGTATGTTTTTAGTCCTTGCAGGGCTTTGACACATTCTTCGTTCCAATGGAATCTGTGGCATCTGTCCGAGGATCGAGAAATGAAACAGGAGAGGGCAGCTATCCGACCTGTCAATATCTGGACATGTTTTTTGCTGTTGAGCACTTCGGGTGTTGAGCGATTGCTTTGATTTGATCAAGGTTGACTTCGATGCCTCTTTGGGACACGAGAAAACCTAAAAACTTACCTGACTCGACGCCAAAAGCGTATTTCTCGGGATTCAGTTTCATCCCATACCTTTTCAGTATTTCGAAGGCCTCTTGTAGGTGGTTGATGTGATTTTCTTTTCTAGCGGACTTTACTAGCATTTCGTCGATGTAAACCTCCATAGTCTTGCCGATGAGTTCTTTGAACATCTTGGTGACCAATCTTTGATACGTTCCCCCACGTTTTTTAGCCCAAAGGGCATTACTTTGTAGCAGTAGGTACCCTGATGCGCGATGAACGATGTTTTTTCTTGGTCTTTTTCGGCCATTAAGATCTGATTATAACCGGGATATGCATCCAAAAACATAGCAGTTCGTGCCTGGCAGTGGCATCGATTAGTTGGTCGATGTGCGGGAGGGGGAAGGAGTTCTTGGGGCATGCCTTATTCAGGTCGGTGAACTCCACACACATTCTCTATTTCCCATTCTTCTTTTGACCATCACTACATTGGCGACCCACTGCAGATACTTTGACTCTCTGATAGAGCCATTGGCGAGTAATTTGTCCACTTCTTCACGGACAGCCTCAATGATCGCGGCGTTGAATATTTTCCTGATCTGTCGTACCGGTGGATGTAACGAATTGACTTTGAGTTTATGGGTTGCGATGTCTGGCGAGATCCCTGGCATGTCTTCATAAGAAAAAGCAAATATGTCTTCATGGTCAGTTAAAAATTTGCGATACTTACTTGGGTGTGAGCTCGTGGCCGATGTGTGCTTTCTTTTTGGGGTCGCGGCGATCCAACTAAACCGTATCGAGGTCCTCGATCATCGCTTTGTAGGCTTCCACAATGTCTGTGTCTTTGATGGTATCGGTCGTCGGGTTCATTTTGGTTCCCGGCGTGGCTAATTGTTATGCTTCTGCACTCGCCCCTTTCAGCTGTCGGGTGTGGGCGCAATCCTGTGTTATCTTTATACATTCTTACGTTGTGCGTGGCTCTCCTTTGATGCTGAATATCCCCCATTGGGTAGGAAACTTAACCACCTGGTATAAACTTGAGGGGGCTGCTCGCATGGCATGTATCCATGGGCATCTAATGATAATGTTGTACGTTTTTTTCTTGATCCATTACGTGAAAGGTCATCTCCAATGTGACTCCCTCCGCAAGGACGGGAAAAATCACTTCTCCTGATGTACGTTCCACTGTGTTGTTGAAACCAGTTAGAGTTTTATAACGGGGTATTATCCTATCCTCGAGTCCCATCTGTGAAAAGGACTATTGGATGGATGATGCAGGCACCACTTCCGTTATCGATCATGACTCTCCTGACTTCCGTATTAACAATACGTAAAGTAATAACTAAAGCGTCATAAGAAATTGGTTTTTCCCTTATGCTAAGCAGCTCCTTTAGGTATACTTGGTTTAGCATTCTGATGACTTCTTGTCGTAGGCCTATGCAATCTTCGGTTTTGTGTCCCCGCTCTTGGTGGAATTCACACAGGACGTTTGATTTCCTCGTGGCGGGGTCTGATTTCATTTTCTGAGGCCATTGCACCTTGGTGCCATGCTTTTCCAGTGCGTACACTATCTCTGAAGGAGAGACACAAAAGTTATATGATGAAAGCAAATGGAGCGTACCTCTTTCGTTCCTGAGTGGGGCGAGATGTCCTTCCAATGCGTTTGTATGACGAGGGGGAGGATGAGGGGACCTCATGTATGGCTGATGTCGTTCTTTACTGGGGCGAGGGGGAGTTCACGGCGTCCTTCATGATGCTGACCTTTCCTCATGTCTGAGTGTATAGTTGTCAATCGTCGGGTCGGCCCATTGAGATCTTCTTCGTCTGCTCGTACCTCGGATCAGTAGGCGTTGTGGATCTCGTCCCAAGATGTGGAAGGGTATTTCATGAGCCGGCTTAGTAGTCTCTTAGTCACTCTAGAACCGTGCCTACTAAGTTCGTTTTGGAGGGCAGCTACTGCCATGCCTCCCGACACGTTTGGCAGGCTCATCCTCACTCTGTTGAATCTAGCGAGGAAGTCCTTGAGGCCCTCGTCCGTGGTTTGCCTGATGGCGAAGATGTTGTTCACCCTTGCCTCTGCCTTCTTTGCGCTGGAATGTGCGATGACGAACTTGTCTGCCATTTCTTCGAAGGTTGAGATTGCTTTGGTGGGCAGCTGAGAGTACCAGGTTAGGGCTCCCCCGGTTAGCATCTCGCCGAACTTCTTCAGCAGCACAAATGGTACATGTTCTTTCGACAGGTCATTACCTTTTATGGCAGTGACATAATGGATATGATGATCCTCGGGGTCGGTGGTCCCATCGTATACCCTCAGATAGGCATCTTGAAAGTTTTCGGGATGGTGAAAGCGGCGGCTTCCTCGGAGTAGGGTTGTTCTACGAACCTTCCCACGTCGCATTTGGGCAGCAGTTTAGGTGCTCAGGGGATCTTGTCGATCCTATCCTGATGCTCTTTCATTTGGTTATGGAGGGCGTTTTGTTTCGCTCTCCATTTCTTCCATTTTCCTTAGAATGGACGCTAGTGTGTCATCGTGGATTTGCGTCTCAACGGGCTGGTTGTTGGTTCGCGTTTTCTCTTGCTCGTTCGCTATGGTAGCGATACTCATCGTTGGTACTACTTTTGCATGGCTTTGTGGTGATTTTTCCACTAAGCCGCTCAGTGTATTCGTCAACCATTCTTTTAGTAACTTTCTAACCACTGGGGGTGCTTCTTTTGTAGTGGATATGGAAGCTTCTTTGTCTTGCAAGGTCGCAAGGTTCCCGGAAGGAAAGGTGAAGCTTCTATCTGTGGCGCCGTATCAGGGGTGGTGTTGATGGTAGCGCTACCACCGACCTCGTTCAGGGAGCTCAGGAGGTTGGTGGTGACTTCCATTATAGCTTTGGACCCGGTGTTATTTTTTGTCATTTTTGGGTTTTGTGGGAGATAGATGATGTGGTTATCTGATCTTTTGGGTGTATACTATAGGTTTGATTCTCGAAATTCCCACAGACGGTGCCAAATTATTTGACTCAAAAGCTATCGATTACTTTATAAGTGTCACGCCCCAATTCGAAGGACATGACCGGCACCTAACCGGGTAGCCCTAGTCAAGCGGACCTGGGTGCCTTTCTATCCCACGCATTACCCCTGTGTTGTTTATTACTTATAAGCCAAAGATCTTACCAAATTTTAACTGAATTCACAATGTAAAAACATAACCATACGAGTGATTTACCAACAAGTTTACAATTGACAACACCCGACATATATATACATAGACCATAATCCCACAGTTTACATGTCTACGGAGCCTCTAGGATTACAAAGGAGGATACAATACTTGCCGGTAATAAGGATCCGGCTATACCTTACAAAATCAAAATGAAGTCTAAAACAAAAGTGGCATGAGCGACGCAGGGCCCCGAGGAAAAAAGGGGCTCACCAAAACGGGCAGTTGAAGATGAAGGATACTACTGCCGATGAGCTGAAGTGCCTGCTACTGATCCACCTACAATCATAATACGAATGTAGCGCCCCCAGCAAAAGGGACATCAGTACACTGGAATTGTACTGGTATGTATGGACAAACTTTGTCCCAAGTAAACTCAAGCCATTAAAACGATGATAAGACAACCAATAAGTTACACCACGAATTAATTAAGTCAGCCAACCATGTCTCCACATTCTTCCTCATTTTCAAATAATTCTCAACACAAAGCATGATTTAAGATCAACAAGAAGAACAACAACCAATCAATCACGTAAAACACAAGTAGTCAAACAAAGGGGCAATCAGTGTCCCACAGGTTGCAAACTCTCATGTTATTTCCTTTCACAATTTCACATCAATGATTTTATATCAATTTCAATAGCGATTTAGATCGCTTTCCATCCTTATTACCTTGTCCATCCTTATTACCTCGGCCACCCTTATCACCCCAACCCCACACCTTATTTCTTCGTGTTGCGGCGCGCATCCCGATCCCACCGTACAGTTTCAATCACAACAATCACAAACAGCAAACAAGGCACTACACAAGATCACAACAAGTGCAAACAAGCAAGTTACAAATCGGTTCAACTTCTCAATTACTTTTCAAACCAATATCACAACCAAGTTACAATGTTTCCATATTCGAGAGTACCCATGCCACTATGTTGAACAACTTATCACAATTCAAGTGTTTCATTTCATTTCCACAAGAATCCATGAATGTCATCACAACAGTTGTTCTCAGTTCTTTACCAATTTCAATCCCCTTTTTATCTTTCGGTTCATATTCCATACTACATCACACATAGTTCAACATCAATTGAATACCCAACAACAATATCAAGAGTTACACACAATCTCTCAAATTAACACATACCAAACAAATTGCACACATATGGGCAATTTTACAAGAATCAAGAATAGCCATACATACCTGGTGTCGGGTTTTCTCCCTTTAACCTCCTACTTTATGCTTACCCAAGTTATCCTATTTTGCCGACCTCGTTCTTGCAGACTCTTATGTCTATTCACTTCTTTTTACTAAAATTCAAGTTCAATAACATGCATGAGTATTACATTCTATTTCCAAAAGCTATTGTATGCAATTCTTTCCTTACCCATTTTAAGAACTGAAAACCAAAGAAAAGGGTTAGGGTTTTTACCTTGTAAAGATTGGGGAAGATGAATGTTTGCCCTAGGATCTTCCGGACCAAACGTTCGGAACAATTCTTGAAGATAATTGTACTTCTCTCTCTAAAACCCCTCTTTCCTCTCTCTAGTTTTGGTGAGAAAATATATGAAAAATGAAGGTTGAGGGTGTTTTATTAAAGAAGGGGTTGGGTAAAAAAATTATAAAAATCTGGGCCGAGTCAATTCTACGGTCGCATCTGCAATCGCAGAATCAACATGCGGTCCGCATAATGGACCGCAGAATTTCCTCAAAAATTGCATATGTTCTATTACAGAATGCGACCAGAATGCGGTCCGTATTCGTGTTTTGCGATCGCAGAATGCACCGCAGATTTGACACACAAAATTTATCAAGAAATTATGCGATAGATCTGCGGTATTTGACTGCATTTTTAACACCATTTTTTAGGAAAACATTATGTTAAGCTCTGCGGTAGGAATGCGGTCCGCATTCCTGACCGCGGAATTGACATTTTCTGGAAAAACTTATTCTTTCAATTTTTGAATCTTAAATCACTACCATAGGTCCGCTCGCCGCAAAGAATTCTACACATTCCTAACACATTATTCGGACCATGACACCACAGCTACTAGGTTTTAAGGACAAATATTTTACGGGGCCTTACATCCTCCCCCCCCCCCCTAAGATCATTCGTCCCTGAATGATGATTTTGAAAATCAGTTGGTTTTGAAAAACATGATATGCAAACTGTCAAAGTTTTAACTAACTCTTATATTTTAGAAGTACTTCGCCAGAGTTTCCTTTGTATTATGGACATGTACACTTGTCAGAGAGCCCCCGAAACACATTGCCAAATAACAATACACAATTACAACACTTTCCACAACTTATATATACTTTCTTACCTCAACGATTGCACATATTATATCACGTTGTTACATTTGCGCATAAACTAGCTAATTCAATGAGTCCTTACCTTATTTAACCGTCTCAATACACCATGTACACATAAACAAACCATTATCAATCTACACTTACTATTAGTTGTTTATTTAACACATGAATCTTTATAAGGCTTCCATTTATTAAGAATGGTTTAAGTGACCCAAGGTAACAACACATATAACCCATTACAAAACGAAGGAAACCTTACTAACACTAACAACTTGGACAAGACGATATTTACTAGGAGTAGAAGGATTGCCTAATTTCTTCTAAGCTTGATCAAACAAATGGGGGTACTTTTCCTTCATCTCTTTTTCTGCCTCCCACGTGGCCTCCTCAACTTGTTGACTTCGCCACAGTACTTTGATAGAGGCAACTTCCTTATTTCTCAACTTACGAACTTGCCTATCAAGGATGGCAATCGGAACCTCTTCATATGACAAATCTTCATTTACCTCAATAGCCTCGGCCGGCATGATGGTGGATGGATCTCCAATCACTTTCTTTAACATGGAATACCGGGTGCACTGATGACAACTCAGGTGGCAACTCCAGCCTATAAGCAACTTGACCAATCCTTTGAACGATCAGATATGGCCCAACATACCTAGGACTCAATTTCCCTTTCTTTTTGAATCGCACGACTCCCTTCATAGGAGATACCCTCAAGAACACCCAATCATCGACTTGAAACTCCAAATCTCTTCGGCGAACGTCTGCATAGGATTTTTGGCAACTCTGTGCAGTCTTCATTCTCTCCTGAATAACCTTAACTTTTTCCATAGCATGGTACACTAGATCTGGCCCTAGAAATTCCGCTTCACCTACCTCAAACCATCCAATTGGCGACCTACACCTTCTCTCGTACAATGCCTCAAACGGGGCCATCTGAATGCTAGCATGAAAGCTGTTATTATAAGCAAATTCTATCAGTGGCAAGTGTTTATCCAAATTACCTTTGAAATCCAAGACACAAGCCCGCAACATATCTTCAAGCGTCTGAATAGTCCGCTCGGCCTGACCATCGGTCTGCGGATGGAAAGTTGTGCTGAGATTCACCTGAGTTCCCAAGCCTTGCTGAAACTTCTTCCAAAAATTGGCTGTGAACTGAGCCCCACGATCCGAGATAATAGAAAGTGGAGTGCCATGAAGCCTTACTATCTCCTTGATGTACAACTTAGCATATTGCTCTGCAGTATCGGTGGACTTGACTGGCACGAAATGAGCTGATTTGATGAGTCGATCCACTATCGCCCATATTGAGTCAAACTTACGCTGAGTGCGAGGTAACCCCACCATGAAATCCATATTGATCATCTCTCATTTCCACCTTGGTATTTCTATAAGTTGAGTTAATCCACCGGGCCGTTGATGCTCGGCCTTCACTTGCTGACAGTTCGGGCATTTAGATACAAAGCTCGCCACATCCCTTTTCATACCGTTCCACCAATAAATCTTCTTGAGATCATGATACATTTTCGTGGAACCTGGGTGCACAGAATACCTGGAAATATGAGCCTCTACCATCACTCTTTCCCGGAGCTCGTCCACGTCCGGGACGCATAGCCTACCTTGACACCACAATACACCATCCTCACTACTGAGTACAAATGCTGAGGTTTTGTTACTCATAACTGCTTCCTTCACCCGAGCCAATGTTGGATCCATAAACTGATTTTCCTTGATTTCCTCAACCAACGATGATTCTGTTCCATTATGCACCAAAACATTCCCCTCATCTGACGCCGAGATGCGAACCCCCAAACAGGCCAATTGGTAAACCTTCCGAGCCAGGGGTCTCTGATCCACATCCAAATGAGCCAAACTACCTATGGATTTTCAGCTAAGAGCGTCGACTACCACATTTTCCTTCCCTGGATGGTACAATATGTTCATATCATAGTCTTTAAGCAATTCTAACCACCACCACTGTCTCAAATTCAGCTACTTCTGTTTGAACAAATACTCTAGGCTCTTGTGGTCTGAAAACACATCTACATGAACTCCATAAAGATAGAGCCGCCATATTTTTAGAGCAAACACAACTGCTGCAAGCTCCAAATCATGCGTCGGATAATTATTCTCGTGGTTCTTGAGTTGCCTGGAAGCATAAGCTATGACCTTTCCACGCTGCATCAGCACACACCCTAAACCGACCATGGAGGCATCACAATAAACAACAAATCCCTTTGTGCCTTCTGGCAAGGCCAATACTGGTGCCGAGGTCAATCTTGACTTCAATTATTGGAAACTTTTCTCACATGCATCGGACCACTGGAACTTAACTACCTTTTGTGTCAATTTAGTCACTGGGGAGGCGAGGCTTGAGAATCCCTCCACAAACCTCCAATACTACCCTTCCAGGCCCAAAAAGCTACGAATCTCTATCGGGGTCGTGGGTCTAGGCCAATCTTTCACTGCCGAAATCTTCTAAGGATCCACCTGAATTCCTTCACTGGAAATAACATGTCCCAGAAAAGCTACAGACTCCAACCAAAACTCACACTTTGAGAACTTGGCGTATAATTGATGCTGAAGAAGGGTCTGCAATGCTGCTCTGAGGTGAATGGCATGATCCTCCCTGCTCCGAGAGTAAATGAGGATGTCGTCAATGAACACAATCACAAAGGAATCTAGGAATGGCTTGAAAACCCGATTCATAAGGTCCATGAAATCTGTCGGGGCATTGGTTAGCCAAAAGACATGACCAAAAACTCGAAGTGACCATAAAAAGTTTTGAAGGCGGTCTTAGGAATGTCCTGCTCTCGGATCTTCAACTGGTGGTACCCGGACCGTAGATCAATTTTAGAGAAAAACTTTGCTCCTTGCAATTAGTCAAACAAATCATCCACCTAAGGCAAAGGATATTTATTCGAAGTGATCCATCCTTCTTTCTGACAAAAAGAACCGGAGCACCCCACGACGACACACTCGTTTGTATGAACCCTTTCTTTAACAAATCCCTCAGCTGCTCTTTTAACTCCCTTAACTCTGTTGGCACCATTTATGTATGGTGGAATGGATATTGGCTGAGTATCTGGCAATACATCAATCCCGAAATCAATCTCCCTATCTGGCGGGATGCTTGGAAGCTCATCTGGGAACACCTCGGGAAACTCATTTACAATTGGCACGGACTCGAGGGTAGGCACATCTGAGGTGGTGTCCGTTACCCGGACCAAATGATAGATACACCCCTTCCTGATCATCTTAGAAGCCTTAAGGTAGGAAATAAACCTACCCCTTGGCACAACACTATTTCCTTTCCATTCAATAACTGGCTCGTTAGGAACTCAAGCCTCATGACTCTCGTCCGACAGTCAATCTTGGCAAAGCACGAATAGAGCCAATCCATCCCCATAATTACATAAAAATCTACCATCTAAAGATCAATAAGATCGGCTATGGTAACACGACCATTCACCGTAACAATACAATTCCTATAGACTCGTGAGGCTGTAATAGAATCACCAACCCGAGTCGATACAGAGAATGGCTCATGAAGCTGTTCGAGTTCTTTCCAAAACTTGAAGCAATGAACGGAGTGACACAAGACAAGGAAGACCCCGGATCAATGAGGGCATAGCAATCAATATTCTGAACAGACAAGATACCTGTGGCAACATCTGGAGAAGCCTCAGCATTCTGGCGGCCACTCAATGCATAGAATCGGCTAGGTCCACCCCTACCACGAGCTCCACCCTAGCTGCACCATGCCCTGCTGATGTTGGAGTACGCGCTGATGATGTACCAGCCGAAGAACCGGATGACTGAGCAGATCCCCTACCTATACCCTGACAAGGTGCACGGTAGTCCCGCTGAATGTGACCTCTTACCCCGCACCTGAAGCATACTGGGATGTCGAGGTAGCAGGTCTCTGTATGGAATCTCCCACATTTGGGGCATGTAGGTCTCCCCTGCTGCTGGGACCTCACTCCGGGATGACCGGACTGGCGAGACCTCCTGTTGTCTGAACCTAGTCTCGAATGACTGCCATGCTGATGACTGTGCACAGATGGTGGTGCACTCGCGGAGGACTGAGCATATGACTGGGATGGCCCTAATGACCCTCTCCCTGGAAGTGATCTCACTGAATGACCCATTGATCGGGCCCTGCTTTTACTCTCTCTTTCTGCACGAATCTTCAATTTCCTAGCCTCTGTGGCTTGAGCAAACCCCACAATCCTCCCATAGTTCATATCTGAGTGCAAAGTTGCTGTTGCGGCCTCATTCACTATTAAGGCCCTGAACAAATCGTCGAACTCGGGCATCCATGGTCGACACTAGCTGAGGAGCATACTTGGACAGTCTCACGAATTCCATGTGGTACTCCCAAATGCTTATACTGCCCTGTTTGAGGACCTCGAACTCAATAGCACGGGCTGCCATTGTCTCGGCAGGCAAGAAGTGGTCCATGAAAGCATCTACGAACTCATCCCATCTGGCCGAAGGGCTCCCCTCCTCATGGGAATCCTCCCACATCTCAAACCACGAATACACCGCTCCTTTCAGCCTATATGAAGCCAACTTTACCCCCTCTATATCTGTAGCCTTCATCGCTCTGAGGGTCTTATATATCTCATCAAGAAAGTCCTGTGGGTCGGCCTCTGGATCAGTGCCTGAGAATTCTGGAGGGGCCAACCGCAGGAACTGGTGGACTCTGGAACCGGAGGAATCTCCTTGTCCGCTGGAAGATGCAGGGGCATCATGGGATCTCTGGGCCTGGGCGGCCACTAACTGTGTTAACATGTGAATGGCTCCTCTAAGATCCTCGTTAGAGATACCAGAACCAGATGCTGGAACTATATCAGAGTCAGGAACACTGGCAGGAGGGATGGTGGCATCCTCTGCCACAGCTGGAATAGAGACACTTGGGTTTTGAATAGATGGTCCAAGCAAATTTAGGACTGGTGGGTCATTCTCGCCCACGGCATCGGGTACATGATTTGCAGCCACACTTGGGCCGACATTGGCACTAAGTCCGAGTCTAGCCTTCTTCTTAGGCGCCATATTCTGAAAATTTTGGAACAAAGAGCGGATTAGACATAAATACTTCCACTATGCACTTTACCACATGATATAAAATAACAAAGAAATGGATAATTTCCTAAATGTCCGTGTAGCCCCCAACTTATAGATGTGGTCGACAACACACCGATAAGAAGGACCCTACTAGACACAGCTCCGAGACATCCTAGGACACTTTAAAACCTTAGGCTTTGATACCAAGTTTGTCACTCCCCAAATTCGAGGGACATGACCGGTGCCTAACCAGGTAGCCCCAGTCAAGCGGACCTGGGTGTCTTTCTATCCCACGCATTACCCGTGTGTTGTTTATTACTTATAAGTAAAAGATCTTACCAAATTTTAACTGAATTCACAATGTACAAACATAACCATACGATTGATTTACCAATAAGTTTACAATTTACAATGCCGACATATATATACATAGGCCATAATCCCACAGTTTACATGTCTACAGAGCCTCTAGGATTACAAAGGAGGATACAATACTTTCCAGTAACAAGGCTCCGGCTATACCTTACAAAATCAAAATGAAGTCTAAAACAAAAGTGGCATGAGCCACGCAGGGCCCCGAGGAAAAAAAGGGCTCACCAAAAAAGGGAGTGGAAGATGAAGGATACTACTGCCAATGAGCTAAAGTGCCTGATACTGATCCACCTACAATCATAACACGAATGTAGCGCCCCTAGCAAAAAGGACATCAGTACAATAGAATTGTACAGGTATGTATGGACAAACTTTGTCCCAAGTAAATTCAAGTCATTAAACAAGTAATCACGATGATAAGACAACCAATAAGTTACACCAAGAATTAATTAAGCCAGCCAACAATGTTTCCACATTCTTCCTCATTTTCAAATAATTCTCAACATAAACCACGATTTAAGATCAACAAGGAGAACAACAACCAATCAATCACGTAAAACACAAGTAGTCAAACAAAGGGGCAATTAGTGCCTCATAGGTTGCAAACTCTCCTGCTGTCTCCTTTCACAATTTCACATCAATGATTTTATATTAATTTCAATAGCTATTTCAATCGCTTTCCATCCTTATTACCTCGTCCACCCTTATTA
The DNA here is from genome assembly GCA_032618575.1 of Nicotiana noctiflora. Taxonomy (NCBI): domain Eukaryota; kingdom Viridiplantae; phylum Streptophyta; class Magnoliopsida; order Solanales; family Solanaceae; genus Nicotiana; species Nicotiana noctiflora. The sequence goes on along the minus strand of JASVEL010003764.1, from coordinate 181,002 downwards.
CCTCGGTCACCCTTATCACCCCAACCCACACCTTATTTCTTCGTGTTGCGGCGCGCAACCCGATCCCACCGTACAGTTTCAATCAAAACAATCACAAACAGCAAACAAGGCATTACAGAAGATCACAACAAGTGCAAATAAGCAAGTTACAAATTGGTTCATGTTCTCAATTACTTTTCAAACTAATATCACAACCAAGTTAAAATATTTTCATATTCGAGAGTACCCATACCACTATGTTCAACAACTTGCCACAATTCAAGTGTTTCATTTCATTTTCACAAGAATCCATGAATGTCATCACAACAGTTGTTCTCAGTTCTTTACCAATTTCAATTCCCTTTTTATCTTTCGATTCATATTCCATACTACATCACACATAATTCAACATCAATTGAATACCCAACAACAACATCAAGAGTTACACACAATCTCTCAAATTAACACATACCAAACAAATTGCACACATATGGGCGATTTTACAAGAATCAAAATTAGCCATATATACTTGGTGTCGGGTTTTCTCCCTTTAACCTCCTACTTTATGCTTACCCAAGTTATCCTATTTTGCTGACCTCGTTCTTGCAGACTCTTACGTCTATTCACTTCTTTTTACTAAAATTCAAGTTCAATAACATGCATGAGTATTACATTTTATTTCTAAAAGCTATTGTGTGCAATTCTTTCCTTACCCATTTTAAAAACTGAAAATCAAATAAAAGGGTTAGGGTTTTTACCTTGTAAAGATTGGGGAAGATGAATCTTTGCCCTAGGATCTTCCGGACCAAACGTTTGGAACAATTCTTAAAGATAATTAGACTTCTCTCTCTAGAATCCTCTCTCTAGTTTTGGTGAGAAAATGTTGAAAATGAAGGTTAAAGGTGTTTTATTGAAGAAGGGGTCGGGTAAAAAATTTATAAAAATCTGGGCCGAGTCAATTCTGCGGTCGCATCTGCGATCGCAGAATCAACATGCGGTCCGCATAATGGACCGTAGAATTGCCTCAAAAAAATATCATATGTTCTGTTACGAAATGCGACCAGAATGCGGTCCGCATTCGTGTTTTGCGGTGGCAGAATGCACCGCAGATTTGACACACAAAATTAATCAAGAAATTATGCAATAGATCTGCGGACCGCATTTCCATTCTGCGATCGCATATTTGACCGCCATTTTAACACTATTTTTTTGAAAAATATTCTGTTAAGCTCTGCGGTAGGAATGCGGTCCGTATAGCAGATTTGCGATAGCATTCCTGACCGCGGAATCGACATTTTCTGAAAAAACTTATTCTTTCAATTTTTGAAACTTAAATCACTACCAAGGGTCCGAACCGCCTACGCATTCCTAACACATTATTCGGACCATGACGCCACAGCTACTAGGTTTTAAGCACAAACATTTTACGGGGCCTTACAATAAGTTACGGACAATCAAAAGTTATGACGGGGTAAATCGTAAACAACTATAATAAATCCCGAAGATTGATCAATAGTTTTTGCGTTGCAAATAATTATGAGAATATAGCGAAGTTTAATGAAAATCACTGGGGAGATAAAGCAAGAATAAATGATACAAAGAGGTTAATAGAGAGAGATAATTAGAAGTTGTATTATTAAAAAATAACACTTGCCCTTACAATAAAGAAAACCCTTGTTTATATAGAAGAAAGGTCCTCTCGTCAAAAGCATAATTCATTTAAGGGCCGTTGACGTCCTAAAAATATATAAAAAATGGGAGGGGACAGAGCGTCCGCATGTGCGCGTCGACGCTACGCCTTTGTTGTTAAAGACACACCCTCGACGCCATGTAGGCGTGGAGAAGAATATGCAAGGCCTTTATCAGGCATGGGCGTGGGAGGAGACGTACTCGACTCTTATTAATTATATCCGATTTGACTCCGTACAGTAACGTCAATGTGAATTCTTCAACCCTACATTATTGCCCCTTGCAAACTTGCATTTTTTACATTCCTCAATAATTGCATTTGATTATCATTTACAGCTGATATGTATCGGTTTGAATCAAGTTTATGGTGTGAAAATAGGTGTAAGGTATACAGAGCATTACAGGTGGAGCCAAAAATTCATACTATAAAGGAATTTAAAAAAAAAAAAATACTAGAGCGTATTTGAACCTGTGATTTAAAGCAATTTTTGAACTCCTTGCCCACTACCACTTGAATCTTCCTTATGTCTAGGGGATTCAAAAATTCTTATATAATTCTTTCTCCGTTTCAATTTATTTGATCCCATTTAACTGAGCATGAAGTTTAAGAAAAGAGAGTAGATTTTTAAATTTGCGGTATAAAATGAGGCATAAATATTTTATGTGGCTATAAATCAGGGAACAACATACTCATCTTCTGTTTTTAAATGCTTGATAGTTGATGATTCTTGACATAAAACTTGTTAAGCTCTTAGTAAAATAGATTGTTAGATGGAAAACTAGGCTAAACTTATGTAGGGGAGTACACCATAAACTAAAAAGTGCATGAAGACTTCTATATTTGTTTGGTGGGAGTATCATATAGGTTATGCTTGATCAGGTGTTAGCAGTTCACAGTTCTGTGTGTGCACCTATTGAAATGAAGGTAAGTGTTTGACGTCTTGAACAACTATGAGTTTTGAAAAATTCTAGCATGTATTTGTCAGGTGAAGCTCCAGAAGTACAACACAGAAGCAGGTGGAGTGAAATACAAGAATGGTCTGCATTGTGCTACTAGGATATTACAGACCGGAGTATTACTCTTGACTTTTCCAAGATCCATCTTCCATTATCTATCCTGTTTGTTCAAATTCTGTTTAGCTAGGAAGTTCTCATCTCTCTACTTGAATCTTTAGCTTGTAGGACATTCAAAATAAGTTATTTTGTTTGCAATCCAATGCCCATCGTTTGATAATCTTTTTCTTCCTCAAAAGTTAATATTTTGCTTGTATATATTTATGCCTGGAGAGATGCATGCATGCATGCATTCATTACAGGTGTGTGTGTGCGCACGCACAACAAAATTTCTGGCTAAAAACTTGTATGAAGAAAACCGAGATAAGGAAACATCTTCGTTGTTGGCGTTGCCCAAAGGTCCCAGTGTGCAGATCTTAATTTTTATTTGGCAGGTTAAAGGGCTTTATCAAGGAGCCACATTGTCCTTTGTATTGCGGAAGCCAAATGTATATAGTGTAAATGAGTCACAATTACTATACCAAAAATAATGGTAGCCAGCAAATAATAAATAAGCCAATAAAGCAATAATAAAAGGAACACCAAAATTTATGAGGTTCGGCTAATTTTGCCTACTCCTCGGACACAACCAATATTTTATTCCACTCCAAAATACAAGTGAAATAATACTAAAGAGATAAGATACAAATTCCTTAAGAAGATAAGAAGACAAATGAGAGGTGTGTTTAAATCCTAAACATTAGGCCTTCTTTTATAGGGGGAAAATCCCCCCAAACTCACTTCCCAACCGATATGGGATAAGTTTTTGTCAAACTTCAACAAATCTTCACCTTGACAAAAATTACACATCTTCAATTTTCTCTCTATAACAAATTTTGGTTGTGTCTTCATCTTCAATCTTCAGTGTTCGACAATGTTGATCAAATCCAAACAATGTTGAAACTTGATCGCATTCACCACCTTTGTTAGCATATCAGCAGGATTCTCCGTAGTATGAATTTTCTTCACTGTGACTCCACCTTCTTCTGTGATTTCTCGTACGAAGTGATACCGAACATCAATGTGCTTCGTCCTTGCATGATAAACTCGGTTCTTCACTAATTGAATAGCACTTTAACTATCACAAAAAATTGTGATACCTTTTTGTTCAACACCAAGCTCTTTTAGCAATCCTTGAAACCAAATTACCGCCTTCACATCCTCTGTAATAGTCATGTACTCTGCCATTGTTGTAGACAAAGCAACTGTTGACTATAAAGTAGACTTCCAACTAACTGGTACCTTTGCAAAAGTAAACACATAACCAGTAGATGATTTTCGTTTATCGAGATCAATCGCAAAATCTGAGTCACAATATTCAGCTGCAGACTGATTGTCTTCCTGCTAAAAAATAAACCCAACATCTACAGTATTATGAATATACCACAAAATCCACTTCACAGTTTGCCAATGCTCCTTTCCTGGATTGTGCATATATCTACTAATAACTCCAACAGCTTGTGAAATGTCAGGTCTCGTACAGACCATTGCATGCATCAAGCTACCAACAACATTTGCATATGGTACCTTTGACATATACTCTCGTTCAGCTTCATCCAATGGTGACATAGTAGTACTTAGCTTAAAATGGGGAGCATTTGGAGTACTAACTGGCTTAGTCTTGTCATCTATGCCAAAACGTTGTAGTACTCTCTTCAAATATTCTTTCTGAGATAAACAGAGTTTCTTTGAACGTCTATCTCTTATTATCTCCATGCCAAGATTTTTCTTCGCCTCACCCAGATCCTTCATCTCGAACTCCTTCTTCAGTTGAATCTTCAACTTATCAATTTCTTCCGAATTCTTGGAAGCTATCAACATATCATCAACATATAGGAGAAGATATATAAAGGAACCATTTTTAAGCTTGCACAAATACACACAATGATCGTATTTGCTTATCTTGTACCCTTGCTGCAACATAAACTTGTCAAATCTCTTGTACCATTGTATAGAATATTGTTTTAACCCGTACAATAATTTTTCAAGTTTACACACCATATTTTCCTTACCAGCAACTTTGAATCTTTCTAGATGAGTCATGTAGATTTCCTCCTCCAAGTTTTCATGTAAAAATGCAGTTTTTACATCCATCTGAACTAGTTCCAAATCCAACTGTGCTACCAAAGCCAACATAATTCTAATGGAGGAATGTTTTACAACTGGAGAAAATACTTCATTGTAATCAATTCCCTCCTTTTGAGCATATCCTTTGGCCACCAACCTTGCTTTGTAGCGAACATCTACTTGGTTAGGAAATCTTTCCTTCTTTGCAAATACCCATTTGCACCCAATTGCTTTCTTTCCCTTCGGGAGATTGGCCAATCTGCATGTATGATTCTGATGAAGGAACTGTATTTCATCATACATGGCAATCCTCCATTTATCTTCTTCTGAACTTTGGACTGCGTCTTTATAAGTGATAGGAACATCATCAGCTGCAAGTGCGGTTGCACAAGCAACGTCTCTATAAGACGAACAAGTTTCGTTATTTTCCTTTTTGGCCTACTGGTTGCTATTGATTCTAGTTGTTGTTGATGTTCCTGAGTTGGAATCTCCTCTACTGGCTCTCCTTCCAGAGGATAATCTTCATTTGTTTCCTCCTCTACTTCTTCTGTAGGAAAAATAAATTTTCCCTCAAACTCCACCTGCTTAGAAGCACCATCGTCTTGTTTGGTATCTTCATTTGTTTCCTTGTTTACCATAGCAGATTCATCGAAGGTAACATCCTTCCTGAATGTTACTTTCTTTGTCATAGGACACCATAAGCGATATCCTTTGACTCTAGAAGTAATCCCCATAAAAATAGCCTTCTTTGTCCTTGGATCCAATTTTGACTCTGTCACATGATAATATGCAATTGAGCCAAACACGTGCAAAGAGTCGTAATCTACAACAGGCTTTCCATGCCATTTTTCAAATGGTGTCTTTCCATCAATAGCAGCAGATGGTAAGCGATTAATAAGGTGGCATGCATATGTAATAGCCTCAGCCCAAAATTCTTTGCCCAAGCCAGCATTGGACAACATACACCGTACCTTCTGCAACAAGGTTCGGTTCATACATTCTACCACTCCATTCTGTTGTGGTGTATGTTTGACAGTGAAGTGTCGGACGATGTCATCATTTTCACAAACCTTATTGAAATGATCATTTTTGTATTCACCTCCATTGTTTGTGCGAATACACTTGATCCTCCTGCCCGTTTGATTCTCCACCATCGTCTTCCATTTGAGAAAAATTCCCAGCACTTCATCTTTGCTCTTCATTCTACACACCCATACTCTTTGGGAAAAATCATCAACAAAGGTTACAAAATAGTGCTTCCCACCTAATGAAGGTATTTTGGAAGGACCCCAAATATCAGAGTGTACATAATCCAAAATGCCTTTAGTATTATGGATTGTTGTACCAAATTTAACCCTTGTCTATTTCCCTTTGACACAATGCTAGCAAAACTCCAAATTGCAAGCCTTTCCCCCTTCAACAATCCTTGATCTGATAGAGTTTTCAAGGATTTTCCTCCAGCATGTCCCAAGCGCATGTGCCTTAGCCTGGTTGCTTCTACCTCTTTATTGTCACTGGACGTCACTATCGTTGTCCCAATAACTGTACTATCGAGATAACGGTACATGTTATTATTCTTCTGATTGGCCTTCATTACCACTAGTGCACCGGAGCATACTCTCATCACTCCATTTTCTGCAATAATTTTGAACCCTTTTGATTCCAGGGCTCCCACAAAGATAAGATTTTTCTTCAAACCCGGTACATATCGAACATCTGTTAATGTACTGATCATTCTATCATGGTTTCTTAATCGTATTGAACTAATTCCATATGAGGTAAGAGGGCTATTATGCGCTATTTGGACGACTCCATATTCTCCTTCTTGAAAGTCCACAAACCAATTTCTGTTGGAATACATATGATAGCTACAAGCCGAGTCTATCAACCATATGTCTGATGACGCTGGCAGATCTGTTATAACTAATGAGAAATCCGAATCATCACAATCAGCTACATTTGAATCCATAATGACCTTTTCATTGTTATGTTTGGCCTTATTATTCAACTTCAGACAGTCTTTCTTCCAGTGCCCCTTTTCTCGACAAAAGGCACATTCATCTTTGCTGGGTTTAGATCTTGACTTAGATCTTCCTTTCCATATCCTCGTTTGATTTTGAGGACGACCCCTCACGAACAGTGCTTCTCCTTCTCCGCCCTTCTATTTTTCTCTTTTTCTTTGTTCATAGCAGTACAAAGCCAAACAAACTTCTATGAGAGAAACTTCGTCATTTCCATGGAGTAGAGTAGTTTCAAGGTGCTCGTACTCGTCGGGAAGTGACGCCAACAACATCAAGGCCAAGTCACCATCATCATAAGTTGTATCCATATTTTGCAAATCCGTGACCAACTTATTGAAACTGGTGATATGTGCATTCATCGTGGTACCAGAAACATAGGTGAAGTGAAACAATCTTTTCTTCATGTATAATTTATTTTGACTGTTTTTCTTCAAAATTTATCCTCTAGTGCTTTCCAGAAGTTTCCTTTGTGAATGGATATTTCTGCTCTCTAGCAAGGTAGGATCGAATGGTACCGCAAGCAACATGGTTGATAATTCTCCAATGTTCTTCTCCAATAGCATCTGGTCTCTTTTCTTCAATGGCCAGATCTAGCCCTTGTTGATAAAAGACATCTAGAACCTCGCCTTTCCACATCCCAAAATGTCCGGACCTGTCAAAAATTTCTACCGCAAATTTTGCATTTGACATAATTCTCGTCATAAGCGAAGATGCCAACGATGACGTATTGCTGACACTTGATGTAGATTCTTCTTGTTTATTATCTCCCATATTTGACATAAATATTATTTAATAGTGACGACACAAATCAAGATTACTTCCTTTATGATATGGAAGATCAGACTAAGCTGCAACCACAGAGCATACTGAGACAGAACCTTGACTGAGTTACCATGATAAATCTTTTCTGATGTGGAAGATCGGACTACGCTGCAACCACAGAGCATACCGAGATAATACCTTGGCTCTTATACCAATTGTTGCGGAAGCTAAATGTATATATTGTGAAAGAGTCACAACTACTATATCAAAAATTATGGCAGCCACCAAATAATAAATAAGACAATATAAAAGGAACACCAGAATTTATGAGGTTCGGCTAATTTTGCCTACTCCTCGGACACAACCAATATTTTATTCCACTCCAAAATACAAGTGAAATAATACTAAAGAGAGAAGATACAAATGCCTTAAGAAGATAAGAAGGCAAATGAGATGTGTGTTTAAATCCTAAACATTAGGCCTTATTTTATAGGGGGAAATCCCTCAAACTCACTTTCCAACCGATATGGAATAAGTTTTTGTCAAACTTCAACACTTTGCCGGCATGACCTTTGAAAGCTCACTTTATTTTGGCATGTATTTGCAAACAAAATAGTTTCTACAGGTTTGTTACGTGTTAATTCCCTGCTGCTTATAAATTCAAATGATTACACTTTTGCATGTTGAAATAGGCTGCTTTCACAACCAATAAGGCTTGTATCTTCCATTTAAATGCTTTTACAACTACATGTTGTAGGTAAATACTGTTTTATGAACATCTCTTTTTGCTTTTAAAGGGAGAAGTAGATGGTGGTAAGCCCCAGTCTCATGCAATAGTTCCTTCAGCAGCTTTTGGAGGAGCTGTAATCAGCTTCATATTATGCCCGTCAGAAATGGTGAAGGTAAGTGATGCAAGAGTTCATAACTTTCTGATGTACTTGGAGTATCATCTTTGTAATGTTGTTTACAGAGTGGGATGCAAGTTCAGGGCACTGATTCTTTGATACCTAAGTCCACTAGATTCAGCGGGCCTCTTGACCTTAAACAGTTTAACAAGAAGGGGTGAGAAATTTCTTGATCAATGCTACTTAGCTTAAGCTGTGCCTTCAAGCTGACAAAGAACCTCTTCAGCTTATAGGCATGTTTTGAGGAGGCTTCGCAACCTTACTGAGAGAATCTATGGGTAATGATGTCTTCTTTAGTACTTACGAATATGTGCGATACTGCATGCATCTACAACTGAAAGGTGCTTCATCTGGATCTAAGTTGAACCTCTTGATTGATGTTACATTGGAGTTGGAATAATGAGTGTCGGTCTTGGTGGTATAGCAGTGAGTATTATTGGTTGGAGTTGATTCCTTACAAATTATGCTTACATATTCTTTGATTAACATACTGGTTGTACTTTCAATGTGGAAGTACCATATGTAATTACATTCGTGCTTGTGATCTTTCTTCAGTTCTGGTCTGTTGTTCTTCCATTGGATGTAGCAAAGACGATAATTCAAACTACCCCAGAGAAAAACCATCCAAGAAATCCCTTCTCGGTTCTAAAATTGGTATTTATGATCATCTCTTGAACTTTGAAAGTAGAAATATTAGAGGGAATGCATGATTCAGTTCATTATCGTAGATTTACAGTAGATCTGGATTTGGAGGCTTCTATGCGGGTTTAGGTCCTACACTGGTAAGAGCTTTTCCTGCTAATGCAGTGGTTATTGTTGCATGGGAGCTGTCTGCAAAGTTGTTGGGCATCAGTCACTACCAATTGATGCGGAAGCCAAATGTATATAGTGTGAATGAGTCACAACGGCAGCCACCAAATAATAAATAAGACAATAAAACAACAATAAAAGGAACACCAGAAATTACGAGGTTCGGCTAATTTTGCCTACTCCTCGGACACAACCAATATTTTATTCCACTCCAAAATATAAGTGAAATAATACTAAAGAGGGAAGATACAAATGCCTTAAGAAGATAAGAAGATAAATGAGAGGTGTATTTAAATCCTAAACATTAGGCCTTCTTTTATAGGGGGAAAATCCCCCCCAACTCTTCTACCCACCGATGTGGGAGAAACTAATTTTTCCAAATTCAACAAATCTCCACCTTGGCAAAACTTCCACATCTTCAATTTTCTCTCTATAACAAATTTTGGTTATGTTTTCATCTTCAATCTTCGGTGTTCAACAATGTTAATCAAATCCAAACAATGTTGAAACTTGATCGCAGTCACCGCCTTTGTTAGCATATCAGCAGGATTCTCCGTAGTATGAATTTTCTTAACCGTGACTCCACCTTCTTCCACGATTTCTCGTACGAAATGATACCGAACATCAATGTGCTTCGTCCTTGCATGATAAACTTGGTTCTTTGCTAATTGAATAGCACTTTGACTATCACAAAAAATTGTGATACCCTTTTGTTCAATACCAAGCTCCTTTAGCAATCCTTGAAGCCAAATTTCCTCCTTCACAGCCTCTGTAATAGCCATGTACTCTGCCTCTTTGTAGACAAAGCAACTGTTGACTGCAAAGTAGACTTAAAACTAACTGGTGCTTTTGCCAAAGTAAACACATAACCAGTAGTTGATCTTCGTTTGTCCAGATCACCCGCAAAATCTGAGTCACAATATCCAACTACAGACTGATTGTCTTCCTGCTCAAAAATTAACCCGACATCTACAGTATTATGAATATACCGTAGAATCCACTTCACAGCTTGCCAATGCTCCTTTCCTGGATTGTGCATATATCTGCTAATAACTCCAACAGCTTGTGAAATGTCAGGTCTCGTACAGACCATTGCATACATCAAGCTACCAACATCATTTGCGTATGGTACCTTTGACATATACTCTTGTTCAGCTTCATCCAATGGAGACATAGTAGTACTTAACTTAAAATGGGGAGCAAGTGGAGTACTAACTGGCTTAGTCTTGTCATCTATACCGAAACGTTGTAGTACTCTCTTCAAATATTCTTTCTGAGATAAATAGAGTTTCTTTGAACGTCTATCTCTTATTATCTCCATGCCAAGGATTTTCTTCGCCTCACCCAGATCCTTCATCTCGAACTCCTTCTTCAGTTGAATCTTCAACTTATCAATTTCTTCCAAATTCTTGGAAGCTATCAACATATCATCAACATATAGGAGAAGATATATAAAGGAACCATCTTTAAGCTTGCACAAATACACACAATGATCGTATTTGCTTCTCTTGTACCCTTGCTGCAACATAAACTTGTCAAATCTCTTGTACCATTGTCTAGAAGATTGTTTCAACCCGTACAATGATTTTTCAAGTTTGCACACCATGTTTTCCTTTCCAGCAACTTTGAATCCTTCTGGCTGAGTCATATAGATTTTCTCCGCCAAGTTTCCATGTAAAAACACAGTTTTACATCCATCTGAACTAGTTCCAAATCCAATTGTGCTACCAAAGCCAACATAATTCTAATGGAGGAATATTGTACAATTGGAGAAAACACTTCATTATAATCAATTCCCTCCTTTTGAGCATATCCTTTGGCCACCAACCTTGCTTTGTAGCGAACATCTACTTGGTTAGGAAATCCTTCCTTCTTTGCAAATACCCATTTGCACCCAATTGCTTTCTTTCCTTCGGGAGATTGGCCAATCTCCATGTATGATTCTGATGAAGGGACTGTAATTCATCATTCATGGCAATTCTCCACTTATCTTTTTCTAAACTTTGGACAACATCTTTATAAGTGGTAGGAACATCATCAGCTGCAATTGCGGTTGCACAAGCAACTGTCTCTATGAGACGAACAAGTTTCGTAATTTTCCTTTTTGGCCTGTTGGTTGCTATTGATTCAAGTTGTTGTTAAGTTTTCCTGAGTTGGAATCTCCTCTACTAGCTCTCCTTCCAGAGGATAATCTTTGTTTGTTTCCTCCTCTGCTTCTTGTGTAGGAAAAATAAATTTTCCCTCAAACTCTACCTGCTTAGAAGCACCATCATCTTGTTTGGTATCTACATTTGTTACCTTGTTTACCGTAGCATATTCATCGAAGGTAACATTCCTGCTGAATATTACTTTCTTTGTCATAGGACACCATAAGCGGTATCCTTTGACTACAGAAGTAATCCCCATAAAAATAGCCTTTTTTGCCCTTGGATCCAATTTTGACTCTGTCACATGATAATATGCAGTTGAGCCAAACACGTGCAAAGAATCGTAATCTACAGCAGGCTTTCCATACAATTTTTCAAATGGTGTCTTGCCATCAATAACATCAGATGGTAAGCGGTTAATGAGGTGGCATGCATATGTAATTGCCTCAGCCTAAAATTCTTTGCCTAAGCCAACATTGGACAACATACACCGTACCTTCTCCAGCAAGGTCCGGTCCATGCATTCTGCCACTCCATTCTGTTGTGGTGTATGTCTGACAGTGAAGTGTCGTACGATGCCATCATTTTCACAAACTTTGTTGAAATGATCATTTTTGTATTCACCTCAATTGTCTGTGCGAATACATTTGATCCTCCTACCTGTTTGATTCTCCACCATCGTCTTCCATTTGAGAAAAATTCCCAGTACTTCATCTTTGCTCTTCATTGTATACACCCATACTCTTCGGAAAAAATCATCAATGAAGGTTACAAAATAGTGCTTTCCACCTAATGAAGGTGTTTTGGAAGGACCCCAAACATCAGAATGTACATAATCCAAAATGCCTTTAATATTATGGATTACTGTACCAAATTTAACCCTTGTACGTTTTCCTTTGACACAATGTTCGCAAAACTCCAAATTGTAAGCCTTTACTCCTTTCAACAATCCTTGATCTGATAGAGTTTTCAAGGATTTTCCTCCAGCATGTCCCAAGCGCATGTGCCATAGCCTGGTTGGTTCTGTCTCTTTGTTGTCACTAGACGTCACTGTCGCTGTCCCAATAACTGTACTACCGAGATAACGGTACATGTTATTGTTCTTCCGATCGGCCTTCATTACCACTAGTGCACCGGAGCATACTCTCATCACACCATTTTCTGCAACAATTTTGAACCCTTTTGATTCCAGGGCTCCCACAGAGATGAGATTTTTCTTCAAACTCCGGTACATATCGAACATCTATTAATGTTCTGATCATTCCATCATGGTTCCTTAATCGTATTGAACCAATTCCATACGAGGTAAGAGGGTTGTTATCCGCTGTTTGGACGACTCCATATTCTCCTTCTTGAAAGTCCACAAACCAATCCCTGTTGGGACACATATGATAGCTACAAGCCGAATCCATCAACCATATGTCTGATGACGTTGACGGCTCCGTTGTAACTAATGAGAAATCCGAATCATCACAATCAGCTACATTTGAATCCATAATGGCCTTTCCATTGTTATGTTTGGCCTTAGTATTCAACTTCGGACAGTCTTTCTTCCAGTGCCCCTTTTCTCGACAAAAGGCACATTCATCTTTGCTGGGTTTAGATCTTGACTTAGATCTTCCTTTCCTTGTCCTCGTTTGATTTTGAGGACGACCCCTCACGAACAGTGCTTCTCCTTCTCCGCCCTTCTGTTTTTCTCGCTTTCTTTGTTCATAGATGTACAAAGCCGAACAAACTTCTCTAAGAGAAACTTCGTCATTTCCATGGAGTAGAGTAGTTTCAAGGTGCTCGTACTCATTAGGAAGTGACGCCAACAACATCAAGGCCAAGTCACCATCATCATAAGTTGTATCCATATTTTGCAAATTCGTGACCAACTTATTGAAACTGGTGATATGTTCATTCATCGTGGTACCAGGAACATAGGTGAAGTGAAACAGTCTCCTCTTCATGTACAATTTATTTTGACTATTTTTCTTCAAAATTTATCCTCCAGTGCTTTCCATAATTTACTTGCAGAAGTTTCCTTTGTGTATGGATATTTTTGCTCTCTAGCAAGGTAGGATCGAATGGCACCGCAAGCAACACGGTTGATAATTCTCCAATCTTCTTCTCCAATCTTCTTCTCCAATACCATCTGGTCTCTTTTCTTCAATAGAAAGATCTAGCCCTTGTTGAAAAAGGACATCTAGAACCTCGCCTTGCCACATCCCAAAATGTCCGGACCCGTCAAAAATTTCTATCGCAAATTTCGCATTTGACACAATTCTTGTCATAAGCGAAGATGCCAATGATGATGTATTGCTGACACTTGATGTACATTCTTCTTGTTTATTGTCTCCCATCTTTCATATAAATATTATTTAATAGTTGACGATACAAATAATGATTATTTCCTTTCTGATGTGGAAGATCAGACTAAGCTGTAACCACAGAGTATACTAAGACAGAACCTTGACTCAGTTACCAAGATAAATCTTTTCTGATGTGGAAGATCAGACTACGCTGCAACCACAGAGCATACCGAGATAATACCTTGGCTCTGATACCAGTTGTTGCGGTAGCCAAATGTATATAGTGTGAATGAGTCATAACTACTATACCAAAAATTATGGCAGCCACCAAATAATAAATAAGACAATAAAGCAATAATAAAAGGAACACCAGAAATTACGAGGTTCGGCAAATTTTGCCTACTCCTCGGACACAACCAATATTTTATTCCACTCCAAAATACAAGTGAAATAATACTAAAGAGAGAAGATACAAATGCTTAAGAAGATAAGAAGACAAATAAGAGATATGTTTAAATCCTAAACATTAGGCCTTCTTTTATAGGGGAAAAATTCCCCAACTCTTCTACCCACCGATGTGGCAGAAACTAATTTTGCCAAGTTCAACACCAATAAATGTTTTCTGTTGCTGCTTATTCTTATGCTTGCTGCTGATTTAAAGCTTTTCTGGCTCTTGAAGGTTACCACATGATTCTTTTGTCTGACATCGCTGTACTATTACGAGTCTGGCACAAAATTTCTAAATTCTGAGATTTATGTTCTCACTATGGTCTCCCTCTCCTCAAGGAATTAAACAATTAGTTTCTGAGCTAGACTTGTGTGGTTAGCATTATTCAAACATGTTAACAGAAATTGGAGTGATATTCTCAGACTTCATTAAGATGATTAGCTGCCAGTTATTGTTGATGTTTCTGCTGCTTGGAAGATTAATGCTGAAGGAGCTAAATGATAGCCTTTTCCATAACCGGGACCACTTGGTGAAAGAAACCTGTCTGGATCAGTTATATCTAATAAAAAACAGGTACATCTTAACTTATCAGAAAAGAAAAAGAACAGTTATATAAGTAAAAGAACAGACCAAGTCGTGCACATTTTCAGGTGTGAAAGATGGCCTTAATAATATGTAATTCTCCTAAATATCATGCTGCATAAATTGGATTTGGGGTATTATGCATATTCTGTGGTTGTTTTTTTTATTTTTACAATTTGTAATTCAAACTTGCATTTAGGGACTTTGTGTTAGGACTTTGCCCTTAATTTCTAATATGTTAGGACTCTCTTTCTTGAAGGAATGGAAAAAGACTCCCACAAGGATTAAATCTGCTTAGTATCTCTTATCCTATACTTGGAAGACAAGTTTTACACATCTATAAATTAATGATCTTAGCTTCTCACAAACACACAAAAGTTTCCATAATGTAGTCATTAAAGAGTTTTGTTTAAGAAAAGATTTTTCTCTCGATAGTTTTTCTTCTTTTATATTAGTTTTACCATATGTAGATCAATTGATCAAACCATTATAAATTATTATGCTTAGTTTAGTATATATTTTTTGTCTGGTTTATCGTCCACCAAGCTTTGTATTGTTAGTTTCCGCATGTACCATGTTATTTCGATCCCAACAAGTAGTATCAGAGCCAATGGTTCAGAGACAACGGTTGAACGAAGTTGAAAACAAATTCAATGCGTGTTTATATCAGGGCGATAATGAAGATTTATTCAACGTACTACATGTGGAGATAAATTTACAATCACAATTTTATTCAAAGAGCCTGCTGCTACATCTCTCTGTTTAAATGTCAGTTTTAAGTCATGCCTACCAGTAACGCATGATTTCCAATGCCAGTTTTAACTCACGCTTCTTTTTAATGAATGAGCTTCTTTTACCCCATGTTTATTCTTAATACATGGGCTCATTTTAACCCATATTTGATCTTCTTTTAACCAATACCAAGATTTTCAACCTATATCGATTTTCAACCATGGCAAACAGCAGTGATGAAGATTATGTGAAGAAGGTGAATCAACTTTGTCAAGAAAATTCAGGCCAAGGGGAAGACTGTTAGGACTTTGCCCTGAATTTCTAATCTGTTAGGACTCTCTTTCTTGAAGGAATGGAAAAAGACTCCCAAAAGGATTAAATTTGCTTAATATGTCTTATCCTATACTTGGAAGACAAGTTTTACACATCTATAAATTAAGGATTTCAGATTCTCACAAACACACAAAAG
This sequence comes from Nicotiana noctiflora, assembly GCA_032618575.1. Taxonomy (NCBI): domain Eukaryota; kingdom Viridiplantae; phylum Streptophyta; class Magnoliopsida; order Solanales; family Solanaceae; genus Nicotiana; species Nicotiana noctiflora. Next base: position 165,044 of record JASVEL010003764.1, on the reverse strand, counting down.
TATCCACAATGTAGTCATTAAAGAGTTTTGTTTAAGGAAAGATTTTTCTCTCAGTAGTTTTTCTTCTTTTATATTAGTTTTACCATATGTAGATCAATTGATCAAACCATTATAAATTGTTATGTTTAGTTTAGTATATATTTTTTTGTCTGGTTTATCGTCCACCAAGCTTTGTATTGTTAGTTTCCGCATGTACCATGTTATTTCGATCCCAACAAGTAGTATCAGAGCCAATGGTTCAAAGACAACGGTTGAACGAGGTTGAAAACAAATTCAATACGTGTTTACATGAGGGCGATAATGAAGATTTATTCAACATACATGTTATAAATTTACAATCACAATTTTATTCAAAGAGCCTGCTGCTACATCTCTCTGTTTAAATGTCAGTTTTAAGTCATGCCTACCAGTAACGCATAATTCATGCCTACTTGTAATGCATGATTTCCAATGCCAGTTTTAACTCACGCTTCTTTTTAATGAATGGGCTTCTTTTACCCCATGTTTATTCTTAATACATGGGCTCCTTTTAACCCATATTTGATCTTCTTTTAACCAATACCAAGATTTTCAACCTATATCAATTTTTAACCATGGCAAGCAGCAGTGATGAAGATTATGTGAAGAAGGTGAATCAACTTTGTCAAGAAAATTCAGGCCAAAGGGGGAGACTGTTAGGACTTCGCCCTGAATTTCTAATGTGTTAGGACTCTCTTTCTTGAAGGAATGGAAAAAGACTCCCAAAAGGATTAAATTTGCTTAATATGTCTTATCCTATACTTGGAAGACAAGTTTTACACATCTATAAATTAAGGATTTCAGATTCTCACAAACACACAAAAGTATCCACAATGTAGTCATTAAAGAGTTTTGTTTAAGGAAAGATTTTTCTCTCGGTAGTTTGTCTTCTTTTATATTAGTATTATCATATTTAGATCAATGGATCAAACCATTATAAATTTTTATGCTTAGTTTAGTATATTTTTTTTGTTTGATTTATCGTTCAACAAACTTTATATTGTTAGTTTCCGCATGTACCATGTTATTTCGATCCCAACACTTTGTTGGTCATCATTAGCCTTTCATCTGCAAGGAAAAGATCTGATATGTGGAGCTTGGTGCATGTTGCCTCTAATAATGATCTTCCCCTGCATAAATATCATAAGAAACGATCGGATTTCTGATTCTAGAAAAGTTAACTCCTTTGCTCAAGATTTTGAAGTCTGAATGTGGATATCTAGATAATACGTGCCTCAATTCAAATATTAGACAATCTTGTGCCAGTCAGAAGTAGCCAAATAAGATAAAGTAATACGTATTTAATATGTGGAGAGAAAGTTAACCTTCCTTCGTTTTCGCATTGGAAACCAAGATTACACGACTCTGCAGTAGTTCTTTTATATAGGGAAATTTGTTTTGCACTTGAAGAACTTGGTTCCTGTGAGCTTTCACATATTTTGGGCACCTTGACTTCAGGTGTTAGGATAGCTTGTGATACAAAGTCTATGCAGGTGTGCTATTTCAACACATTATTTTCTTGGGCCTGGCACAAGCCATTTTAAGGGCTAAATATCACCAAGCAGAAGAACTCCAAACGATGAGCAAGTTTTGAAGATATCTTGTACATGTCTTTTCCTATAATTTTCTCTGTTTTTCTATTGATGGCCAATTTGAAGTTTGTTTGTTAATGCTTAAGAAAAAATCACAATCACTTGATATTGTGTGCATATTCTTTAAAGTTCCATTCACCTTCGTTTGGTAGGTTAGTGGTCTCATTTATATTTGATGATGTACATTAAATGAAAAATGATAAAGCATAATACATTTAGCTTATAATCCCTTGTGTTGTACATTGACCTCAATCAAACATACCTTTAGCCAACTCTAATTTACCTGAGTTCAAACAAAAGCTGAAAGATGCCTCAATTTTACAGGTCATGTATACCTATTCCCGTAGAATTTATGCTTATGATGTTCATTCAGAGGTTTCTTGCATAAGGCAGGAAGCATCTCAAGACATAGAATCTAACTTATGGAAGTATAGTGCCCCAATGGCTTGGTCTAGTGGTAAGAGGCGTAACTCCTGATGTGTGGGTTAAGCACACATCACATGTTTGAACTCAGCTGTAGATAAAAGTGGAGAAAGGTGGAGGGGTAGACCCATTATTCACTGAGTTTTGAATCATGCACCACTTGCCTGCGGGGATTATCGGTTATTTGGTAAAAAAATAGAATCACAGGGATTATAACTACAAGTAATAAATAAAAAATAGAAACATCATAAAGCGAGATGGGATATCAACATGGAAGCCTTTCATGCACCATGTTATATAGGCTATAAATATTTCATTTCGAGAATACTAGCAGACAATTCTGCGACTTATACTTTTCGTCCTTCCCTCTCATAAGGAAATGGAAGAATTCCTAACTTAAATAGTTGAAGGTGACAAATAACAATATGTTTAGAAACCAGAAATTGACAGAAGATAGAGAGCATGCGACAGCTTGAACTTTAGAGGGATTCACATGTGTATCAGTCTGCAAGTAGGCGATTCCCTGCCATTTGCTGATGCTGCTTCAGCTTGAACTTTCTCTATGAGAATCATATGAAGTTTTACGGCGTTGCTCATTATGACCTGCCAAATACCTCCGGCAACTCCTTTTAGCTTCATCAAACTCTGCTAACTGATGAAATCTGGATCTCATCACACGAACAAATGAAAATTCACATTAAAAGCTTTGCTTTGTCCATACTCATTAGAAAAACATATACTCCTAGTCTTGGGAATTGGAAAGTAGCTGATTAGAAAAAAAAATGAGATGGGTTCTTGTCTGGTTAGATACATTACAGCAGATATTCATAGGAAGTATGGAATTTTTTTAAGAATACCTCGTTTGCTGGATGACTTTGAAAAAAAAAATTGTCAGAAGGATAATCTCTTATTGTAATAGTGATTTATTTTTTCCCTTGCCAGTGTCTCTGTCTTTCAAAAGAAACAAAAGAACCTTTTCTACGCCAATTTTAGTTGGAATAAAACTTACGCCCTACTGCCTAAAGAAAGGACAATCAAGGGGTCCTATCTCAGACCAAAGGAATTGACTGTTCTCCAGGCTAGTTTTATTGATTCACATTTTGTCATTCAATTTGAAGAAGCACTTAGGACAGTAAAATTCATCCAAAGAAGAAGTCATCATCATTGCTTGATTTGGCTTTGGTTCCACATCAAGGGAATCTAGAGGCCGTCGGCTGTCTCTTAAGTTAGAAGCGACCAATATCAATGAATTTATCTGGAAGAGCGACTAATATCCCAGATTCTGATAACAGTAGGATTATTACAGATCCAGGATAGTTGGGCCTGATTTGCATAGTTGAGCTTGTTTTGTATAGTTGTTTCAATTTCTTCTTTCTTTCTACACTGGGACCCGGCCCATGTTCGGTTTAGTTCATTTTGTACATACTAATAGACATGTGGGTAAAACAAGAGAAATAATATGCTATTCATTTTCCCTCTTTCTAATTACCCGATGGTCTCTCTCACCGACTAAGAACATAGGGTTTTCTTCGATTCTTTTCATCAAATTCTCTTCAATTTTATCGGTTAACATGGTATCAGAGCGACAATTCCTGAAGTAATCGAATGAGATTATTCATCATGTCGGTTCAGTTTTCTTCAAATTGAAGAATTTGGGTGATTTTGGCGACAGACGGGTTTTCTGTCGGCGACGCTTTCTCCGACGACATTCTTTTAGTGTTCCGGTGACTCATTTTGATTCGATAAACAAGGCTCTATTCCTTCGAGTTTTGAGAAGGAGATACGGTATTATCTGTCCCTCTTCTAATTCGAAATCATTCGTGACCTAGTTGACGAGTAATTTCTTGGCTGCAATCACTTGCATGTTTGATCCTGATGAGTATTAGGACATTTTGTTGCTGTATAAAATTGACTTTCGTTTTCTGATGATTCGTTAGATTTCAATTTGTGACATTTGTGGGTTGGTCAAAGTATTGGGTATAGAATCAAGTTCTTCTCCTAATATCCTTGAATCCTTTCCCATGATTATCGATTCCTCTTATCCTCTCTATGTTCATCCATCAGAGAATCCAGGCGTTCTGTTAGTTTCTGTTCCTTTCTCAGGAACAGGGTACACATCTTGGAGGAAAAATGTGCTAATTGCATTGTCTGCTAAAAATAAAGCTGGTATGGTTAATGGTAGGATATCTCAACCTCAACCCAATTCTCCTCTCTATGATCATTGGGTTAGGTGTAATGATATGGTCTTAGCTTGGCTCAGCAATGCACTGTCTAAAGACATTGCTGATAGCGTTTTGCATTGTGACACTGCTAAGGAGCTATGGAGAGACATAGAGGAAAGATATGGGCAGTCTAGTGCTAGTAGGTATTATCAGATTCAGAGAGAAATTGCAGGGGTTTCCCGGGGTTCATCTGATATTGCTAGCTATTACACCAAACTTAGGAAACTATGGGATGAGTTGAAAACAGCTTCCTTTGGGCCAGCTTGTACTTGTGGAGCTGAACCACAATGTAGTGATGGTCAAAAATTCATTCATTTCCTCACAGGGTTAAATGATACATACTCCAATGGTAGAAGCAACGTCCTTATGATGTGTCCTGTTCCAACCCTAGGAAAAGCATATTCCATTCTTCTTCATGATGAAAGTCAGAGAGAAATTCAATCTCCTGGGAGTCCTTTTGCATCAGAATCAGCTTCTTTCTATGTGAAGTCTTCTCCTGCCTCTACTCAATTCAACAATACGATTACTCAATTCAACAATAGGCCCAAACCTTACACACAAAAAGTCAGTTTTGATCCCAAGAAGGGAAATCTTGTGTGCAAATACTGCAAAAAGCCTGGACATTCTGTAGAAAAATGCTATAAGCTACATGGATTTCCGAGTGATTTCAAGTTCACTAGAGGAAAGAGGTCTGCTGCCTGACTCGGGTTGAAATTCCTGCTTCAGAACTTCAGTACTCTTCAGAGAATATAAATCCCAACAATGGATTCAGCAAAGAGTAGTATCACCATCTCATGAGCTTATTTCAGCAATCTCATCTTTCCTCATCTTCTGAGGAACTAGCCAAGAATGATAGTGCTATGGCTGCTTGTGCAGGTGTGGTTTGTAGTCTTACTGTTTATTCTCTTGCCCTATCTTGTATTTCAGACTTAAAAATTAATACATGCATCTTAGATTCAGGTGCAACCAACCACATGCCTCCTAATAAACACCTTTTGCACAACATCCAATTTCTACCTTTTCCTTTTCTGGTTACACTTCCAAATGGATATAAAGTCAAGGTTCATTGCACTGGTTCTTTACATCTATGTAATGACTTGGTTTTGTCCAAAGTCCTTGCCTTCATTTCAATTCAATTTAATCTATGTGCCTCAGTTAGTTGATCAACTAAATTGTACAGCTTTTTTCACCAACATTTTCTGCCATTTACAGGGCCCTTCTCTGAGGAGGCCATTGGAAATTGGTAGAGCAGCAAATGGACTTTATGTCATTGCATCTGAAGCTACTTTACCAAACTCCATTTTACCTGTAAATGTCATTTCCAATAAAAGCTTAGTTACTTTACCTCAATCTATTTTACCTGTGACTAAAGCTGTAAGTAGATCATCTTTTTCTCTGTGTGATTACAGTGCTTGCACATCTACTTGTAATCCTGCTTATTCAATTAATAAAAATGACATTTTTTGGCATCAAAGGTTAGGACATATGCCATTTCACAGGATGAAATCCATTAAATTCTTGTCTGATAAATTGTCTTCCAAGCAATCCTTTGATTGTCCGGTCTGCCCTTTAGCTAGACAACAAAGATTGCTATTTTCAGACAGTTCTATCAAAACTGTTAAACCTTTTCAACTTGTTCACATTGACTTGTGGGGTCCTTATCACATCAAGACCTATAATGGTTTTAAATATTTCTTAACCATAGTAGATGATTTCTTAAGGGTAACTTGGACACATCTACTTTCTTGTAAAAGCAATGCCTTTAATATCATCAAAGCTTCTGTGTTGATGGTTAGAACTCATTTCAACCTCCATGTACAAAATATAAGATCAGATAATGCTTTTGAACTTGGTTCTAGCTCTACAGCTTCACTTTTCTTTGCTGAATTTGGCATCTTTCATCAAACTACTATTCCCCATACTCCTCAACAAAATGGTGTGGTTGAAAGAAAACATAAACACTTTTTGGAAACTTCTAGAGCATTACTGTTTCAATCCAAACTTCCAATCAAGTATTGGGGTGATTGTGTTCTCACAGCCACCTACCTTATTAATATGTTTCCTTCCACAATATTACACAATCTATCTTCTTATCATAAACTTCATGGCCATTCCCCCACTTGTGATCATTTAAGAACTTTTGGCTGTTTGTGCTATGCAACCATACCAAAGGTTAACAGAGACAAGTTTCAACCTAGAGCCTTTCCATCTGTTTTTATAGGCTACCCCTTAGGGAAGAAAGGTTACAAATTGTTAAATTTGGATAACCATTCTGTTTTTACTCCAGAGATGTGGTTTTTCAGGGACACATTTTTCCTTATCACTCTTCCCAATCTTCTTCTAGGTTCCCTCCTTTTTCATATCCATTTGTAGATTCTCAAACTTTCTCTCCCGGTACTTCTTCTCCTATTACTTCTCCTTCTCCTACACCTTCTTCACCTACTTTTTCTTCTCCTACAACTTCTTCTCCTATTACTTCCTCAATTACTCCTCCTTCTCCCCTTTCTTCTCCTTTACCCATTCCCACAACACAACATCCACTTCTTAGGAAATCCACCAGAATCTCCAATACTCCAACATATCTAAAGGACTTTGTTTGTTCCTCTGTTTTGCCTTCTGTCACTTTTCCATCTGAACCACAATATTATCAACAAGCTGCTCCTCATCCTGCATGGCAGGAAGCTATGCATAAAGAATTCCAGGCACTTGATGCCAATTCTACATGGGATATAGTCCCTCTTCCACCAGGGAAGAAAGCCATTCCTTGTAAGTGGGTATACAAGATCAAACAAAGGTCTGATGGCTCCATTGAAAGATACAAGGCTAGACTAGTAATAAGAGGTGATACACAAAAGGAAGGTGTTGATTATTTTGATACTTTCAGTCATGTTGTCAAGATTACCACTATCAAATGTCTCCTTACTCTTGATGTCAAGCATAATTGGACTGTCCATCAAATGGATGTCAACAATGCCTTCCTTCATGGTGATCTTCATGAGGAAGTTTATATGAAGATCCCTTTAGGTTTAACTGTTGCATCCACCTCCAATGATCCACCTCTTGTTTGTAAGTTGAATAAGTCATTATATGGGCTGAAACATGCTTCTAGGCAATGGTTTGCCAAACTTTCTCAGTCACTTGTGTCCAGGGGTTATTGTCCCAGTAAAAATGATTCTTCTCTTTTCACCAAGATCACTGCATCTTCCATTGTTCTCCTAGCTGTTTATGTGGATGACCTTTTGTTGCCTGGTAATGATAATGATGGAATGGTTAATCTGAAGTCTCTTGATAACCAATTCAAGATCAAGGATCTTGGTTCAGTACATTATTTTCTGGGGCTTGAGCTCCTTAAGGTTGATCGGGGGTTCCTCATCAATCAACACAAGTACACTAAGGATCTTCTCTCTGAATAAAAATGTCTAGATGTAAGACCTGTTCTTACACCTCTTGATCCTATTAACCCCTGATTCTGGAGAGCCTCTTCCTGATCCTACCCTCTATAGAAGATTAATTGGTAAGTTGAATTTCCTCCAACACACAAGGCCAGACATTTCCTATTTCATACAACATCTTAGTCAATTTCTTGTTTCTCCAAAGGTGCCTCACATGCTTGCTGGTCTCCATGCTCTCAAATATCGTCTCAATGACCCTGCTCAAGGTATTCTGTTGACAGCCACTCCTGACTTTTCCTTGAAAGCCTATGCTGATTCAGATTGGGTTGCCTGCCCCATTTTTCGACGATCTGTTACTGGTTTTTATGTCATGCTTGGTGACTCCCCTATTTCCTGGAAATCTAAGAAACAACCTACTGTTTCTTTATCTTCTGCTGAGGCAGAATATAGGGCACTAAGGAAGGTTGTTACTGAAGTTGTATGGCTCATACGGTTACTAGCTGATATGGGTCTCTATTTCCACACCTATTCCTATCTACTGTGACAGCCAGGCTGTCCTCCACATTGTAAAGAATCCCGTCTTCCATGAAAGGACCAAACATATTGAAGTTGATTGCCACAATGTACGAGATGTCCTTTCTTCTGGGACTATCACTCTTAGTCATGTTTCTTCTGCTAACCAACATGCTGATGTTTTGACAGTCTTTAACATGTGTTCTTCATCAGAGGCTCTTGTGCAAGTTGGGTGTGTATTCCCCCTCCAGCTTGAGGGGGGGTGATAACAGTAGGATTATTACAGATCCAGGATATTTGGGCCTGATTTGCATAGTTTGGCCTATTTTGTATAGTTGTTTCAATTTCTTCTTTCTTTCTACACTAGGACCCGGCCCATGTCCGTTTTAGTTAATTTTGTACATACTAATAGACATGTGGGTAAAACAAGAGAAATAATATATTTATTTTGCCTCTTTCTAATTACCCGATGGTCTCTCTCACCGACTAAGAACATAGGTTTTCTTCGATTCTTTTCATCAAATTCTCTTCAATTTTATCGGTTAACAGATTCACTGCTATATCAATTGTTTAAAAGACTGGGTTTTGCTTTTTCGCTGCAGGCTATAGTTAAATGAATGTTGTGCCTGTAGCATATTGTAAATGGATTATTGGCCTTGCACTTTTGTCTCCATATGTTAGTTCTAGCTTAAGTTATTGGTATTTATTCGTGATATATGAGGATTCCAATATGTTGCATCAAATGAATCAGCACTCGAGCTAATATTATATTCTTCTTTGTTTATTGGCGAATATATGTGTTTGTTAGTGTTCCTCGCAACTGTCATCTAAGAAAGAATTTTTGGGTGCACATAATTGCTTTTGAGATGGTGCCACTATACAACTTGAAAGGCACAGATAAAATTAGAGATTTTCATTAATAAGTCAGCGTTATGTACCTAGTACATTGCTGATAGAAGCACTGCTGGATTCCAGTAATAAATACTACCGGAGCCTTTGAGTGAAACTCGCACACCTTGTGGCGGCGATGGTATGGCTTGGCATCTGCCATATCTGCAGTGCACTGCTGGACCTGAGAAGAAGGCAGTACTGGCCCACCACCAGATAGCTTCCTTCCGGAGAGAGTCAATACCCTCTTCCTTTTGTTATCCTCTTCAGCATTTTCATGTTCCTCCTCTTCTTCTTCTGCTTCATTCATGCTTCTCTTCCCTTCCCATTTGTTATCCTCCATCTCTCTAAGGAGATAGTAGTTGGGCCAAATTAGAATGAGGAAGCCAGATGAAAGAGTGTGAAACTTGAAACCAAGGTAAAAAAAGAAAGGAATGTATGTGTGAGGACCACCATTTCGATACTTTTCCTCCTATGTGAAGTCTAGTAAGCGGAGATGGTTTGGTGTAAGTATTAGCTAGAATAGCAAGTCTGATAAGTATTTCGTACAGAAGTGGGGCCAGAAAGGTGTGTGAGTGGAAGTTGGGTGGGGTGAATTGTATTGAAATTCGAAACTACACTTACTGGTCCCAACTTTCCACACATCAACCTTCAACATGATCTAGCTTTAATATAAAGAGAAACGTGACCTTACATAACATAGTACAGGAGACGTGAGAGCATTTATGATGACTTTGCTAGCATTTGTTTCCTGATATTCCATGGATTTTACTCCTAGTTTAGTTACCCTACTAACTTTTTCTTAAGGTTTTTAATTGGGCAGTCAACAAGCTATTCAACAATCAGTCATTCGCTGTTTTGAGGATGTGGAGAAGCTGATGAAACATCCAATTTGGTGCTTGGTGGTTAGCAAAAGTTATTTTGGCATTTAGTCTAGGAGTTGTGTCAACCATGGAACAAAGCCAGCGGTTTGTCACACACACACTCCGTTTCATTTATCTCGATGTAGCCATGTCAAATGGGTGTGATAAGGGTATGGGTAGTTGGTGATGATCATTTAAAATACACTAAAAATTAGCAAAAAGCTTGACTTACTCATACCAGATACTTACACATATCCATAAACGAACGACTCTGTTGAACATAGCTTCAAACTTTTTGGTTCAGTTAAAGGGAAAGGAAATTTAAAGGATGTCACCCTCTATTCAGTTACCTCCCGGAGCATAATTACCTCTTTGTTGTGTGATTAAATATAGATAAAGTATAGAAAGAGACAATCACTTCTTTCCCTCAAACTTGGGAGGGGAAAAAAAAGTTGGTGTTGGATGGTGGCACATTAATCTTTTTGCCCTTCCTATTTTCTAGCAGACCAAACAGAGTTCCCTTCTTCTAATCCAGGGTTCACGAACTATGCATGTTACATGTGCTCGTCTAGCGTATTCATAGTTTATGAATAGTTTAGTTGTTTATGTAGCAGTTTCGGAGGGGAGCCTACTAAGCTATTATTTGCACCATCAGCATAGTGCAAGTTCGTATGTCAGTCGCTGTCAGCCCAGTAGAGTGCTTGTTGCATTTCTTGAGTGCTCAATTGTTGCACAGGCGACCGTACCATTATCACCACATCTCCTAATTCATCTACCTAAAGGCTAAGCTATCATTATCTTGCATACTTTCATTATTCTAAATAAATTAACAAATATGGGCAGTATCCCTAATTGGTAGTCTCTTTCAAGAAAGGATGATTCCTGTATTTTTAAGATGTTGTTGTTGATGGAAAGTGAACGGCAAGTAATAACATGGTCCAGTGAGTTGATATACTTTACTAGTCATGTATGGTTTTCTGCGTGCTCTTATTATCTGGACGTTACTGTATGGTTTCGTATCATAATTGCTTTTTTTTTTGTTTTGTTTTTGGGTGGATTTGGCTTCGCCTACTCATATCCAGATGGCACCTATCATTTTTGGTTATACTACTTCATCAATCATAGTTATAGGCCCTAGTTATTAAATTGATAGTGCACTGGCACTAGGACAGCTCTGTGCCTCTTAGCCATTTATGAATTATTGAATTATAAAGTTCCAAAGTAAATTATCGAGGTTACAGCCTGAGTGCCATTGATGATTAATTATCAGTTTTCTCTTCAGTTTCTAATTCTCATAGATGTGACGGTAATTAATGTAAATTGGTATTAATTTATATCTTAATAATTGAGTAGGATAACGAGAATATCAGGCTTGAGGAGACAATAGAGATACTTCCAAAGTCATCTCATTTGAATATTCCTCATGCCTGTGCCCTCCTCGCTCTTTCCAATTGCAACTACACTTTTTTATGTCGCCGTCCATTGCAGCTCTTTCTGCCCTTTTTTTTTAGGACGGACATGCTTCGACTGTGTAGAAACCTGGGCAACCATTGCCTTCCAAGCCTTTAGATTGTTTAAGTAGGTTGGGTGACAGATCAGCCATAGGAGTACTTGGGGATACAAAAGTGCAGCATACAACGATGCCGTCTGTCCCTATCTTGTTTTGCACAACTGTTAGTATTACATATATTCTACATGTTCTAGCGCATGATAATATCGTAAATGTTAGATCATAAAAAATAAATTAAACAATAACCTAAATAACTATTTCCTCAAATGTTGATTAATTTCCCTTTTTTGTTTCTTCTTATCTGCCCTGAAGTTATATTTCTGCTAAGAAGATTGATGGAAATATGAGGAAGAAAATGTTAACATGTTCATGAACTTACTATAGTTATCGATGAACTGCTAACTCCATACAAGATGAGATCTCATAATGTATGACTTTTTGACAATATTGTGCTAATTGAAGAAATCAATTAGGATGCCAACCCAACACTGGAAGATGGAAAGAACTCTAGAAAGAAATGATTTTAGGATTAGAAGTAAGACCGAATATACTGCAAGTTCAGTCAATATACAAAATGTGAAGCAGAGATGAGATTAGATGAGATTGGAGTACCTAAATATAGACAATTCAGATATCTAGACTAAATGTTAAAAAAAAACAGTATACAATAAACGAAGATGGTACACAAATTTTATAAGCTAAAACTTAATTGGGGAACAAAAGATGAGCTTTTCATTGTTGCATCATTCTGTACTTCAGATCTGCGACATAGAGCTCTAAATGCCGGGAGAAATTCAAAATTCAAATACTCCAGCATAATATACTATGCTGGAAGTCTAATATATTATGCTGAAAGTTCAGTATATTATATTGAAATTTATTGGAGTTTCAGTATAATTATACTGGAGTTCTAATATAATACACCGGTCCAGCATAATATACTAGAAGTTTATACACAAATACTTCAGTCTCCAATATATTATGCTGAAACTTTTTACGTGTTGGAGTTCAAAGTTCATACACAAGTGCACCGATCTCTAGTATATTATGCTGGAACTTCCCGTTGCAGTAAAATAATGGTTATTTTATAATGACCTTGCAAATACTGGTTATTTTTCAATTATCAATTCAAAAATTGTGGTATTTTTACCTAAATGCCTGTTGGAGCCCAGTTCATCAGCCCAGTACCACCAATCAGTTCAGGCACACAACGAGAACGGACGGCCCATTTAGATTTTAAGCGCGTCGCTGTGCTGCAGTTAACTTGAAGTTAGTAATTGCAACTCCATTCAGCATCGTTTAAGTACCATGCTTGAAAATCACTTAAATCTTAAGAATTTCTTCTCTCTTTCTTTCCTTTTTCATGTTAACTGTTTCATTCTCTCTGAAATAGGGGTGTTCAAAACAACCCGAAAAATTGAACCAACTCAAAAATTAAATTATACCGATAAAAAAACCCGATACTTTTTGGTTTGGTTTGGTTTAGTTTTGAATTTTAAAAATTGATCAAATTTGAATTAGTTTTGGTTTTAATAAAAAATAACCCGAAAAAATCGAATCAAACCAATTATAGAAGTATCTATTTCAAATATATTATTACACCAATATTATATTTTATACAAAGTTTAAATTTTTTTATGGTGAATGTTAATCGTTTCACATTTAGTACAGTTTTGGACCCTTATATTCTAGTTTGGATGACATTTTTCTTTTGTTAAGTGTAAGAATCTATTTTATGTTTAAAAAATAAATAGTTGAGTCTTTAAATTATTCATCACTATTTTATTTAGTTATCACCAATACATTGTAGCAAAATAATAAATTTATCAAAGGGTAATTAATTTGATTTACGTTGAGAATGTGTTCGCCGGAATATGTGTTTGGTAGTGTATGTCTTATATTTAACAAAAAAATGACAAATAACCAAAGAAACCAAAAAATCAACAAAATCCGATATAAATCAAAACGAGAAAAAATGACTTAATTGGTTTGATTTGGTTCTAATATTTGAAAAATTGACTTATTTGATTTGGTTTCTTTTTAGGGAAAAACTGATTCAAACGGAACCATGAATTTGAAAATTATATAGAAAAGAGACCACAACATTTTTTAGAACACGTTACCATTCTATGACCTATTTTTTTTTAAATATTTCAATTAGTTTAATGACTAATATTACATGAACGAATCAGTGTGAGATAAACAAGGCCCATGAACAAGGAAATGAAAAAATTTGGGGGTTTGACATAGTTACTCATAAAAACAAAATTATATATCCTTGTCTATCTATTTATTTTTTTTACCCACAAACTAATTATATTTTCTACCATAGTAGGTTTTGTGAGAATTTTTTCTTTATTCTCTAATTCTTTTTATTTCTATGCTTCTTTTCTTTTCTTTTTGTTTTCTCCTTTTCTTTTTTCTCGTTTTCTTCTTATTTTTGCTTTTTCCTATTCCAATTTCATTTAACTTTATTTATATTCCTTTTCTCTTCATAATCTAATTTTATTTACTATTTTTATTATTTTTTATTATTATCTTTTTATATATATAAGAGAAAATCAAAGTATATACCTATTAAATGTAGCTAATACAATCAAAAAAATATTAACTAATATTTGATACAAGTGTAGTATATTGTTATACCCACAGGATATATAATTGTACACAAATAGTTAATAAAAAATTATTTCAATTATTAACTCGAATAATATCAACTGTCAATAAAAAATTTAAAACATTCTAAAAGGATCTAATTATAAAAGTATACCGTACATTATATAGCATACTATAATTTTGTTTTCTTTTTGTATTTTCAGTTTGCTTCTCACACTAGGTAAAAGCTTAAAACAAATTAAAAGGGAAAAGGCAAGTGAATTTACGGGTAATAAGTATACTTATAGTATATTATATACTATTATAGCATATTATTATAATATTTTGTATATTATTATAGTATACAATAATAATATATTTGTATACTATAATGGTATATTGTTGTAGTTTAACCATATACTCATATAGTATATTCGTATACTGTAGTGGTATATTGTTAGGTAACAGTATTATTCTTCGATTATTACTGTAATTGTGTTATTCTTCGATCTCAACTGAAAATTTTGATCTCAATCACCTCAAATGAGCTCTAAGTCTCGACCAAACTAACTGATGTCACAAATAGCAATAAGAAGGGGCAGGGTCAACGATCACTCACGTACCATTTAGTTACAGTTGCCAATCGATATTTTAATCACTCCAGTCAAAATCTAATCAAACAATTACAAACTCGACAAATGCAATTTATGATTTTCACGTTTCAAGGTTTTTCAATGGTTGATCTAATTTTTCTTACAATAAATCACTATGAACTTCTCAAAAGATATTAGAAATACTTATTTTGTAACACTGCACGTACAAAATAATTATTTTCGCTTATCATTAAACCATATCTAATTTCAATCATTAAAATGAGAATAAAAAACTGGACAGTAACTCGAACAAACACAAACACTATAAGAAAATATGAGATATGTAAGATAAAGATAATATTTTATTGCTGGAAGGGAAAATGGAAGTTTTAAAAATAGAGGTTGGTAAGCCTATCGAGAAACGTGAGCGGGTAATATTTTTTGTTGGCTTAAGTAAATATAGTAATGTAGATATAGTAATTATTATTAAAATGAATAAAATCGAATTATTATTTTAAATTTAGTGGGTAGTTAGTATAGTTTCCTCAAAAGACTTTAGCTTGTCGTTACTCTAGTCTCTAACAGATGAATTTTGTGTCACATGCGTGTTACGTAGTACAATTTTTCGTAGTGGTAATTAATCTTACAAAATTCTTAATTGCCCTCGTGAGCTCTCAATTAGATAAACTCTGTTTTAATCTCGTATTAAATCAAACCCTTAATTCTCGAGTCGGTTTAAGCTCCAATTATCAAATTTGACCATACTTTAGTTGTTTCTT
Source organism: Nicotiana noctiflora (assembly GCA_032618575.1). Classification (NCBI taxonomy): domain Eukaryota; kingdom Viridiplantae; phylum Streptophyta; class Magnoliopsida; order Solanales; family Solanaceae; genus Nicotiana; species Nicotiana noctiflora. The sequence goes on along the minus strand of JASVEL010003764.1, from coordinate 149,656 downwards.
TAGCTTGATTCAAATTCCACCCTTAGCCCTAGTTTTCACAAAATACTAACGTCAAAGTATAATTTGTATACAATGACAGTATAAAGTGTAACCGTCTATAACAAGCACAATCTAATTGCTTAAAATAGAGTAAATAACATACAATAAATGGTTAAATCAAGTAGATAGTGAAAAATATTTCACAAGGTCAGTTTATATAACTTAAGGCCATAATCAGGGGCGGATTTAGCCCGGCGCAAGGGTGTTCACCCGAACACCCTTCGCCAAAAAAATACACGGTATATATAAGGTAAAATATATTTTTTATCTCTATATATTAAGTTTTGAACACCCTTAACACTATACAAAAGTGTAGTTTAGTGGTCAAGGGTGGTCAAAATTTACATAAGGTCAAGAGTTTAATTCCCAGTAGCTACAAATCTTTTTTTGAACACCCTTCCTGAAGATTCTGGCTCCGCCACTGGCCATAATAACATTATCAAATAAAATTTTAAATTCAGAAAACAACAACAACAACAACCCAGTAAAATCCTATAAGTGGGGTCTGGGGAGGGTAGTGTGTACACAGACCTTACCCCTACCCCGAATGGGTAGAGAGATTGTTTTCGAAAGACCCTTGGCTCAAGATAATAAAAAGGCCAAAGAAGAGAGTATTAGATCCACCGCGAAAATCATATGATAAAAGGAACATTGAAAGCAGGAAAGAATAATAATAATAATAATAATAATAATAATAATAATAAGCAAAAATAATGAGTTGTAAATGAATCCTGCATAAAAAATATTATAAATAGTAAAATACGACATTGCCCCTAATTATCTTAAACAAAAACATATCGAACTAGGCTCACAAAGGTACAAAGTCAATTATCTCTTAGTGTACAATCGTAATACATGACTTCCATAATTTCTTATCAGCGCCATGTACTCCAAAATTTGAAGCCTCCCAAAATTTTAAAGTCAGAGAGAATTGTAAATTGTTCAATCAAACAAGATTCGGAGGACCACAAATCCAAGTTAGGGACTTGATGTCACAGCATGGTCCCATAATGTGTAAACATGTGGCATGATTATAGGATTTAGTACCATCATTAGTTCTCTTTTAAATATATAAATTATTATAGAAGTTGACTGTCATGACCTGTGATTGTTATTCTTGTGGTGTAAAATTATAAACTGTGGTCCAACTTAATTCCACTCTATGTTAATAGGAGTAGTATTATTTTAACTAAAATTTCACCTAATACATACATTTTCACGCTTATCTAATTATGGCCCCTCCAATAATTCTTCACTTACCAATTACATTGAGTTGCTTGTTCCTCCTAAATACCCTCAAGTTTCCACTCTTTTGTTTCAAGTGAAAAATTTGAAATTACACTGTTAGTTAGATAATTAAATAAACTAAATATTTTTTCCTAATTATTTTTCATTGAATGTTCTTTCCACTAATTTATAGATTTAAATACTACTTGTCTTGGACCTTGTAACGATCCGACCCGTCGTTACGGGAGTTACCGTCCCGTTTTCTTCATTTTATACTTTAATATGCTAATTTACATGTGTTTGGAGAGTTAGAAGCAACTCGGATGGAATTTGATAGAAATGAGGCAATAAACCTCTTTATGAGAAGAATAGTTTGGAAAAGTCAACCGAATATTGACCGATGAGTTAGAAAGCTCGGAACGGATTGCTGATGATTCAACTAGTTTCGGGGGATGATTTATGACTTAGGAGAGCAATCGGAATCGAATTCGAAGGTCCGGTGTAGATTTAGGCTTGAATTGGCTAAGGTTGAATTTTGACGAAATCCGAACGGTAGGCCAGATTTTGATCTGAGGCTCGGAATGAAATTCCGAGAGTTGCAGTAGCTCCTTTAGGTGATTTTGGATATGCGTACAAAATTTCAGGTCATTCGGAGGTGTTTAGGTCGGGTCTTAGATCATTTAGTTTCGGGAGTTTTAATGAAACTTAGGCTTGAATCCGTGAGAATTTGATAATTTTGATGTTTATGATGGTGTTTTTATGTTGCGAGCAAGTTTGAATGAGGTAATGTGAGGTATTTGTGCTATTGTTTGAGGTACCGGGGGCCTAAGCGAGTATATTTTCGCGGAAGCGAAAATCGCTGTGAATTAAATGAAACAGTATATCGAATTTCAGAGTTCAAAACACACACTTTTAACTTCGGGGAGAGGCGAATTGCAAGGGTTTTCAAGGAGAAACAGTGGGAATTCATCAGGTAAGGGTTCCTAAAATCGAATTATGTTATTATAACGCAAAAACATAGATTAAACGCCCCAAAAATTGAGGATTTAAGTGAAAAACATGGTGGTTAGGACTTGGAAATTTAGGAAGATAAACGTGGAGGTTGAGGGGTCAAACGAACTCCGTTTTCGATAAAAATTATATGCACGGACTCGTGGTGAGATGAGGAATCCATTGGTATAATTTTTGAAATTTTTCAAGAAGTGGGCTCGAGGCTCGGGTTTTACTAACTTGGTGCATTATTGTGTTTTTCAAGTAGATTTTATTGGGTTATGTTTATTTGACCCATATTGATGTAATTGCTGTGGTTTTGACTAGATTCGACGCACGAGGCGGCAAATTCGAAGGGAAAAGGCATCGCGGACGAGTCCATGGTCGGCTAGAGGTGAGTAGTTAGTGTATATGGTAGTCTGAGGGTTCGAAACCCCGGCTTAGCATATTGTGATGCTATTAGGGCGTGGCTCGCACACTATGGTAGGTGCAAGATTGATTATGACTGGGAATTGAGACATGGCCTATCCCGAATATGCATAATATTATATTGGCGGTTGAAACACACATTGTGATAGATATACTTGTGGGCTGTAAGCTATGTTTGGGGCCTTGTGCCAACCTATAGTATCCCTAGGGGATATGTATATATGTGATAGCTTGGTTTGCTTAATCACTGATCTCAGTCCTGATTTGAAATCACTATTATGAAATGCTAAGTCACCTATTCTTGGAAAATTAAATAAAATTTAAAGTATTTTTATTGTTAATGAACTGGAACCTGGAAATAAATAATTGAACTGTTGTGTTACTCATATGCATATTGTGGACTGAGGATGGATCGGGCTGCACGCCGCAACAGACGATATGAATATTGTGCTTGGGCTGAAGGAACCCTTCCGGAGTCTGTACACACGCCCAGTGAGTGCCGCCGACGTTAACCGGATCGGGCTACACACTGTAGCAATCATGTGCATTGCATTGCATTTTTATTTGTAAATTATCTTTGCTAATTGTGATTTGCTGTTGTTACTAGTTCGTAGGAGGTAACAGATTGTAGTTTAGCTTTGCTTTGTGGTATACTATGGATTTGCTGCTTTCAGCTATTATTATATACTTTTTACTCACTAAGTACTTAGTACTCACCCCTACTCCCTGCATCTTTGTGTGCAGATTCAGGTACACATGAGGGTTAGACGAGCACTCCAGCCTATATCAGAGTTTATTCGAGTTGATGAGGTAGCTGTCGGCGTTCGCAGAACCTAGCTTTCTCTTCTCATTTAAGTTTTTACTTTATGTTCCAGACTTGAGTATTTTATTCAGTATTCTATTACTATTAAGTTTTGTTTAGAGGCTCTAGACTCGTGATCCCAGAACTTTTTGGGATTGCCTTTCGATTTTGTACTTCTCAGTTTTTATTCATACTATTATTATTGGAGTATTTATTGACTCATACATTCTTCTTGAATTTGTCCTTTTGGGACTAGTCTTTAACTGTGGAAACAGTTGTTGGTCTGGCTTGCCTAGCTTTAGTGTTGGGCGCCATCACGACCGGGTTTGGTTCGTGACAAGTTGGTATCAGAGCCTAGGTTACTAGGCCTCGCGAGTCATGAGCTGGTTTAGTAGGCTCTCGCGGATCGGTACATAGACGTCCGTATCTATCCTCGGGAGGCTATAGAACTTTAGGAAACAGTTCACTTTATTGGATTCATATCATGCGATTTGTGTTATTGTGAAACTAAATTTTTCCATATTCTACTCTCTTGTAGATGGCGAGAACACGTGCTACCGGACGTGGCGGACGACCATCAGTGGCACCCAGAGGCCGTGGTCGTGGCAGAGGTAGGGTAGTAGTGACAGCACCTACTGACCCACCAGCTGACCAGACTCAGGGTCAAATGCCAAGCGTCGGTGGCCCATGTTCAGGATCCGGTTCCAGCTGCAGGCACCCCAACAGCTCATGTTCAAACACCGGCAGTGTGTATTGAGATACCTGGTCTTCAAGAGACTTTAGCACAGATTTTATCAGTGTGCACTGGCTTAGCTCAGGTGTTTGCAGCCTCTACTGCAGCAGCTTCTTCACAGGCAGGGGGAGGGAATCGGACCACCGTTGCTCGCACAACCGAGCCAATAGTTCAGGGTTTACAGGCACCTGAAGCAGCTCCAGCTTAGCTAGCTCAGCCAGCCGCACTTGTTGCACCAGCCCCAGCTCATGTGGTTCCATCTATGCCTGATGACGAGCAGCGTCAGTTGGAGATGTTCAGGGAGGCTACATCCTCCAGCGTTCAATGGTGTTGAGGGCGAGGATGCCCAGGGTTTTCTGGATAAGTGTCAGCGTATGCTTCGTACGAGTATTCAAGAGTCTAGCGGTGTTTCTTTCACTACCTTCCAGTTCACATGACCAACATTTCATTGGTGGGAGGATTTTGAGAGGCGTAGGCCTGTTGGGGCAGTGCCCCTTGTCACACCTTAATATAGGAGACCAACAGCTAATCCTAGCCCTAAAACTAAGCATGAGAAGAAACAAAAGAGAAGAATTATTCAAGCTAATGAGAGTTAACAAAGATAAACTAACACAGAATGAGAGTCCAAAAACTTGCAAAGAAGATATCTAAAACTAACAAGATGAAGAGGCTTAACACTAACAGAGGACAAAAAAGAAGAAAGATATCAAGGTCAAATCTTCAAAATAGAGAATCAAAACAAATATCCAAACAAACGAGATGAACATAGTATAAGAGATAAATAATAATAACAAGAAAACATGTAAGGAATCATAAAGAGAGGAACATTCATGCTGTTGAAAAAATAACAGATCAGAAATCACAATACCAAGAAGATGAAGAAGCACAAGATGAAAGATAGATCTTTTGACTTAGAAGAAACAGAACATGATTTGCAATAGACAAAACAGAAGAACAACAAGATGAAAAAAAGATCCTAGAAACAAAAACAGTCAAAACAAGAAAATAACATGAAGATGAACAAGATGAACAAAAACCCTAGTACTAAACATGTTCTTCGAATCAGAGAAACAAAAACAAATAGCATAGAAAAATATCACAGAAGAAAGCATTTAAAATCTAAAAACTAAAGGAAAGCAAACAGATTCACAGAGTGAGGGGACTTAGCTTTGCAGGGCCGGTTCCCTGTGCTTCCTCTCACTCTCTTCACTCTTTTTCTTTTCAGACTTTCAGACCCTTTTCTTTGTTTCTTTTTTTTCATTTTTCTTTTCTGTTTTTCCTTTTTAGACTTCAAGATGAAGTCTTTTTTGAGGGTTTTCGGTTTGGATGGGGTATTTGGAAGGGTAAAGGTAAGATCTTTGAAGAAGGTTTAGTTTCGAGTCGCCGGAGTTAGGGTTCCGGCGACTTCTTTTGGGATATTCGAGGAGTTCAGGGTATATTCGAGGGAAGTCAAGGCTATGGGGGGGGGGGGGGATCGGACCATGGCGGTTATTTTGGCGTTAGTTTGGAGAAGGATCTCGTAGTTTGGTGGTCACCGGTGGTAGATTCCGGTGACCGACAGATCAAGAACAGGGGATTTTTTAGGGTTTCAGGGTTGGCTAAGTGGTGTTTGAGGTTAAAAAGATGAAGAAGAGAAGAGGGAAGGTGAGAGGGGTGGCCGGAGACCACCGTGGAAGGTGGTGGCCTCCATGGCCGGCTAGCTTGACGGAGAAGATGAAGAAAGGGTGAAGAAGAAGAAAGGCGGCTAGGGTTAGGGGTCTTTACAAAATGGCCGGTCTTCACAGACCAATGCCTTATATAGTCGAAGGGGCTAAGGTGATCTGGACCGTTGGTTTGATGAAGATCAACGGTCGTTATTAACGTTATCGTTCCACTACCAATGAGACCAATGGTCTCAACCATTAGAGTAATTCAAACGAACGGCTCATATATGATCTCACATTTCAATTGGTTAAATAATTTCGGATTGATTCTCAACCGTTAGATTTGACATGATGAACGGCTGAGATCAATGTCCCTTGGTGAACTGGACCGGACCTTTGGGCTTGGGTGTTTTGGGCCTCTGATTTGGAATTATTTTGGCCCAATGCCATTATGCCCATATGTTTTTTTAAAATATTTTTCTTGTTATTTTTATTATTGTTTTATGTATTTTCCTTTTGTATTTTATTTTCTTTTCTTTTGTATTATTTAAATTACTCAATTTCCTACTTTCACTAATTTTCTACTATTTTTTGGCAATTTTCTACTATTTTTCAAATAATTTCCTCTATTAATGATCTTTTGGTTGATTTTTCTTTTCAACTACTTAATTCAAAATGCATGTATTTAGCCTATATTTTTTGATTTTCTAATTTCCAATTATTTAAACACATAAAATGTATTTAATTTCAAACAAGACATGCAATTACACTAAAAAAATAATATTTTATTTTAATTTTGGAATTTTGTTTGCCTAGTGCAAAAATCATGTGCTCACAGCTGCCCCTCTTTGCTCGGGAACACGAAGAGTTTCAGTACAAAGACAAGTGAGCAGTAATGAGAGATTTTTGCACATTGGAATATTCCGTGAAAGCATTTTTGAAAAACCTTTTGACCGCACCCTGCTTTAGAGGTTGCCTACATATCCTGGGCTAAACAGGAATCAGGTCAGTGTAGTTCGGGAAGGTCTGGCAGTAAGAAACTACCAGACTCACTGTTGCATTGACATTGTTGAGACTTGCTGACTTACTCCTTATTACACCGGGGGGTAAAATGTAAAATGAAGAAGCTATTTTGACTATGACTCTACAAATTACACTAATTCCTATCTAGCTTCTTCGTTGCTCTTCCTTGTCTTTTTTCTTTGATTTTCTATGATGCCGACTCTCTTTTTGTTAGTTTTCTTTTTCTTGCTTCCCCCTTATTTTTTTTATTTTCGATGATACTTCTTGCCTTCAAACTGATGCCTGCTCAAAACAAAACAAAACAACAAACTTTTCTTCTGCCCCAGTATGGGCTTTTCATGTTACGGTGTTACTCATGCTAGCTAACACAAACCAAAGTTGCAGAAATTAAAATTACAGAAAAATATTCCCTTGTTATCCAGGTGGGCGCCTGATGCATGAAATTAAAAATTTGCAGAAAAGTATTCCCTTGTTATCCAGGTGGGTGCCTGATGCATGAAATTAAAATTTGCAGAAAAATATTCCCTTGTTATCTAGGTGGGCGCTTGATGCATGAAATTAAAATTTTAAGAAAAATATTCCCTTGTTATCTAGGTGGGCGCCTGATGCATGAAATTAAAATTGCAGAAAAAATATTCCCCTGTTATCCAGGTGGGCGCCTGATGCATGAAATTAAAATTTGCAGAAAAATATTCCCTTGTTATCCAGGTGGGCGCCTGATGCATGAAATTAAAATTTGCAGAAAAATATTCCCTTGTTATCCAGGTGGGCGCCTGATGCATGAAATTAAAATTTGCAGAAAAATATTCCCTTGTTATCCAAGTGGGCGCCTGATGCATGAAATTGAAATTTGCAGAAAAATATTCCCTCAGTTTGATAACTGGGGAGTGGATTTTAAAGATGATACTTTTCTCTTGTCTTTTGGTGTTTTCTTTGACTAAATGACTTTCACTTGAGAAATCCTTCACTTATTGCCGAACTTTCTTTTTTTGGTTTTTCCTATCTTTCCACATTGGTCACATTCACTTTAAAGTGATTAGTGACGATTTGTTCCTGTCTAAATCATGAAACAAAATTTATTAGATATAAGCTGCTGGCAACTGGCATCTGCCGTCCCTGGCTCTTATAGTTCTCCTCTTTTTGCTTTTTCTCCCACTGTGTGGCCTTTTAGTTGATTATCTTCTGCAAGCTCTTTTTGTATTTTCTTGTTTTTTCACTTTTTGTTTTCTTTTCTTTTGGCTCTGTTTGCCAAACTCCTTTATTTCTTTCCAACTTTTCCTTTTCTTTTCTTTTCTGCTCCAGTGTTATTTCATCTCTTGTCATCAAGAGCTGGTAGTTAGCTCCCAAAAGGCAAACAATGAAATGCAGAAAAAATGAAAAAGGGTAAGGGTGTTTCGGAGAGTTGGTAGAACTTATCTGGGTATGTTGGTTGATTCCGTTGACCATGCCATGTATTTAAACTCCGACCCAGTTCATTCAACCCATTATTATGACTCCAAACTGTTCTCGACCCAAACCGATACTATTTTGTTCCCTTTTCTCTTTTCCATAATAATCCTTATGATCGCCCTATGGTGCCTCAAAAGGTTTTCACTAGTAGGACTTCTCATTTATTCTTTCTCAGCCTCACAATCGCCCTGCAGTGCCGTTAAAGGTTTTCACTGACAAGACTCTCTCGTTTTTATTTTCTCTCAACCTCACAATCGCCTCACGGTGCCGGTTAAGGTTTTCACTGATGAGACTCTCTCATTTTTTCATTTTCCGTTTTTCCTTTTGCCTTTTGTTTTATGTACCACTGGTGTTGTCCATTGTCTCGTTCTTCCTTCATTGCGTTTGTTATTCTCTTGAAATTGATCAGAAGGTCTTTTTTTGGATTGTAACGTGGCTTTTGGATGGGTTAAGAAAGGAAGGTAAAAGGCTCAAAATTTACGAGGGTTTAAAAAAAACATTTACAACTCTCAGAATTATAAAACATAACTTCTGCCCCAGTTTCAATACGTGGGGGATTTTTGGATTTTTCCTTTATTATGACTGAATCTCAGTGAGGCTGCCTACGTACCCTTTCGTGATCAAGTCAAACGTAGTTCATTACTACGCCATCAATTAATGAATTTTTTTTTGACTTTTTCCCGATTTCTTTGTCTTTTTCTTTTCTTTTTTTTCATCATTGTTTTTCTTTTTCTTTTTCATTCATTCATTTTTTTATTATTTTCATTTTTTTATCTTTTCATTCATTATTTTTTCATTTTTTTTGTATTGTGTCATAAGCAATTCCGAGAGAGGGGTATGAAAGAATATATCGAACATGGCTCAAAGGGGTGTCAATGGATAAAGTGTTTGGATAGAGAATAAAATGCCTTCTTCATTTCAACTCCAAAATCACAACAAAATACAATCATACAACTGAAAAGGAATCATACATAGTATCTTTTGACCGCATCTGAATTGATAGCAGTCTCTACGCACTTTCCTTCAATGTCTGTCAAATATAATGCCCCGTTAGACAACACCCGTGATACCATAAATGGTCCTTGCCAGTTTGGCGCAAATTTGCCCTTTGCTTCGGTCCAATGTGGTAAGATACGCCTCAATACGAGTTGTCCAACTTCAAACTTCCGAGGACACACCTTCTTATTATATGCTCTAGCCATTCTCTGTTGATACAATTGCCCGTGGCAAATTGCTGCCAACCTTTTCTCATCGATTAGACTTAATTGTTCCAGCCAGGCTTTTACCCATTCTTCGTCATCTATTCCAGCTTCAACTATGATTCGTAATGACGGTATCTCTATTTCTGCGAGTATAACAGCCTCTGTTCCATACACCAATGAATAAGGCATGGCGTCGATAGAAGTGCGCACTGTTGTGCGATAACCCATAAGAGCAAAAGGTAACTTCTCATGCCATTGTTTGGATTCCTCCACCATTTTCCTGAGGATCTTCTTTATGTTATTGTTCGCAGCTTCTACTGCCCTATTTGCCTTTGGTCTATACGGTGTGGAATTGTGATGTGTGATCTTAAATCTTTGGCAAACTTCCGCCATGAGGTGATTGTTCAGATTGGCCCCGTTATCTGTGATGATTAACTTGGGAATTTCGAACCGGCATATGATATTTCCATGCACAAAATCCACCACAGCTTTCATTGTCACTGCCTTGAATGTCTTTGCCTCAACCCACTTAGTGAAGTAATCAATCGCGACCAAAATGAATTTGTGCCCATTGGAAGCTGCCGACTCTATTGGTCCGATAACATCCATGCCCCAAGCAACAAACGGCCAGGGTGCAAACATCGTATGCAATTCATAAGGCGGTGAGTGGATTAGATCTCCATGTACTTGGCATTGGTGGCATTTCCTCACATATCTGATACAGTCTCGCTCCATGGTGAGCCAATAATATCCGGCTCTCAGAATCTTCTTTGCTAAAATATACCCGCTCATATGGGGTCCACAGGCTCCAACATGCACCTCATTCATAATCTTGTCGGCTTGCTGCGCATCCATACACCTCAACAATCCCAGGTCTGGTGTTCTTTTATATATGATTCCTCCACTGAGTAAAAAGCCATTAGCCAAGCGTCTCACCGCTCTTTTCTGATCTCCGGTGGCTTGCTCCGGGTATTTGCATGCCTTCAAGTATTCCCTAATGTCGTGATACCACGGTTCTCCGTCCAATTCTCTTTCCACAACAAAATAGTAAGCATTCTGATCACGCACCTGGATCTGGAGTGGATCTATGTAGGCTTTGTTCGGATGATGTAACATAGAGGACAGTGTGGCCAGAGCATCTGCAACTTCGTTGTGCATTCTTGGGATATGTTTGAATTCTATGGACTGGAATCTTTGGGACAACTCATGCAAATAATGCCGGTAAGGTATCAATTTCAGATCCCTTGTTTCCCATTCTCCCTGGATCTAGTGTATTAAAAGATCCGAGTCACCCATGACCAAGATTTCTTGAACACCCATATCTATTGCCATCCTCAATCCCAATATACATGCATCATATTCGGCCATATTGTTGGTGCAGAAAAATCGAAGCTTAGCGGTGATGGGATAGTGTTGACCCGTTTCTGAAATGAGTACTGCTCCGATACCAACTCCCTTACTGTTGACGGCTCCGTCGAAATACATCTTCCATCCTGGCTTTTCACTCTATTCTACTTCTTCGACATTCATTGCCTCCTCATCCGGAAAATATGTCTTTAGTGGCTCGTACTCATCATCCACTGGATTCTCTGCCAAGTGATCTGCAACTGCCTGTGCCTTCATTGCCGTACGAGTTACATAAATGATATCAAATTCTGTGAGTAGAATCTGCCATTTTGCAAGTCTTCTGGTGGGCATGGTCTTTTGGAATATGTACTTCAGAGGATCCAACCGCGATATCAAGTACGTGGTGTATGCTGATAGATAGTGCTCTAGCTTCTGAGCCACCCAGGTCAATGCACAACATGTTCTTTCAAGCTGAGTATACTTTACCTCGTAAGATATGAATTTCTTACTAAGGTATATATAGCTTGCTCTTTCTTGCCCGTCTCATCGTGCTGCCCTAGCATACAACCAAAAGAATTGTCAAGCACTATCAGATATAAGATCAAAGGTCTTCCCGCCTCTGGAGGAACTAGCATTGGAGGATTTTCCAAATATTCCTTGATTTTGTCGAAGGCTTCCTGACATTCATCAGTCCATTTCACTGCTGCATCTTTCTTTAACAACTTGAAGATCGGCTCACATGTTGATGTCAACTGAGCGATGAACCGGCTAATATAATTCAACCTTCCCAATAAGCTCATTACTTCCTTCTTGTTCTTCGGTGGAGGTAGATTCTGGATGGCTTTGATCTTTGATGGATCTAGTTCAATACACCGCCGACTCACTATAAACCCCAACATCTTCCCTGAAGGCACTCCGAAAGCGCATTTTGTAGGATTGAGTTTAAGATTGTACCTCCGGAGTCTCTGGAAAATCTTCCTCAAATCCCTCGCATGATCATGTTGCTTCTTGGACTTTATGATGACATCGTCCACATACACTTCGATTTCTCGATGCATCATGTCATGGAACATTGTGGTCATTGCCCTCATATAAGTAGCCCCGGCATTCTTTAACCCAAACCGCATCACTCTATAGCAATATGTCCCCTAAGGTGTAATGAAAGCAGTTTTCTCCGTATCTTCTTCGTCCATTAGAATCTGGTGATAACCCGCATAGCAATCTACAAATGAACCGATCTCATGCTTGGCGCAATTGTCGATCAATATGTGGATGTTTGGCAATGGGAAGTCATCCTTTGGACTGGCTTTGTTGAGGTCTCTGTAATCCACGCACACCCTGGTTTTTCCATCTTTCTTTGGGACTGGCACAACATTCTCCAACCAGGTGGGGTACTTAGTAACTCGTATGACCTTTGCCTCAAAGTGCTTATTCACCTCTTCTTTTATCTTTACGCTGATGTCCGTTTTGAACTTTCACAACTTTTGTTTCACTGGCCGGCATTCAGGATAGATAGGCAACTTGTGTACCACCAAATCAGTGCTAAGTCCGGGCATGTCATTATAGGACCAAGCAAAGATATACTTGAATTCATGCAGCAACTTTATTAACTATTCCATGAGGGAGGCTTCCAAATGTACACTAATTTTCGTTTCTCGGACACTATCTTCGCTTCCCAAATTAATGGATTCTATTTCACTCAAGTTCGGTTTGGGTTTTTCCTCATATTGATTCAGGTCCTTACTTATTTCCTCCAGGGTTTCCTCATCCTCATATTCTATCTCCCTATCATTCTCAATTTCTTGTATGATAATTCGATTGTCAGAACTGGACCAGGAATTCTTCATACATGACACGTCATCAGAATCAGCACACATGGAACTGTACAAAAGGAAAAATAAAAATAAAAATAAGGCAAAAAATGAAGAAAGAGAAAGAAACTGCATTTCATTGATATTTCAAAGATGAACAAAGTTTGGGTACATTCTGATTTCCATGGGGGGTGGGGGACTACAGAAAGTAAAATTGCTTTTTGGGGAAATGATGATGAATTTCAAAAGCTAACTACCAAGACTCCTTCCTGATTGGGAAAGGAGTGGCTTCCCAGTTGTTGAGCATAACACCAGATCCCACGAACTGAACGTCTATCTTGCTAGTACCCTCTCCCGTTTCTACCATGTTTACGTCCCCAAATAACCTTTCAAACCTCATTAAGAGCTCCTCATCAGGCCTAGTCTCAGTATACCTAGACGCAGCAGATGTCAGATGTTTTGTACCAGGCTTGGCAAAGGTATCAGACAGTTTTGGGATGGGTTTAGAAAGGGTCCAATTTTTCTTTTTGGCTTTCTGGGCTTTATGGATGTCGGCGTGGGTGGGTTTGAATCCCAAGCCGAAGGTGTCTTTGTTCACCGGCACATGGATTGGCTGAGTTATTCCTTGCAAGGCTATTCCAAGCCCTTTCCCTGGCATAAATCCATTTTTAATCATCTCCCGGGCTACCATCACAGCGGCAGGTGCCACTGTAGGGATTGGCAATCTCTCACCTTCATCAATCTTGTTCACTGCTACAGTATCTGTCACCTGGTATACCTAGGGGCCCTTGTCTTCTTCCATATCCTCGAATGGCATTATGACATTGCAGGTGTCTCCCTCTCCATGCATGGTGATTTCTTGCTGCTCCCATTCAAACTTGACCATTTGGTGCAAGGATGATGGCACGACTTTAGCTGCATGGATCCATGGTTGACCCAGCAATAGATTGTAGGACACAACAATGTCTAACACTTGAAACTCCATCGTAAAGTCTACAGGCCCAATGGTGACCTCCAAAATGATACCCCCCAAAGTATTCTTACTTCCTCTGTCAAATCCTCTCACATTCACACTATTCCTTCTAATTCTGTCAGGACTGATATTCAGCTTTCCAAGAGTCTAAAACGGACAAATGTTTGCACTTGAGCCATTATCTATCAACACCCGAGTGACCACTGACTCCTCGCTATTCACGATAAGGTAGAGCGCCTTATTATGTTCAGTCCCCTCAATGGGCAATTCACTGTCTGAGAACGTAATCTTGTTGGACTCAAAGATCTTGTTGGTGATCTTCTCCAGATGATAGACCGAGATCTTTTCAAGGACATGCGCCTTATTCAATATCTTCATCAATGCTTTTCTTTTCTGTGTTCCTCTGAATGGATCAACAAGGAGAGCAAAGAGATTTGTGCCGGTGTCTTCCTTAACTGTTCCACTATGGAGTAGTCTTGAGATTTTATATTCTTGAGGAATTCTTCTGCTTCTTCTTCGGACACAGGCTTCTTCATATGACTCTCTTTCACCACCTTCATTTTTCTTAACTCTTCCGGGGCGAAACACCTCCCGAAATGAGTTAGACCGTGTGTCTAGTTGATCTCTCCAGTCACTTCTTTTCCTTTGTACACTACTGCCACCTTGTTGTAATTCCAAGGTACGGTCTTGGTATCTACCACCAGCATCTGTATCACTGGCCTCATAATTACCGGTTCCATGCACGCACCTTTCACTGTCAACACTGGTTTCACACCTGGCACCACAACTTTCAAAGTCTCCGCCGCTGGTTGCTTTTTCACTAGTTCTTCAGCTATCACTTTTCCTTTCTCAATTTCCTTTCCTGCTTTGCTACTGGCCTTTATCATCATGACCAACTGGAATTGCTTCCGGCTGTTCTCCTCTTGTGCCAACTCTATCATATGTGCTTCATGATGAGCCAGCAGTGGGTTCTGAGTAATGTTCGGGGCCTCCGGAGCCTGTACCTCAATCCTCCGGCTATCAATGAGCTCTTGAATAGCGTTCTTCAAATGCCAACATTTCTCAGTGTCGTGTCCCGGTGCCCCAGAGAAATACTCGCACCTGACCGACCGATCGATATTCTTTGGAGGTGGGTTCGGAAGCTTTGACTCGATTGGGCTCAACATCCCCAATTCCTTCAATCGATGATAGAGGCTAGTATAGGATTCCCCCAACCGGGTGAATGTTTTCTTTGGCTGGTTTCTGTTCCTCATCTCCGGATCGGGCCTGAAGTTGGGTTTGTTCGGGTTTCTGTAAGTTCTAGAAGAGGGGTAGGTATTTTACGTGTGATAAACATTCTATGGGGCCTGGGCTCGCCATACCTGTGGTGGTGGTGGATAAGTTTGGGGTTGTGGATTATGGTAGTGTGGGGTAGTAGGTGGGTAGTATGGAGGAGGTGGGTTGTATGATGTTGGTGGGTTATATGGGGTTGGTGGGTACGGCTGATATGGTCGTGGTGGGTGATGGTATTGGTTACGGTTCCAGGGTTTGCTCTCCACAACCGACACTTCCTCTTTCTTCTTCTTCCCAATGGTTCCTCCACTCCCTGTCTGGATGGCCTGATTAGTGGCCTTGATCGCTGAAAAACTCATAATTTTGTTAGTTTTCAATCCTTCTTCCACGAAACTTCCCATTTTTACAACTTCATTAAAATTCTTTCCAATGGCTGACACCAAATGTCCATAGTAGGTAGGCTCCAAGGCCCGCAAGAAACAATCTACCATTTCACTTTCTTTCATCGGCGGATCCACCCTCACCGCCTGCACTCTCCATCTAAAGCTGTATTCTCTAAAGCTTTCACCAGGTTTCTTTTCCATTTTAGTGAGTGACAACCTATCCGGTATGATTTCCAAATTCTACTGGAAATGGTTAGCAAACGCTTGCGCGAGATCATCCCAAATAAACCACCTGGTGTGATCTTGGCGCGTGTACCATTCCAGTGTAGAACCACTCAAACTTTGGATAAAGTATGCCATCAGAAGCTCATCTCTTCCCCCTGCGCCCCGCATCTTGCTGCAGTATCCTCTAAGATGGGCCAACGGATCTCCGTGTCCACTGTACATGTCAAACTTCGGCAACTTGAACCCGACAGGAAGTTGCACTTCTAGAAACAGACATAGGTCTTGGTATGCCACACTTACTTGTCCCCCTAGCCCTTGTATGTTACGAAAGGACTGCTCCAAACTCCTCATTTTCCTGGCCATCTCCTCTATTCTAAGTTCCTGATAGGTTTCTCTTCGATTGCCTCCATCAATAGAGTGTGGGATTCATGCTGCCGAAAGGTTGGTTCAGGTAGGTAGTAGTGAGTGTCTTGTACATGAAACAACGGTTCACTGGACGACTTATGCAAGGCGACAGGTGGAGGTGCTACATATACCGGGGCAACCTGGGGTGTCTGGGGTGGCACTTGTTTTGACAGTGGCGGTGGTACCTGAGAGGTGGAGGCATAATAGTGGTGATAGTCTGGATATGTAGAGGACGAGTTCATAGTGGGTGGCTCAGGGTTGGGATTGGCTGGACGGATGTATGCTGGGTTAGTGGGATAAGTAGGTAAGGGTTGACCCCTCGACCAAGCATGGTACATCTCAACCATCTGTCTGTTTAAGCTTGTACATTTCTTCTTTCATTCCCGTCACGTCCACAACTTCCTCCTCTTGGACGGGGTCCATGACTGTTGGTTCAATTTCTTGTGACACGGCCTTTGTCATTGTCTTAGATCTTGTGTTGTAGGGATGAGTAGCCAGAATGCCAGTTGTGAGCTAGAATCTGAATCTCATAAAAAGCAACACCCGTTAGTGGTTAGCACATAAAGAGATAAGATGCAACGATTTAGAATAATCACATTTTGCCTTTGATCGTCAAGTATCATCCCGACCTTTGTTTTATTTTGAACCAATCATTCTCTCTTTTTCTTTCTTTTATTTTTTTTTATTTTTTATTATTTTTTTTTTTTTATTTATTGATTCGCGTTCCTATTTATTTGCCTATCGTGAATAAAGAACTGACATAAGGCAAAAGGATTGACAACAACTCTTGATTTTCATTGATAGTTCAAAATATCAGTTTACAAGATGGTGTTGTGCTACTAATGTAAAGAAATATAAATACAAAATGCATGCCCTAAGAATACATTAATGCTCCTAGTGCCCGTGAGACATCGTTCGGTCTTGTCGCGGGCCTATATGCTAATCCCTTTTGGGGCCTATCCAGGTCGGACATGACTTGCTGCACAAAGAACTTCATTGCTGACACAAATATTGCCCGGGACATGTCTTCACATAGCTAGCTCTTTTGGATGATGTACTGAGCAATATGAACAATTCTCTCTCGAATAACCCCTTTCTCTTGAAGCAATCAGCTGATCTATTCGGTGCGAGCATCTAGTGCGTTGATTCTCCTTTTGTATTTGTTGTAACTCAAACTCTAGCCGAGCCATAGTTGTGTAACAATGTTCCTTTTCTTCTTCAAGATCTTTGATGACCTTGTTACTTTTGACAGTGGCTGTAACAATCTTATTTCTCAGTCGAGCTACCTCAAACTCATGCTTATCCTGTAGCTGCTGAACCAACTTGGCTCCTTCCTCGGCATCTTTGGCCATTAGCTTCCGAGCCCTGCCTAACTCCTTTTCTACTTTGTCTAAGTCGAAGTTGTAGTCATTCACCTTGCGCCGAAGAGTTTCAATCAATTTCTCGTCTCGGGCTAAGCGAACAGGGGTCTCGGATGCAATTTTCATTTTAGCAACCTGAGCCTTCAGCATTTCATTCTCTTTTCTCAGCTGCCTTTTCTTCTCCTTCGCCGAATGCTGCCTGCAAACCGCTCTCAAACTGGAGATCTCTCAACTGTTTTTCCAGCAAGCTGATCTTGGCCTTATATTCACTTTCTTTCGCCGCCCAATTCCTGTTTTCTTTAGATTGCTCCACCAGATCTTGCAAGTGAGGTCTTTTCGAAGGCCTGTCATGCTCAATACCCCGTCGATACCATGCGGAATACCCTAACGACACTTCACCTCGAGCTCTGTTCTGCACACATGTATCTACCTTCAAGTTCTGACATTCATTCCAAATCTGACGGACCTTTGCTTTGCCCATCCGAACTAATCTCTATTACTTGCGAACTGAGGTCCCCATCCTTTGGTATAACTTGACATCTACCAAGCTGTCGTAGTGCCCTGTACGGGGCATAAGACTGGATAATTTTTAAACCCATGATCAAAACGTGTGACCCTTCTGTCGGCATATAAATCACCTCGTCGAGGGGCAACCAGTCATATGTCCAATCAATCCGACCGTCGGTCAATGATCGTAGATGCGAAATCCAGTCCTTTACTCCCTCTGGCAACTTAACTTCTTTTGTTCTCGTGTAAAATTCTTCAAGGCACGTTCTTCCAGTTGGCCCACAGCTTGAGAACGAAGGATGATGGCATAGATGTTCGATCAACCATATTTTCAAAATCAAGTTGCATCCCTCAAAGAAGTTGGCCCCTGCTTTGCAGGCAGTCAAGGCACGGTAGATGTCTGCTAAAATCATTAGATCCAGAGTACAATTTTCTTGTACTACCAAAGTGCTTGCTACCCCGGCAACCTTCATATTGATGTGCCCATCTTTTCTCGGAAATATGATAACCCCGAGAAATGTCACTAAGAAAGCAAACCGTCGATGCTCCTCCCACTTTGCCCGGTTGGACTTGCTACAATGCTTGTTCGTGGAGTTGTTGAAACCCCCGACATGTCCATATCTGCTATAAATGAAGTTCAGGGAGCAAAATCCGTTGGCTAAATCCTCGTTGTGGACATTCCTAGCAATTTTCAAAGAATCCAAGAAGCGGTGCACCGTTACTGCTCTCGGGGTCACCGGGTATTTTTCTTTCAAGGGGACCTCGTTCTTCCCTATGTAGAAAGCAATTTCCTCTAGAGTGGGAGTGAGTTCAAAGTCCGGAAGATGCAGTACATTGTGTGTAGGATCCCAATATGTGACCAATGCTCTGATTATGTCGCCTCGGGGAATTATGTCTAATAATCCCGTGAGATCCTTTAAGTAGCCTTTGATCCTATTTTGACCTTCTATTCCCACGTCATTCCACCAGAGTCTTAGCTCCAAAGGGATTTTATTCATTAAGGTGAAGGGTTCATTCTGTACTGTGCTCATCCTGCACATTTATTAAGGCGATTTTATTTAGAAAAGATAAAAAAATCTTTTTCAATGCAAATTTTCATTTTTGAAAGAGACATGACTCTCGAAGTGGCCATTTTTGCCAAAACAGCCTTCCGGTGTCCTTTCGGAATATTCGGCTGTTTCCAAAAATAGCGATCACTCCGATTATTTGGAAAAATTTTTTTTGGTCTTTTTCTAAAAGGTGTGGTTGGACCCGTTCAGGGGTTGCCTACGTATTCCGCCTAATGGCGAGAATCAAACCTGTGTAGTTCGGTCAGATTAGTTGACCAATTATTTCAGCAACAAAGCCAATTTTTTTTTCAAATTTTCAGATTTTTCGGATACACTCTATTTTCATTAGTTCCAATTTCTCTCTCTTTTCTTTCGAACACTTTTCTATACTCGGGAATTTTGCCGGTCCGCATAACGATCAAGGACAACAAAGTGCAACACATAATATGCTCGGTCTTTTAATTACCGGGTAACCTGTCCTAGACGGACCCAACCCCTGTGTTGAGTCTCCTAAGTCAGATATGATGCAGATAATCGTCTTAGACCTATGTTCAACATCTTATAGTTTCATAGAGTGCTAGACTGTCTACCCGAGCGGACAACTCGAATCGAGGAGGGGGCTACGTACCGGTGACTCGCGGAGTCAATCGGCTTTGTAACTTGTTCGGCCTCTGTTTATTAGTTTTGGTGTAACTTAATAGAAATGGGAGTCTCAACCAGTAAGCACATCCCCGGGGGTGAAGAAGAGAAGGATTTTCGGTACAGTTTTATATACAATCCATGTAGTATCAAAGCGGTAAAACACATAGCATGTTGTTCAAATCATATAACGAAGTCAAATAATATCAAGAACGGTAATTCTAAGGAGCTCGAGTTCTTAAACCCTGAAACCGAAGTTCTGGGTTGGGTATCCCCAGCAAAGTCGCCAGAGTTGTCACACCTTAATATATGAGACCAACAACTAATCCTAGCCCTAAAACTAAGCATGAGAAGAAACAGAAGAGAAGCATCATTCAAGCTAATGAGATTCAACAAAGATAAACTAACACAGAATGAGAGTCCAAAAACATGCAAAGAAGATATCTAAAACCAACAAGATGACGAGGCTGAACACTAACAGAGGACGAAAAAGAAGAAAGATATCAAGGTCAAATCTTCAAAACAGAGCATCAAAACAAAAATACAAACAAACGAGATGAACATTGTATAAGAGATGAATAATAATGACTAGAAAACATGTAAGAAATCATAAAGAGATGAACAGTCATGCTGTTTAAAATCTAACAGATCAGAAATCACAATACCAAGAAGATGAAGAAGCACAAGATGAAAGATAAATCTTTTGACTTAGAAGAAACAGAACATGATTTGCAAAAGACAAAACAGAAGAACAACAAGATGAAAAGAAGATCCTAGAAACAAAAACAGTCAAAACAAGAAAATAACATAAAGATGAACAAAAACCCTAATACTAAACAGGTTCTTCGAATCAGAGAAACAAAAACAAATAGCATAGAAAAATATCACAGAAGAAAGCATTTAAAAAACTAAAAACTAAAGGAAAGCAAACAGATTCACAGAGTGAGGGGACTTAGCTTTGCAGGGCTGGTCCCCTGTGCTTCCTCTCACTCTCTTCACTCTTTTTCTTTTCAGACTTTCAGACCCTTTTCTTTGTTTCTTTTTTTCATTTTTCTTTTCTGGTTTTCCTTTTTAGACTTCAAGATGAAGTCTTTTTTGAGGTTTTTCGGTTTGGAGAGGGTATTTGGAAGGGTAAAGGTAAGAACTTTGAAGAAGGTTTAGTTTTGAGTCGCCGGAGTAAGGGTTCCGGCGACTTCTTTTGGGATATTCGAGGAGTTCAAGTTATATTCGAGGGAAGTCAAGGCTTTGGGGGGTAGATCGGACCATGGTGGTTCTTTTGGCATTGGTTTGGAGAAGGATCTCGTAGTTTGGTGGTCACCGGTGGTAGATTCCGGTGACCAGCAGATCAAGAACAAGGGATTTTTAGGGTTTTAGGGTTGGCTAAGTGGTGTTTGAGGTGAAGAAGATGAAGAAGAGAAGAGAGAAGGTGAGAGAGGTGGCCGGAGACCACCGTGGAGGGTGGTGGCCTCCATGGCCGGCTAGCTTGACGGAGAAGATGAAGAAAGGGAGAAGGAGAAGAAAGGCGGCTAGGGTTAGGGGTCTTTACAAAATGGCCGGTCTTCACATACCAATGCCTTATATAGTCGAAGGGGCTAAGGTGATCTGGACCGTTGATTTGATGAAGATCAACGGTCGTTATTAACGTTGCTAAAACGGCGTCGTTCCACTACTAATGAGACCAATGGTCTCAACCGTTAGATTAATATAAATGAACGGCTCAGATTTGATCTCACATTTCAATTGGTTAAATAATTCCGGATTGATTCTCAGCTGTTAGATTTGACCTGATGAACGACTGAGATCAATGTCCCTTGGTGAACTGGACAGGACCTTTGGGCTTGGGTGTTTTGGGCCTCTGATTTGGAATTATTTTGGCCCAATACCATTATGCCCATATGTTTTTTTTTGTATTTTTCTTGTTATTTTAAATATTTTTTATGTATTTTCTTTTTGTATTTTATTTTCTTTTCTTTTGTATTATTTAAATTACTCAATTTCCTACTTTCACTAATTTTCTGATATTTTTTGGCTATTTTCTACTATTTTTCCCATAATTTCCGCTATTAATGCTCTTTTTGTTGATTTTTCTTTTCAACTACTTAATTCAAAATGCATGTATTTAGCCTATATTTTTTGATTTTCTAATTTCCAATTATTTAAACACATAAAATGTATTTAATTTCAAACAAGCATGCAATTACACTAACAAAATATTATTTTATTTTAATTTTGGAATTTTGTTTGCCTAGTGCAAAAATCATGTGCTCACACCCCTCACTTGGCAGCAGTTGTCCACGGTATTTCTGGAGAAGTATGTGCCCCAGTCTCAGAGGGAGGAGCTGCATCGTCAGTTCGAGTGGTTAAAGCGGGGTGATATGTTAGTGACTCAGTACGAGTTGAGGTTTACACAGCTAGCTCGGCATTCCATGTGGATGATTCCGACAGATCGTGAGAGGATCAGGAGGTTTGTGGATGGTCTCAACTATCCTATCCATATATTGATGACTAGAGAGAGGGCCTCAACAGTTACTTTTGAGGAGGTGGTTGATACGGCTCGTCAGATTGAGACAGACTGCCGTCGAGAGCGTGAGGAAGGGAGGCTAAGAGGCCTCGGGGTACAGGTAGTTACAGTAGTGCTCCGTGTAGGGGTCAGTCTCAGCACAGTAGAGGTCGTTCCTTCAGATCTCCTCAGTTAGGTAGTGCAAAGTCTAGTGGAGCTTCATCAGAATGTGGTCGTCAGGGTCATCAGGGCCAGCATGGTCGTTAGCAGAGCCAGCCCGCACTGAGCGCCCTCCTAGCTTAGAGCTCTACTCCTGCTCCTTCAGCTCAGGGTTCATCTACAATGAGGGGTTCCAAGCAGTCCCTTTCTCCAGCATCAGGTTGTTGCTTTGAGTGTGGTGAGTTTGGCCATATCAGGAGGGAGTGTCCCGAGTTGCTTCGTAAGTGATCTCAGCAGAGGGACCATCCCTCGTCTTCTGCTCCTATTTCTTCAGCACCACCTCAGTTAGCTAGGGTGGTAGTCAGGTAGCCAGAGGTCGCCCTAGGGACGGGGATCGTACTGGCAGAGGTCAAGCTCATTTTTATGCTCTTCCGGATAGGAGGGACGCTAGTGCATCAGATACAGTCATCCCAAGTATCTCAGTCTGCCACAGGGATGCTTCTATCTTATTTGATCTCGCATCCACCTATTCATGTGTTTATTCATATTTTGCGCACCATTTGGGTATGACCCGTGGTATTCTTGCCTTGCCCGTGCATGTGTCTACCCCGGTGGGTGATGCAGTTATTGTGGATCAGGTATATCGATCATATCTTGTTACTATTGGGGGTTTGGAGACCCGAGTTGAATTATTATTATTGGGCATGGTGGATTTCGACGTGATTCTAGGCATGGATTGGTTATCTCCTTACCATGCGATTCTGGACTGTCATGCCAAGACAGTCGCATTAGCTATTCCAGGTAATCCGAGGATCGAGTGGCGTGGCGTGACTGATTATGTATTCGACAGGGTGATTTCCTTTTTGAAATCCCAATGAATGATTGGGAAGGGTTGTCTATCATATTTGGCTTTCATTAGAGATGTTGAGGCTAAGACCCCGTTGTAAGGAATTTTCCGGATGTATTTCCAGCAGACCTACCGAGCATGCCGCCGGACAGGGATATCGATTTTGGTATTAACGTGGTGCCGGGAACTCAACCTATTTTCATTTCTCTCTACCGCATGGCACCCGCTGAGTTAAAAGAGTTGAAGAACAGCTTCAGGAACTCTTAGATAAGGGGTTCATTCGACCGAGTGTGTCACCTTGGGGTGCACCGATATTATTCGTGAAAAAGAAAGATGGCATAATGATAATGTGAATTGATTGCAGAAAGTTAAACAAGGTGACAGTAAAGAATAAGTACCCATTACCTTGTACTGAGGACTTGTTTGATCATCTTCATGGAGCAAGTGTATTCACTAAGATTGACCTTCGATCGGGTTATCACCAGTTGAAGATTAGGGATGCAGACATTATGAAGACAGCTTTCAAAACGAGATATGGGCACTATGAATTTCTGGTGATGTCTTTTGGGCTGACTATTGCCCCAGCCGCATTCATGCACTTGATGAACAATGTATTTTTGGTCGTACCTTGATTCTTTTGTGATCCTATTTATTGATGATATCTTGGTGTACTCACGCAACCAGGAGGAGCACGCGCAACACTTGAGCGTGGTATTGCAGAGATTGAGAGAGGAAAAGCTTTATGCAAGATTCTCTAAGTGTGAGTTCTGGCTTGATAATGTGACTTTTCTGGTACATGTAATGTCCAGTGATGGTATTCGGATTGACCCACATAAAGTCGAGGCGGTGCAGAATTGGTCCAGACCATCCTCGGCTACTAAGATCTGGAGTTTCCTCGGTTTGGTAGGCTATTACCGTAGGTTTGTCCAGGGTTTTTCGTCCATTGCTTCACCTTTGACTAAGTTGACACAGAAGAATGCTCCATTTGTGTCGTCTGATAAATGTGAGGAGAGCTTCCAGAAGCTCAAATCGGCCTTGACCACAGTTCTGGTACTTGTGTTTCCATCATCTTCATGGTCTTATACAATGTATTGCGATGCTTTGAGAGTTGGGATTGGCTGTGTATTGATGCAAAAGGGTAGAGTTATTGCATATGTTTCTCGTCAGTTAAAGCCCCATGAGAAGAACTACCTTGTTCATGACTTAGAGTTAGCTGCCATTGTTCATGCCGTGAAGATTTGGAGGCATTACTTGTATGGTGTGTCTTGTGATGTATATACAGACCACCGCAGCCTTCAGACTTTATTTAAGCAGAAAGATCTCAATTTGAGGTAGCGGAGATGGCTTGAATTGCTTAAAGACTATAATATTACCATCTTGTATCATCTTGTGAAGGCCAATATGGTGGCCGATGCTTTAAGACGGAAGGCTATTAGTATGGGAATCTTGGCGTACATTCCAGTTGGGGAGAGGCCCCTTGCAGTTTATGTTCAGGCGTTAGCCAATCAGATGGTAAGGCTGGATATTTCTGAGCCTAGTCGGGTGATGGCTTGCGTGGTAACTCGGTCTTCCTTATATGACTGTATTCGAGAGTGCTAGTATGATGATCCACACTTGCTTGTCCTTAAGGACAGAGTTCAGCGTGATGATGCCAGAGATGTCACAATTGATATTGATGGTGTGTTGCGGATGCAGGGCCAGATATGCGTGCTCAATGTTGATGGACTTCGTGAGTTGATATTGGAAGAAGCCCATAGCTCGCGGTATTCTATTCATCCAGGTGCCGCAAAGATGTATCAGGATTTGAGGCAGCATTACTAGTGGAGGAATATGAAGAAAGATATTGTGAATCATGTAGCATGATGCCTAAACTATCAGCAGGTCAAGTATGAGCATCAGAGACCTGGTGGTGTGTTCCAACA
Organism: Nicotiana noctiflora; assembly: GCA_032618575.1. Classification (NCBI taxonomy): domain Eukaryota; kingdom Viridiplantae; phylum Streptophyta; class Magnoliopsida; order Solanales; family Solanaceae; genus Nicotiana; species Nicotiana noctiflora. The sequence goes on along the minus strand of JASVEL010003764.1, from coordinate 124,719 downwards.
TATTGATATTCCCGATTCAAAGTAGGAAATGATCACTATGGACTTTGTTAGTGGATTCCCTCGGGCAGCGAGGAAGTTTGACTCAGTTTGGGTGATTGTGGATAGGCTGACCAAGTCAGCTCATTTCATTCATGTGTGTACTACATACTCCTCAGAGCGGTAAGAAGAGATATTCATCCGCGAGATTGTGAGATTGCATGGAGTTCCCATTTTTATCATATTAGACAGAGGTACCCAGTTCACTTCTCAGTTCTGGAGGACATTTTAGCTAGAATTGGGTTCACAGGTAGAGCTGAGCACATCATTTCACCCACAAACGGATGGACAGTCCGAGCGTACAATTTAGATACTGGAGGATATGTTGCGTACTTGTGTCATTGATTTTGGTGGTTCATAGGCTAATTACTAACCTCTTGCAGAGTTTGCTTATAACAATAGCTACTAGTCCAGCATTCAGATAGCACCGTATGAAGCCTTATATGGGAGGCGGTGTAGGTCAAGTCGGTTGGTTTGAGACCGGGGAGGCTAGATTATTGGGGACAGACTTAGTTCAGGATGCCTTAGACAAGGTGAAGGTGATTCAGGAGACTTCGCACAACTCAGTCATGTCAGAAGAGTTATGCGGATCGGAAGGTCCGATATGTGTCTTATTCAGTGGGCGAGAACATGTTGCTGAAGGTTTCGCCTATGAAGGGCGTTATGAGGTTTGGAAAGAAAGGAAAGCTGAGCCCAAGGTTCATTGGACCTTTTGAGGTGCTTAGGAAAGTTGGGGAGGTGGCCTCTATGCTTGCTTTTCCACCCAGCTTGTCGGGAGTTCACCCGGTGTTCCATGTATATATGCTCCGAAAGTGCGTTGGAGATCCGTCACATGTATTAGACTTCAACAAGATATAGCTGGATGAGGACTTGGCCTATGATGTGGAGCCGGTAGCCATTTTGGGTCGATAGGTTCGTAAGTTGAGATCCAAAGACATAGCTTCAGTGAAAGTGCGGTGGAGAGGTCATCCCGTGGAGGAAGCAACTTGGGAGACCGAGCAGGAGATGCAGAGCAGATATCCATATTTATTTGAGACTCTAGGTATGTTTCTTAACTAGCTCATGGACGAGCGTTTGTTTAAGTTGGGGAGAATGTAACAACCTGACCCGTCGTTACAGGAGTTACCGCCGCGTTTTCTTTATTTTATAATTTAATATGCTAATTTACATGTGTTTGGAGAGTTAGAAGCAAATCGGATGGAATTTAGATAGAAATGAGCCAATAAACCTCTTTATGAGAAGAATAGTTTGGAAAAGTCAATTGAATGTTGAATAATGAGTTAGAAAGCTCAGAATGAATTTCTGATGATTTGACTAGTTTCGGGGGATGATTTATGACTTAGGAGAGCAATCATAATCGAATTCGAAGGTCCGGTGTAGATTTAGGCTTGGATTGGCTAAGGTTGAATTTTGACGAAATCCGAATGGTAGGTGAGATTTTGATCCGAGGCTCGGAATGAAATTCGAGAGTTGCAGTAGCTCCGTTAGGTAATTTTGGATATACGTGCAAAATTTGAGGTCATTCGGAGGTGTTTAGGTCGGATTTTAGATCAAATGTTAGTTTCGGGAGTTTTAATGAAACTTAGGCTTGAATCCATGAGAATTCGATGATTTTGATGTTCATGATGGTGTTTTTATGTTGCGAGCAAGTTTGAATGAGGTAATGTGAGGTATTTGTACTTTTGGTTGAGGTCCCGGGGGCTCAAGATGTTTTCGGGAGGTTAAACGGGAAAATTTATAAGTTATAACAGGTCTGAGATTCTGGAATCTGGTATTTTCGCATCTGCGGAAATAGGACCGCAGATGCGGCCATTTGAACTATCACGACCCTAGTTCACCAATCGTGAACCTGTCATGACGGCACCCAGTCTTCGCGACTAGGTAAACCTAACATGATGCGGAATGTACAATTTCATAAAACAAAAGATAAGAAGATAGAGGAATGATATATAAAGGAATGTAATAAGTGTCGCTTGGCACATACACTCGCCAAAACACACTACATAGCCTACTACCAAGACCCGGAATCCCACGGGTAACACAGACTAAAAAAGGAGAGTACAGTTGTGGCTCTATACATCAAGAATGTCTAAACAACGAAATGAGGGAAAATGACTACTATCACTATAAGAATAGACGGAGGCCCTCCGGATCCGCGGACATAGCAGATCATACCTCGAGTCTCCTGATGTGCTGCTAAATCACCTGAGATGAGCCTGTCCTGATGTACCTGGATCTGCACAACAAAAGTGTGCAGAAGAGTAGCATGAGTACACCACGGCGGTACTTAGTAAGTGCCAAGCCTAACCTCGATGGAGTAGTGACGAGGAAGGTCAGGGCCCTACCGAGAAAACAATAACATAATGATCAAAACAATAATAAGCAGGAATAAGTAAGAATGAATCTGAAATAACAACAATGAAGTAATTACTGCAACCGACTACAAGTAACCAACACAACATAAACTCGAATTAACAAGTCCAAGACCTATGGGAATTGAACCCACAGTCCCTCTCTATATCCAACAACTGTAGATCTCCTGGAATTTAACCCGCAGTCCCAATATCAGTATCTTTGGGTCTCCGGGAATCAAACCCGCAGCCCGTATCTCAATGATCTCCGGGATTCGAACCCGCAGTCCGTATCTCAATAAATATATCAATAAACTTCGGGTCTCCGGGAATCGAACCCGCAGCCCTTGGATCTCCGGGAATCGAACCCACAGTCCACAAACAATACCACTCCGAGTCTCCGGGAATCGAACCCACAGCCCTTGGATCTCCGAGAATTGAACCCGCAGTCCACCAACACAAACAATAAAAAGGAACGCACAGAGAAATATGATATGCGTAACTACAACTTTACCACACCAGTACCAACAATTATCAAGAAGTTCAAGTAAGACAATTAGGCAATTAGACAGATTAATCCTATCTAATCATGCTTTTCTATCGAATATCAGATAAATGTCACAATTTAATCAGCTAAGAGCAGAAATATCACGAATTGGACAATTCAAGTAAGGTGGGTTCCAACAATATGCGCATGTACACGCCTGTCACCTCGCGTACAAGGCATTTAAATTAACACATAATATCCTAGGGGTGAAGGTTCCCACACACGAGGTTAGACAAGCCACTTACCTCGACTCCGGTACAAAACCGCTAAGAGACAACTCTCTTGCCACGAATATCGGCCTCCACAGGTGTAGAATCTGATCAAAATCAATATAAATACATCAAAATAGGCCAATTGGGTATTACCCAATCGAAACAATTCGAAATACACCCAAAACCACAAGTTGCCAAAACCTGACTTTTGGTACGCTTCTCGAAAAATTACGAAAGTTATATATTCGGGTTCCTTATCTCAACATGAGTCTATGCATATAAAATTTACCAAAATCGGACTCCGTTTGCGCATTTAAATCGACGATTTACCTTAATTTAGGTCTAGGGGTAATACCCCCCATTAAGCTTCCATTAATAGTGAAAACAATTCAAGGATTCCATGATAAAATAACGTAATTAGGCCATAGAACTTACCTCCGATGAATCTCCAACGATTTCCCGTGAGTTTTTCTCTCTAAGACTCAAAAATGACATTTTTGCGAATGAGCCCCGCGACTGGACTGTTCTGGACCTAAATTCACTGCCAGACATTTTTACTCTATGCGATCGCATAGAACAAATTTTGAACCCTCGCCAAACTACTCTATGCGATCGCACTGCTCACCAAAATAAACCTATGCAATCGCACACCCTTCTTCGCGATCGCATAGAACAAAAAGCTGGGCCTGGGACCCCCTACTCTATACACTATGCGATCGCATAGGCCTGCACGTGATCGCAGAGCACAACCATCCAGCACTACGCGATCGCATAGCCTTGCCCGCGATTGCATAGAACAAATATTTAGCCTCCTTCAAAACCTTATATACGATCACATCAGCCCATTGCGATCGCATAGAGCATTCGTCCGCAGCACATACCAGCAGATAACAACACTTCTAAAATGCATGAATTAGCCCGATTGGACCCCAGATTCATCCCGAGACCCCCGGGACCCCAATGAAAACCACCAACCTACTCCAAAACATGATACGAACTTGTTCCAATCATAAAAACACACCCGTAAACACGGAAATCACCAAAACAAAGCGAATTCAATCCTAAGTTTCATCCTAAACTTCTGAAACCTATACGCTATCAAAAACCCGACCAAACGATGTCCGAATGACCTGAATATTTGCAGACATATCAAAAATCACCTAACGAAGCTACTGCAACTATTGGAATTCCATTCCGATGCCCGGATCAAAATCTAACCTATCGATCGGATTTCCAAAAATTTCAAACTTTGGCATTTCAAGACTAATTGAGCTACAGACCTCCAAAATACATTCCGAACGCGCTCCCAACCCCGAAATCACCTAACGGAGCTAATGGAACCATCAGATTTCTGTTCCAAGGTTGTCTTAACACTGTTCTGAATACGGGCCATTTTTCAATTATAAAGCTCCCATTTAAGGACTAAGTGTCCCAAATCGCTTCAAATTCTAGAACCGAACCTCCCGGCAAACCATAATAGCAGAAATGAACTTAGTGGAACAGTTAAACTGGGGATTGGGGCATAAATTTCAAAAACGACCGGCCGGGTCGTTACATCTTCCCCTACTTAAAAGATTCATTCATCCTCGAACGAGCATAGAAACATACCTGGAGTGGTGAAGAGATGAGGGTACTGGTTGCGCATATCTTGCTCGGTCTCCCAAGTCGCCTCCTCGGCAAGCTGACCCGCCACTGGCCTTTACTGAAGCGATGTTCTTTGACCTTAGCTTCCTGATTTGCCTGTCCAGAATGGCCACTGGCTCCTCAACATATAACAGATCCTCGTCTAGCTGAACAGAAGTAAAATCCAACACGTGCGACGGATCACCATGGTATCTCTGGAGCATAGAGACATGAAATATAGGATGGACTCCGACTAGGCTGGGAGGTAAGACCAACTCATAAGCAGCCTGACCGACACGCCTCAAAATCTCAAAAGGACCAATGAATCTAGGGCTCAGCTTCCCCTTCTTCCCAAACCTCATAATGCCCTTCATGGGTGAGACCCAAAGCAAAACCCGCTCGCCAACCATAAAAGCCACATTGCGGACCTTCTTGTCCACATAACTCTTCTGTCTAGACTGGGCTACATGAAGTCTGTCCTGAATCACCTTGACCTTGTCCATTGCATCCTGGACCATATTAGTACCTAGTAGTCTAGCCTCGCTCGGATCGAACCAACCCACGAGAGACCTGCACCTCCTACCATATAGAGCCTCATACGGTGCCATCTGAATACTGGACTGGTAGTTGTTGTTATAAGCAAACTCTTCCAGTGGAAAGAAATGATCCCATGAACCTCCAAACTCAATCACGCACGCACGAAGCATATCCTCCAAAATCTGAATAGTGCGCTCAGACTGACCATCAGTTTGGGGATGAAACACTATGCTCAGCTCTACCCGAGTGCCTAACTCCTACTGTACGGCTCTCCAGAACCGTGAAGTAAACTGAGTGCCTCTATCTGAAATGATGGAAACTAGAATACCATGCAGCCGAACTATCTCTCTGATTTAGATCTCTGCCGGTCGCTCCGATGAATAAGTAGTGCTCACCGGTATGAAATGGGCGGACTTGGTCAGGCCGATCCACAATGACCCAAATGGAATCAAACTTCCTAACAGTCCGTTGAAGTCCAGATACAAAGTCCATAGTAATGCACTCCCATTTCCACTCTGGAATCTCAATCTGCTGCATTAACCCACTCGGACGCTGATGCTCATACTTCACCTGCTGGCAGTTGAGGCACCTAGAAACATAATCAACTATATCCTTCTTCATCCGCCTTCACCAGTTCTGCTTTCTCAAGTCCTGATACATCACCCGGATGGATGGAATACCGCGAGCTGTGGGCCTCTGCTAGAATCAGCTCTCGAAGATCATCTACATTAGGCACACAAATACGCCCATGCATCCTCATAACTCCATCATCCCCAATGGTAACATCTTGAGCATCACCACGCCGAACTATATCCCGGAGGACAAGAAAATGAGGGTCGTCGAACTGACGCTCCCTGATGCGGTCAAATAGAGAAGACCGAGAAACCACACAGGCCATAACACGACTGGGCTCCAAAAGATCCAGTCTAAAAGATCCAGTCTAACAAACTGCCTGGCTAAGGCCTGAAGATCCATCGCCATAGGCCTCTCCGAAACTGGTAGATATGCCAAACTCCCCAAACTCTCTGCCCGGCGACTCAAGGCATCGGCAACTATATTAGCCTTGCCCCGATGGTATAGAATAGTAATATCATAGTCCTTCAACAGCTCCAACCACCTCCTCTGACGCATGTTCAGGTCCTTCTGCTTAAGCAAGTGCTGTAAGCTCCGATGATCAGTGTAGATCTCACAAGGAAGCCCATACAAGTAATGACACCAAATCTTCAAGGCGTGAACAATGGAAGCTAGCTCCAGATCATGAATAGGGTAGTTCTTCTCATGTACCTTCAGCTGTCTGGATGCGTAGAAAATCACCCTACCGTCCTGCATCAATACTGCATGGAGTCCAACTCGTGAGGCATCACAATATACTGTATAGGATCCCGAACCTGTAGGCAACATCAAAATAGGGGCCGAAGTCAAAGATGTCTTGAGCTTCTGAAAGCTCGCCTCACACTTCTCTGTCCATTGGAAAGGGGCACCCTTTTGGGTCAATCTGGTCATAGGTGCTGCGATCGAAGAGAACCCCTCCACGAAGTGATGGTAATAACCCGCCAGGCCAAGAAAACTGCGAATCTCAGTAGCTAAGGAGGGTCTGGGCCAACTCTGGATGGCCTCCACCTTCCTCGGATCCACTCGAATACCATCGCTCGACACCACGTGGCCTAGAAATGCCACTGAACTCAGCCAGAATTCACATTTAAAGAACTTGGCATATAGATGTTTCTCCCTCAAAGTCTGAAGCACTATCCTCAGATGCTGCTCGTGCTCTTCCTGACTCCGGGAATATACTAGAATATCATCAATGAAGACAATCACGAACGAGTCCAGATAATGCCTGAACACACTGTGCATCAAATGCATAAAGGCTGCTGGGGCATTAGTCAGCCCAAAAGACATCACGAGGAACTCATAGTGACCATACCGAGTCCTGAAGGTAGTCTTTGGGATATCTGGCTCCCGAATCTTCAGCTGATGATAACCAGAGCGCAAATCAATCTTAGAGAACACTTATGCACCCTGTAGCTGGTCAAATAAATCATCAATATGTGGCAAAGGATACCGGTTCTTCATTGTAACTTTGTTCAACTTACGATAGTCAATACACATACGCATAGAACCATCCTTTTTCTTCACAAACAACAAAGGAGCACCCCAAGGCGAAACACTGGGTCAAATGAAATCCTTAACCAATAACTCCTGTAACTGATCCTTCAACTCCTTCAACTCAGGAGGAGCCATATGGTACGGTGGAATAGAAATGGGCTGAGTGCCCGGAAATAAGTCAATAGCAAAATCAATATCTCTGTTGGGCAGCATGCCCGGAAGATCAGCTGGAAATACATCAGCAAAATCACGTACCACTGGAACGGAATCAATAGAAAGAGTGTCAATACTGATATCCCGCACATAAGCTAGATAAGTAGCACACCCATTCTCAACCATACGTTAAGCTTTGAGAAAGGAAATAACACGGCTGGGGGTGTGATCTAGAGTACCACTCCACTCAATACGTGGAATGCCTGGCATAGCTAGTGTCACGGTCTTAGCGTGACAATTAAGAATAGCATAATGGGGCGACACCAGTCCATGCCAAGAATAATATTAAAATCAACCATCCCGAGCAACAATAGATCCGCTCTGGTTTCAAAACCACAGATAGTAACCAAGCACGACCGATACACACGGTCCACAGCCAAAGAATCTCCCACCGGAGTGGAAACGTAAATGGGGGCACTCAAAGAATCCCGAGGCACACCCATATGTGAAGCAAAATAAGAGGACACATATGAAAAAGTTGAACCAGGATCGAATAGAACCGACGCCTCTCTGCGACTAACCAAAATAATACATGTGATAACAGAATCAGATGCAACAGCTGCAGCGCGATCAGGAATAGCATAAAATCTGGCCTGACCCCTCTCTCGAGGGCGGCCTTTGGCACTCTGATCCCCACCCCTGGCTGGCTGGGTAGGTGGAGTGGCAGCTGGGGTTGGAATGATGGCCTGCTGCCTTTGTGAACCACGCTGAGCATGCGAAGACTATGAAGGTGCTCCTCTCCTACGCCTGGGGCACTCCCTAACCAGATGGCGAGTATCCCCGCACTCAAAACAAGATCTGGGAGGACACGGTGGCTGTGACTGACCGGCCTCACCCCCACTAGTCCGACCCCTGGAGGTACCCCGCACAGGAGGCGCACTAGAAATTGGGGGAGCATAATAAGGCTCCTAAGGTGCTGGAAGAGCTGGAGTACTACCGGCTGCTGGCAATGCTGAGTGAATAGGTCGACCGGAATAACCCTCGCCAAAATGACCAGCTACTGAAGTGCGGGCACCGGAGAAATGGCCCGACTCACGAGACCTCTTGGCCTCCCTCTCTCCCCGCTCTCTAGAGAGCATACTCTCTATCCTCCTGGCAATGCTCACTGCCTGCTGATAAGGTATGTCCATCTCCAACTCCCTGGCCATGCTGGACCGGATCGGCAGAACAAGGCACTCAATAAATCTCCGCACTCTCTCCCGGACCGTGGCTACCAAAGCCGGTCCATGCCTGCTAGGCTGGTGAAACTAATAGCATACTCTGATACTGACATGGAGCCTTGTCGCAATCGCTCAAACTCCGATCGCCAAGAATCCCTAAGGCTCTGGGGAACAAACTCCCTCAAAAACATATCAGAAAACTGCGTCCAGGTCAATAAAGCAGACTCATCTGGACTATCCAACTCATACGTGTGCAACCAATCATAAGCGGCCCCACGAAGCTGAAAAGCAGTGAAGGAAACCCCGCTGGTCTCCACTATCCCCATGGTATGACGAATACGATGACACTACTCCAGAAAACCTAATGCATCATCTGTAGCCAAACTACTGAACATTGGAGGATCATATTTCTTGAACCTCTCTAATCTACGTTGCTCGTCCTCGGATGTAGCGGGCCTACCTTCGGGCTGTGCTGGGACGGCAGGAGGCATAACAATAATCTTTGGAACCTGTCCCACTGGCACTTGCTGCTCAGGTGTAGCGGCTGTGGGAGTCTGGGCCCCTCCCCCGGCCTGAGATGTAGCAGCAGTGAGAGGAAGCAACCCTGCCTGAGCTAAAGTGGTATACATACTCATGAACTGGGCCAGGGTCTCCTGGAGTGCTGGAGTAGTAGCAGTTGTAGTCGGTGTACCAGGTGCTTGCGCTCCAACCTGATCCACCGGTGGCACCTCAACGGCAGCGCGCGCGGGTGCTGTGGCTGCACCTCGAGCACATCCTCGTCCTCTACGACGGGCCCGACCTCTGACGGAGGCAACAGGGGCACGTGTGCCTGATCCTCGCGAGTAGCACGTGTCCTCACCATCTGTGAGAGAATAGAAAGCACAAATTTAGATTTGGTGCCAAAAATGTCGCACGACAAGGAATCCAAAAGAAATAAAGAGTTTCCTAAACAGTTACATAGCCTCTCGTAGATAAATACACACGTCTCTGTATCGATCAGCGAGACTCTAAGTAACCGATTTGTGTCCAGTGACTCCTATAAACCTAGAGCTCTGATATCAACTTGTTACGACCCTAGTTCACCAATCGTGAACCTGTCATGACGTCACCCAGTCTTCGTGACTAGGTAAGCCTAACATGATGCGGGATATACAATTTCATAAAACAAAAGATAAGAAAATAGCAGAATAATATATAAAGGAATGTAATAAGTGCCACTTGGAACATACACTCGCCAAAACATACTTCATAGACTACTACCAAGACCCAGAATCCCACGGGTAACACAGACTAAAAAGGGAGAGTACAGCTGTGGCTCTATAGATCAAGAATGTCTAAACAACGAAATAAGGGAAAATGGCTACTATCACTATGAGAATAGAAGGAGGCCCTCCGGATCCGCGGACGTAGCAGATCATACCTCGAGTCTCCTGATGTGCTGCTAAATCACCCGAGATGAGCCTGTCCTGATGTACCTGGATCTGCACATCAAAAGTGTGCAGAAGCGTAGCATGAGTACACTACGGTAGTACTCAGTAAGTGCCAAGCCTAACCTCGATGGAGTAGTGACGAGGAAGGTCAGGGCCCTGCCGAGAAAACAATAACATAATGATCAAAACGATAATAAGCAGGAATAAGTAAGAATGAATCTGAAATAACAACAATGAAGTATTTACTGCAACCAACTACGATTAGCTAACTACAAGTAACCACCACAACATAAACTCAAATCAACAAGTCGAGGACCTGTGAGAATCGAACCCACAGTCCCTCTTTATATCCAACAACTCAGGATCTCCGGGAATTTAACCCGTAGTCCCAATATTAGTATCTTTGGGTCTCCGCGAATCGAACCCGCAGCCCGTATCTCAATATCTTAGGATCTCCGGGAATCGAACCCGCAGCCCTTGGATCTCCGGGAATCGAAACCGCAGTCCAAAAACATTACCACCCTGGGTCTCTGTGAATCGAACCCACATCCCTTGGATCTCCGGAAATTGAACCCACAGTCCACCAACTAAAACAATAAAAAGGAACGCACAGAGAAATATGATATGCATAACTACAACTTCACCAAACCAGTACCAACAATTATCAAGAAGTTCAAGTAAGACAATTACGCAATTAGACATATAAATCCTATCTAATCATGCTTCTCTAACGAATATCAGGTAAATGTCACAATTTAATCAGCTAAGAACAGAAATATCACGAATTGGACAATTCAAGTAAGGTGGGTTCCAACAATCTGTGCATGTACACGCCCGTCACCTCGTGTACAAGGGATTTAAATTAACACATAATATCCTAGGGGTGAAGGTTCCCCCACACGAGGTTAGACAAGCCACTTACCTCGACTCCGGTACAAAACCGCTAGGAGACAACTCTCTTGACACGAAAATCAGCCTCCACAGGTGTAGAATCTGATCAAAATCAATATAAAATACATCAAAATAGGCCAATTGGGTATTACCCAATCAAAACAATTCGAAATACACCCAAAACCATAAGTTGCCAAAACCTGACTTTTGGTACGCTTCTCGAAAAATTATGAAAGTTATATATTTGGGTTCCTTATCTCAACATGAGTCTATGCATATAAAATTTACCAAAAGCGGACTCCGTTTGCCCATTCAAATCGATGATTTACCATAATTTAGGCCTAGGGCTAAAACCCCCATTAATCTTCCATTAACAGTGAAATACTCAAGGATTCCATGATAAAATAACGTAATTAGGCCATAGAACTTACATCCGATGAATACTCGATGAATCTCCAATGATTTCCCGTGAGTTTCTCTCTATAAGACTCAAAAATGGCATTTTTACGAATGAGCCCTACGACTGGACTGTTCTGGACTTAAATTAACTGCCACACATTTTTACTCTATGCGATCGCATGAACACTGTTGCGATCGCATAGAACAAATTTTGAACCCTCGCCAAACTACTCTATGTGATCGCATAGGCCTGCACGTGATCGCAGAGCACAACCATCCAGCATTACGCGATCGCATAGCCTTGTCCACGATCGCATAGAACAAATATTTAGCCTCTTTCAAAACCTTCTATGCGATCACATAGAGCATTCGTCTGCAGCACATACCAGTAGATAACAGCACTTCTAAAATGCATGAATTAGCCCGATTGGACCTCCGAATTCATCCCGAGACCCCCAAGACCTTAATGAAAACCACCAACCTACTCCAAAACATGATATGAACTTGTTTCAATCATAAAAACACACCCTTAAACACGGAAATCGCCAAAACAAAGCGAATTCAAGCCTACGTTTCATCTTAAACTTCCGAAACTTATATGCTATCAAAAACCCGACCAAACGATGTCTGAATGACCTGAAAATTTGCAGACATATCCAAAATCACCTAACGAAGCTATTGCAACTGTCGGAATTCCATTCCGATGCACGGATCAAAATCTCGCCTATCGATCGGATTTCCAAAAATTTCAAACTTCGGCATTTCAAGCCTAATTGAGCTACAAACCTCCAAAATACATTCCGGAAGCGCTCCCAACCCCGAAATCACCTAACAGAGCTAATGTAACCATCAAATATCCGTTCTGAGGTCGTCTTAACACTATTCCGAATATAGTCCATTTTTCAACTATAAAGCTCTCATTTAGGGACTAAGCGTCCCAAATTTCTTCAAATTCTAGAACCGAACCTCCTGGCAAATCACAATAGCATAAATGAACTTAGGGGAACATTTATACTGGGGATCGAGGCGTAAATTTCAAAAACGACCGGCCGGGTCATTACATGAACGCAGAAGCGACCAGGAGAGGCTGGGCATGGCTCCGCAGAAGTGAGGAAAAATCTCGCAGAAACGAGATTGGGCCGGTAAGGGATTTCTGCAGAAGCGGACAAAGAGCCGCAGGTATCGCATGTGCGATATTTGGGCCGTAGAAGCGGTCTTGGCCCCTTAAGGAAAAGTCCCAGAAGCGACATAAATTCCGCAGAAGCGGACTCGCCTAAGCGTGTATATTTTCGCGGAAGCGAAAATCGCTGTGAATTAAATGAAACAGTGTATCGAATTTCAGAGTTCAAAACACACACTTTTAACTTCGGGGAGGGGCGAATTGCGAGGGTTTTTCAAGGAGAAACAGTGGGAATGCATCAGGTAAGGGTTCCTAAACTTGAATTATGTTATTATAACGCAAAAACATAGATTAAATGCCTAAAAACTGAGGATTTAAGTGAAAACCATGGTGGTTAGGGCTTGGAAATTTAGGAATATAAAGTGGAGGTTGAGGGGTCAAACGGACTCCATTTTTGATAAAAATAATATATGCACGGACTCGTGGCGAGATGAGGAATCTGTTGGTATGATTTTCAGAAATTTTCGAGAAGTGGGCCCAAGGCTCGGGTTTTACCAACTTGGTGCATTATTTCATTTTTCAAGTAGATTTGATTGGGTTATATTTCTTTGACCCATATTGATGTAATTGCTGTGGTTTTGACTAGATTCGACGCACGAGGCGGCAAATTCGAAGGGAAAAGGCATCACGGATGAGTCCATGGTCGGCTAGAGGTGAGTAGTTAGTGTATATGGTAGCCTGAGGGTTCGAAACCGCGGCTTTGCACATTGTAACACTATTAGGGCGTGGCTCGCACCCCATGGCAGGTGCGGGATTGATTATGACTGGGGATTTAGACTTGTTCCATCCAGAATATGAATAATATTATATTGGCGGTTGAAACGCACACTGTGATAGATATACTTGTGGGCTGTAAGCCATGTTTGGGGCCTTGTGCCGACCTGTAGTATTCTTAGGGGATAGGTATATATGTGATAGCTTGGTTTGCTTAATCACTAATCTCAGTCCTGATTTGAAATCACTATTATGAAATGCTAAGTCACCTGTTCTTGGAAAATTAAATAAAAATTAAAGTATTTTTATTGTTAATGAACTCGGAACCTGGAAATAAATAATTGAACTGTTGTATAACTCATATGTATGTTATGGACTGAGGATGGATCGGGTTGCACGCCGCAGCAGATGATATGAATATCGCGCTTGGGCTGAAGAAGCCCTTCCGGAGTCTGTACACACCCCCAGTGAGCGTCGTCGACGTTAAGCGGATCGGGCTACGCGCCGTCGACGTTAAACGGATTGGGCTACGCATTTTATCAGTCATGTACATTGCATTGCATTTTTATCTGTAAATTATCTGTGCTAATTGTGATTTGCTGTTGTTACTAGTTCGTAGGAGGTAACGGACTATAGTTTAGCTTTGCTTTGTGGTATTTGTGAGCACGTGCTTTCAGCTATTATTATATACTTTTTACTCACTAAGTACTTAGTACTCATCCCTACTCCTTGCACCTTTATATGCAGATTCAGGTATACATGAGGGTTAGACGAGCACTCCAGCCTATATCAGAGTTTATTCGAGTTGCTGAGGTAGCTACCGGCGTTCACAGAACCTAGCTTTCTTTTCTAATTTCAGTTTTCACTTTATGTTCCAGACTTGAGTATTTTATTCAGTATTGTATTACTATTAAGGTTTGTTTAGAGGCTCTAGACTCGTAACCCCAGATATTTTTGGGAGTGTCTTTCAATTTCGTACTTCTCACTATTTATTCATAATATTATTATTGGAGTATTTATTGACTCATACATTCTTCTTGAATTTGTCCTTTTGGGACTGGTCTTTAACTGTGGAAACAGTTGTTGGTCTGGCTTGCCTAGCTTTAGTGTTGGGCTCCATCACGACTGGGTTTGGGTCGTGACAGACCTATGTCTCGTCTTCACAAAGATAAAGTATGTTACTGGGCCGGTCCTGGCATTCCTGGGCCGGTCCCAACGGTCAAATTTTTTTAAAAAAAAATTGTTTTTAAAAAAAAGGCCAAGCGGTCAAATTTTCAGAAATAATCGTTGGAGCTGCCAATTTGATCGTTCGGCACCTGCAAAAATAGCCAAATGCCCCCCAAACTTTAATATAGCCCCAAACTTTATATAATTACCTTTTTTCCAATTCTAGACTACAAATACCCCCTTATTCTTTTATTTTTACTCACCAATTCATCAATCTATATCAATCTCTCTCAATCTATCTCGATCTATATCCAATTTCTCTTATATAATTTCTTATATTATTATTGCAATTTTGTGAAATTTTGTGAAGTTGGTGGATTGAAGTATTCAAGTCTTCAAGTCTTCAACGATTTTCAATTTTCAATTTTAAAGAAGTTGTTCGGCAATTCGGTAAACTCGTTCCAACTCTTAATTTTTAAGAATATATTTTGTGTGCTTTAGTTTGCATAATTATAATTAATATGGCATTTTCTTTGAAAAAAATATTTAGTGGTAAGGGAAAAGCTAAAATGGGTGAAAGTAGTTGTCAACCAACTACCCTTCCCCCCAGTTCCCCGACCTACTCCCGTTACCTGTCCTGGTGCTCCAATTATTCTTGATAGTGATAATCCTTGTTTTCAATTTATAGATTATAAATTTTGCCACAATATTACACGAGAAGATCAATTAGATAACGAAATTATGACTGCTCTTTATCCTAATTTAAATATTCATAGGCTGCTAAATTTTGATGAAACCCAACAGGATTTAGATGATACACCTACTAGTCCAGCTAATAACCCAACTGATGCACCACATGACCCACCTGTAGAAACACCTACTTTTAGTAGACAACCTTTTAAACGCCAAGAAACGTCATTAGTTTGGAAATTTTTTACTCAACTAAGAGATCAAAATAGGGCTCAGTGTAATAATTGTAAAAAATTGTTGGTGCATAAATTTACTGGAGACCGTAGTGGCACGGGTAGTTTGACTAGGCACATACTAACACACCCTAGTGAAAAAGTTAAATATTACAAATTGAAAGCACATCTAGAAGGGACACGTGTAGAAAATGAGGGTAACCCTAGTACAGGTTCAAATCTAGTTCAACCTGGAATTAACACTGTCACCGGAGGTATTTTATATTATGATCCAAATAAAGATAGGGAAGAATTAGCAAAGATGGTTACAGTTATGTGCTTACCATATACTTTTCCTTCTAATCCTAATTTTGTGCATTATACTAGAAAAGTTTTTAATCCTACTTATAAAGTTTGGCCTCGTACAACAGTTAAGGATGATATTTATAAATTTAAACACGAATACGAACAATATTTGCGTTATTTATTTAGTCATATAAGTAATCGAATTTCTATTACCACTGATATTGGTAGAAGTAATAACGATTGTGATTACCTAACTGTTACTTGTCACTGGATAAATGAGGAGTGGATAATGCAAAAGCGCATTCTTACGTATAGAATAATTAATTCACGTCATACAAGTAAGTTTATCGCTAACATTGTTGGAGATATTTGTAGATATTTTTGTATTAGTGATAAAATAATGTCAATTTCTATGGATAATGATTCTAGCAACACTAGTGCAATAGGCATTCTTACAACAACATTAAACCCTGCATTTAGTAGTATATTTCATATTAGATGTATTTGTCATATTTATTATTTAATTGTCGGTGATGGTATGCGATTTTAAATTTAGAAATTAAAAAGGTTAGAATGGCTCTTAATTGGCTTTTTTATTCTAACCGTAGAAGTAGACTTAGGGAGTATTTTAAAAAATGTGATGAATATGGCCTTAGAGAAAGAAAGGTTCCTAAACCGTGCCCCACTAGATGGAATTATATGTACGAAAGTTTAGTAGTTGCTTACGAATATAGGAACCCAATTAATGCAACGTTCAATGCTCGGGTTGGGGGTGTGGATGATGATGAAATGCTTACAACCCAAGATTGGACAAATGTTAAAATTCTTATAGAATTTTTAGAACATTTTCAAGCTGCTACAAATGTATTTTCCGGACAATATTATCCAACTATTTCAAACTGTTTAGTTTATATTGCAGCCTTATGTGAATTATTTATGGATTTTTCGGAGGGTGGGGAAATTTATCAACTTGCTATAAATGCAATGAAAGAAAAGTTTAAAAAATATTTTTTCCATATCCCTCATATTTATGGAGTAGCTGCAATGCTAAACCCTACAATGAAATTAGGAGGTCCTCATTTTTTGTATACAAATATTTATAGGGCTTTAGATCTTTCAGTAGAGGAACGTGCTACACTTGCAGATGCAAAAGCATAAATTAAAATTAATACTCAAATAATATATAATGCATACCAACTTTCCTTAGAACATGATACACCAAATGTTCCAACCCCTACTTCGTCTACTTCACAGTCGTCTAAAAGAGTTGCGGGCTTGAAGGCACTTAAATTGTAACGACCCAACCGGTCGTTTTGAGATACGGCGCGTCATTCAGCAGTTTGAGGCCATGAGCAACTTCATCTCAAGTATATTGACTTGTGTGTATGGTCAGAATTAAAATTCAAGAAGTTTGGAGTCAAATTTAAATGAAAATTCTCATTTCCAAAGCTTAAAATTTAAGAAATGAACTAGGATTGGAATTTCGAGTATACGAGCTCGGAATTGAGATTTGAAGGTTCCAACAGGTTCGTATGATGATTTCGGACTTGGGCGTATGCCTGGATCGGGTTTTGGATAAACCGGGAGCGTTTTGGCGCATATTATGGAAGATAGCATTTTAGAAGAAATTGCATCAATTTGGCTTAAAATGCATTTTAGTGTTATTGATGTCCGTTTGGGATTCCGAGACCGGGAGTAGCTCCGTATGGTTATTCTGGATTTGGGAGCGCGATCGGAAGTGAATTCGGAGGTCCGTGGGTCATTTTGGAGTCGTTTGGCTAAAGATAGAAAATTGAAGGTTTTTGAAAAAATTTGACCGGAAGTGGAAATTTTGATATCGGACTCAAAATGCAAATCTTATGGTTCGGATAGCTTCGTTAGGTGATTTGGGACTTAGGAGTGTGTCCGGAATATTTTTGAGATGACCGGTGTAGAATTAAGCTTGAATTGGCAAAGTTAGTATTTTGGCGAATTTCGGTTGATAGGTGAGATTTTGATCCGAGGGTCAGAATGGAATTCCGAAAGTTTCTGTAGCTTCGATATATCATTTTGGACGTGTGTGCAAAATTTGAAGTCAATCGGATGCGATTTGATAGGTTTCGACATCGGAAATAGAAGTTGGAAACTTCAAAGTTCATAAAGTTTGAATCGGGGTGTAATTCATGGTTTTAGAGTTGTTTGATGTGGTTTGAGGCCTCGAGCAAGTCCGTAATGTGTTTTGGGATTGGTTGGTATGATTGATTGGGGTCCCGGGGGCCTCGGGTGTGTTTCGGGTTGTGATCACGCTCTTATTTGATGTTTCAACCTTTGCTTCTTTGAACATAAAGGGGTACCATATTAGGTAAATGATCTCCAAATTCAGTTTTGTTTGAACCATTAGATCCGTATCGTAATTTCGGAGCCATAGCAAAAAGAATCGTCGAATTTGGACATCGTATGAGGAAGTTATGCTCATTTCCGTGCCGAGGAAAATGCTGGTGTCTGTCAGAACCGCAGAAGCGGAATTTGACCGCGGATGCGGAACCGCAAAAGCGGAAATAGAACCGCAAAAGCGGTCCCGCCTATGCGAAAAGTTTCCGCAAAAGCGGAAAATGGGCCTGGTCAGTGTTTAAAACCGAGAAGTTTAGTATTTTGGGCATATCTTGAGTTCTAGAGCTCCGATTGAGGTGATTTTCGCGGTGTTGTTCTCGTCTCATCAAGGAGGTAAATATAAGAACTTTATTTTGATGTTTCTCCATGATTATTTCACTGCTAATGGAAGATTAATGGAGGGTTTGAGCCCTAGGCCTAAATTTTAGGAAATCTTTGATTTGAATGGGCAAACGGAGTCCGATTTTGATAAATTTTATATGAACGGACTCGTGTTGAGATAAGGAACACGAATATATAACTTTCGTAATTTTTCGAGAAGCGTACCAAAAGTCGGGTTTTGGCAACTTGTGGGTTTTGGTGTATTTTGAATTGTTTTGGTTGGGTAATGCCCAATTGGCCTATTTTGATGTGATTCTATTGATTTTTATCAGATACTACGCACGTGGAGGCAACATTCGTGGTAAAAGAGTTGTCTCTTAGCGATTTTGTACCGGAGTCGAGGTAAGTGGCTTGTCTAACCTCGTGTGGGGAACTTTCACCCCTAGGATATTATGTGATAGTTTAAATGCCTTGTACGCGAGGTGACGGGCGTGTACATGCGCTGGTTGTTGTAACACTCACTTTACTTGAATTGTCCAATTCGTGATATTTCTGTTCTTAGTTTATTAAATTGTGATAATTACCAAGTATTAGTTAGAAAAGCATGATTAGCTAGGATTCAACATGTTTAATTGCCTAGTTGACTTACTTGAACTTCTTGATAAATAGTTGGCACTAGCTTCGGTGAAGTTGTAATTAAACATATTATACTCTCCCCGTGTGTTTTCTTTATTTGATGTGTTGGTGGACTGCGGGTTCAATTCCCGGATATCACAGGGCTGTGGGTTCGATTCCCAGAGACCCGAAGTGATATTTGTAGGGACTGCGGGTTTAATTCCCGAGATCCTGAGTTATTGGTAGGGACTGCGGGTTCGATTCCCGAGATCCCGAGTTATTTGTGAGGACTACGGGTTCGATTCCCGAGATCCTGAGATTATTGAAATGAGGACTACGGGTTCGATTCCCAAGATCCTGAGATTATTGAAATGAGGACTACGGGTTCGATTCCCGAGATCCTGACTTATTGGTAGGGACTGCGGGTTCGATTCCCGGAGGTCCTGAGTTATTGAGATATTATTGAGACATGGGTTGCGGGTTCGATTCCCGGAGACCCAGGGGGTACTGTTAATGGGACTGTGGGTTCAATTCCCACAGGTCCTGGACTTATTAATTGAGTTTGTTATTTGTTGTTAGTTAATTGTAGACGGTTGCAGTAATCATTTTATTGTTGTCATTCGGAATTATTATCATTTAAACTGCTTATTATTGTTATTATCATTTTTGTAATTGTTTTCTCTCAGTAGGGCCTTGACCTTCCTCGTCACTACTCCATCGAGGTTAGGCTTGGCACTTACTGAGTACCGCCGTGGTGTACTCATGCTACTCTTCTGCACACTTTTGTTGTGCAGATCCAGGTACATCAGGACAGGCTCATACTAGGTGATTCCGCAGCTTTCAGGGAGACCTCGAGGTATGATCTGCTACGTCCGCGGATCCGGAGGCTTTCCTTCTATTCTGATAGTATTAGTTGACATTTTTCCTTCATCTCGTTGTTTAGATACTCTTTACACATAGAGCCACAGTTGTATTTCTCTTAGTCTGTGTTACCCGTGGGATTCCGGGTCTTAGTGGTGCTTATACAGTGTGTTTGACGGGTGTATGTGCTAAGCGGCACAGATTACATTCTTATTTATATCGTTTTCCGCTATTTCTTATTTAATGTTCATAAACTTGTATATTCCGCAATGTGTTAGGCTTACCTAGTCGTGGGGACTGGGTGCCGTCATGACATGTTCACGATTGGTGAACTTGGGTCGTGACAAGTTGGTATCAGAGCTCTAGGTTCATAGGAGTCACGGGACACGGACCGGTTACTTAGATTCTCGTTGATCGATACAGAGACGTCTGTATTTATTTACGAGGGGCTATGTAACTATTTAGGAAACTCTTCAATTCTTTGAATTACTTATCGTGTGCCATTTTTTCAGTTGGAGCCTGTGTCATACATTTTTTTGCATCCACTCGTGTATTAAAAGTTGTGCGCTCGATATCGAGTATGCGCCGATGGTTCATGATGCTGCAGAGGGACTTCAAGGGTGTCAAGAATTTACTCAACCATTTTTACAGCGTGTCATCCATATCGATAATGTAAGAGAATTGAGAAATCTTCAATTGTGCACATGGGGGTGCACTAGGTTCTGATATTCGGTTGATAAGTACGGTCTTGAGAAGGTTTACTTAACTGCCTAATCGTCACAGTAAAGGTAGAATCACAATGTGGATGTAGATCTAAAGATAGTTAGTGGTACTAAAGATTATATGGTTCATATGAGATATCTATTTAGCGAAGAATTCAGCCAGCAGAGATGCTGGGGGAAATGAGTTTAACTGTCTTAAGAAGGACATGTACCAAACCAATGTCTTTGGTTGTCTTATGATGAAGACGTACATATGATAAAGGCTATTGTCGTGGATTAGCAAAATGTATCTTTAAGGCTTCGTGCTAAGTGAAAGGATTTCACTATCAACGATCTAATTATGGGTCATGTGTCATATCAGATTTGGCCTGCGATGTATTTAGGTGCTATTCAAAAAAAAGTTCTTGAAAACTTGCGGATGGGCAAGAGTTGAGGCTCGTATGGTATGATGTTGGGACTTTGGATGTTCCTGTGTCCCTAATAAACTCTACATTTTTTTTATCAGCAGGGAAATATTCGACAAGGGCTACATGGTGCTTCGTAGGTGTGTGAGAATCATAGTATGTTTTAAGGTGTCGCTGGTAGAGAATGCTCGGTGCATGGAGCGGGGTAATGTTTGGTTGTATTGGAATGAGGTCATACCCTATGGGGTCAGAGTGCTAATAGGGCACAAGTGATTATGTTCGTAGGTTCAAGTGAATTGCAGTTGAATAAGAGTAGATGACTTGACTAAATGTTTCTAATGTGCTCGAGAGTCGTGTAATAGTGGATTTGAGCTAGTGGGAAAGTCTCACCACTTATGATTTGGGTCGCATGGCTAATTACCTGCGTGAATTCTGGATACTAGCGTATTAATGGGTTATTGCAGCCACGGGAAAAGGACCATGTGTGGTAATTTGAGTATATGTATTGTTGAATGCATGTTATGTTTAGCCTTACTGGCTCATGTTCAAACTTGAGGGAAAATTCATGATTTATGCCTCGTATAGGTGCAGGCTTCGCGGGAAGTGATTCCGCTGGGTGCTTTATCGAGAGGGTATTCATATGTTATAAAGAAATTCAGTAGAGTTGGTTGCGTACTGGGGCAAGTTAGAACCAGATGGTTCTCAATAGCGGTCCTAGTGAATTCAAGAGGTAAAGTGTGGTGCTTGATAATTCTGAGTCTATAAGTACAGTTAAGGCTCAAGCTTTTGAAGCAACTTATGAAGAAAGGCACAAAACGATCTATGATGTTTTGACTTGTGGTGTAGTATTTGAGAGACATGAAATGGTCGTCGTTCTTAAGATAGCATGGCCTCATGATTTAAGGTCACTCGTGGTAAGTGCGGTTGGAATAAGTTAGGTATTGAAGGAAGATATTAACATTTCTAAGGCAATCAAGGATAACCTAGAAGAAAGTAGATTGATCAGCCATAGTTGAGTTGGCGTATTAGTGTCAATGATCGGTTCATGCAACGTGATCGAATTATGCATGTGATTTGTGGCGGTACATTTGAGACTTGTCGGCCGCGGTGATTGATGTTATTCTAAAGTATTCGTCTGTTAGGGGCCTGTTATGAGTAGGCAGATCTCGGGAAGGGTTATGGTGGCTTGGACCACTACTTAGATATTGGCATATTCGATGGCTATGAGAATTTGCCGTATGTTGTTATAGCTCTCCCGTAGTGAGTTAAATGGAAGGTCTTATGTGATGAAGTGTTAGCCTATCGTCAGTTCTAGAGCTATGATGGAAATTGTGTGTATCGTATATCGGCACGTGAGGTGCAGTGAGTAGTATGAAATTTGAAGTAAGGACCAAGGTCACAGCTTGGTCAATGAATGTGATATAAAGAGCTCGGATGAGCAGGAAAGGAGTTTCAATGTTTTGAGTAAGATGGGTATTAACATCAGTATCATTTGAGATCGGTGTTCTGTGAGAAAGGCTTTGCATCCCGGTTAGGGACTCCTGATCGCTTTTCAGTGTTAGTGCAGCCGGTGGGTTGAATGTGCAGGCCCGTTTAATTATTCGGAAGATGGTGGGAGCTTGACCCACAAGAAGATTGTATAGGTGTGACTTGTAGTCACTTGATTGGTTAGAAATTTAAACCAAGTATGAGGATTTTGGTGATATCATTCAATTGAGAAGTTTATGCCTGGAGGGCACTCTGCTTATTGGGTTATAGACCTGTGAAATATTATTGACTTAGCTTGGCACGACCAGGATAGACTTAAGGTCGGTGGATAGATTTAAATGTGGAAGTGAGCCTTGCGTCAGGCCGGTTGTGTTTCTTCCAGCAATGCGCCCTTTATGGAGGGATAGTCGCGGTCTTATTTCGCGGTTAGTTAATTCATGAAAAGATATATTACACCGTATGAGTTGTGAGACGGCTTGGTAAATTCCTTATGTGTTGAGGTTCCGCTCAGCGGTGATGTTATATGAGCATGATGGCTCTCGAGACTCAGATCTTATATCGCACCTCAGTTGTGCTTGAGTTTGTAGCCTATAGCGCTATATGTTTCATTGAGTCTGATATCATGCACCTTAGTGTGCTTATGATCGATATTCAATATTTTGATGTGATGAGCTATTCAGCTCGACGTATGGCTCCTTGTATGAGTTTTATATTGTTGGGATCGGGTGGCACGCCGTCATGGTTATATTGTTTGGATCGGGTGGCACGCCGTCATGGTTATATTGTTTAGATCGGGTGGCACGCCGCCATGGTTATATTGTTTGGATCGGGTGGCACACCGCCATGGGTATATTGTTGGGATCGGGTTGCACGCTGCAATAGTGTGATGTTTATTTCAGTGTCCATAATTGCTCTTATGTGTTCTGTTTCCTATTTTTCTGAGGAAGTCCATGTTAGTGCGAGAGTTGAATAGTTCTCTCTAGTGTTCGCCTTCTTTTGTATCACGTACGTATTAGTGGATTACTAGCACATTGTGTCATCTTGTGGGACTTTTGATTATGTCCGATGTGGCTTATCGCCTGAGCAGTTCGTACTGGGTGAGATGAGGTTATGGGATTTGGGGTCAGTGCAAACTGATTATATGAAGTATATTATAGAGGAAAATAACATTCTCTCGTTTAGGACAAGGTAATGGATCTTGTTAGAAGTATAGACTGAATGATTTGTTGACTTGGCAACTAAATATGAATTCCTGCACATCTCTTCCGTCGTATCGGTGTTGTAAAAGCTAGAGCAAGACCTATGTAGGTCATGAGATGCAATGAGAGCATCGTATTTGTGGAATTTCGACTATTATATTTAAAGAATATTATTGTGGTCCCATGAGTAAAGTGATGCAAAGTGTGAATTCAACAAAGTTATGCAGTCATGTATGGGTACAACGTGTGAAGAATGATATTGTGGTCGTATGATGGAAACATGCTAGGCAGAAAATTCCGGATGTTGGAATTGGGTCTAATGGCTTATTTACTCGAATAAAGGAGTATATCTATAGAGTTATCGAGCTAATGTGCTCAAATGAGTTGTGGAAGCACAGGAAAGTTGCATGAGATGTTAAACCAGTGATTTCAGACTACTTCAGTGTAGTTCTCAGCACGTTCGAGGACGAACGTATGTTTAAGTCGGGGAGATTGTAACGACCCAACCGGTCGTTTTGAGATACGGCGCGTCATTCAGCAGTTTGAGGCCATGAGCAACTTCATCTCAAGTATATTGACTTGTGTGTATGGTCAGAATTAAAATTCAAGAAGTTTGGAGTCAAATTTAAATGAAAATTCTCATTTCCAAAGCTTAAAATTTAAGAAATGAACTAGGATTGGAATTTTGAGTATACGACCTCGGAATTGAGATTTGAAGGTTCCAACAGGTTCATATGATGATTTCGAACTTGGGCGTATGCCTGGATCGGGTTTTGGATAAACCGGGAGTGTTTTGGCGCATATTATAGAAGATAGCATTTTAGAAGAAATTGCATCAATTTGGCTTAAAATGCATTTTAGTGTTATTGATGTCCGTTTGGGATTCCGAGACTGGGAGTAGCTCCGTATGGTTATTCTGGATTTGGGAGCGCGATCGAAAGTGAATTCGGAGGTCCGTGGGTCATTTTGGAGTCGTTTGGCTAAAGATAGAAAATTGAAGGTTTTTGAGAAAATTTGACCGGAAGTGGAAATTTTGATATCGGACTCAAAATGCAAATCTTATGGTTCGGATAGCTTCGTTAGGTGATTTGGGACTTAGGAGTGTGTCCGAAATATTTTTGTGATGACCGGTGTAGAATTAAGCTTGAATTGGCAAAGTTAGTATTTTGGCGAATTCCGGTTGATAGGCGAAATTTTGATCCGACGGTCAGAATGGAATTCCGAAAATTTTTGTAGCTTCGATATATCATTTTGGACGTGTGTGCAAAATTTGAAGTCAATCGGATGCGATTTGATAGGTTTCGACATCGGAAATAGAAGTCGGAAACTTCAAAGTTCATAAAGTTTGAATCGGGGTGTAATTCATGGTTTTAGAGTTATTTGATGTGGTTTGAGGCCTCGAGCAAGTCCATAATGTGTTTTGGGGTTGGTTGGTATGATTGATTGGGGTCCCGGGGGCCTCGGGTGTGTTTCGGGTTGTGATCACGCTCTTATTTGATGTTTCAACCTTTGCTTCTTTGAACATAAAGGGGTACCATATTAGGTAAATGATCTCCAAATTCAGTTTTGTTTGAACCATTAGATCCGTATCGTAATTTCGGAGCCATAGCAAAAAGAATCGTCGCATTTGGACATCGTATGAGGAAGTTATGCTCATTTCCGTGCCGAGGAAAATGCTGGTGTCTGTCAGAACCGCAGAAGCGGAATTTGACCGCGGATGCGGAACCGCAAAAGCGGAAATAGAACCGCAAAAGCGGTCCCGCCTATGCGAAAAGTTTCCGCAAAAGCGGAAAATGGGCCTGGTCAGTGTTTAAAACCGAGAAGTTTAGTATTTTGGGCATATCTTGAGTTCTAGAGCTCCGATTGAGGTGATTTTCGCGGTGTTGTTCTCGTCTCATCAAGGAGGTAAATATAAGAACTTTATTTTGATGTTTCTCCATGATTATTTCACTGCTAATGGAAGATTAATGGAGGGTTTGAGCCCTAGGCCTAAATTTTAGGAAATCTTTGATTTGAATGGGCAAACGGAGTCCGATTTTGATAAATTTTATATGAACGGACTCGTGTTGAGATAAGGAACACGAATATATAACTTTCGTAATTTTTCGAGAAGCGTACCGAAAGTCGGGTTTTGGCAACTTGTGGGTTTTGGTGTATTTTGAATTGTTTTGGTTGGGTAATGCCCAATTGGCCTATTTTGATGTGATTCTATTGATTTTTATCAGATACTACGCCTGTGGAGGCCGACATTCACGGAAAGAGAGTTGTCTCTTAGCGGTTTTGTACCGGAGTCGAGGTAAGTGGCTTGTCTAACCTCGTGTGGGGGAACTTTCACCCCTAGGATATTATGTGATAGTTTAAATGCCTTGTACGCGAGGTGACGGGCGTGTACATGCGCTGGTTGTTGTAACACACACGATACTTGAATTGTCCGATTAGTGATATTCCTGCTCTTAGGTGATAAAAGCGTTACTTTACCCAGTATTAGTTAGAAAAGCATGATTAGCTAGGATTCAACATGTTTAATTGCCTAGTTGACTTACTTGAACTTCTTGATAAATAGTTGGCACTAGCTTCGGTGAAGTTGTAATTAAACATATTATACTCTCCCCGTGTGTTTTCTTTATTTGATGTGTTGGTGGACTGCGGGTTCAATTCCCGGATATCACAGGGCTGTGGGTTCGATTCCCAGAGACCCGAAGTGATATTTGTAGGGACTGCGGGTTCGATTCCCGAGATCCTGAGTTATTTATAGGGACTGCGGGTTCGATTCCCGAGATCCTGAGTTATTGGTAGGGACTGCGGGTTCGATTCCCGAGATCCTGAGTTATTTCTAGGGACTGCGGGTTCGATTCCCGAGATCCTGAGTTATTGGTAGGGACTGCGGGTTCGATTCCCAAGATCCTGAGTTATTTGTAGGGACTGCGGGTTCGATTCCCAGAGATCCTGAGCTATTGATATATTATTGAGATGTGGCTGCGGGTTCGATTCCCGGAGACCCAGGGGTACTGTTAATGGGACTGTGGGTTCAATTCCCACAGGTCCTGGACTTATTAATTGAGTTTGTTATTTGTTGTTAGTTAATTGTAGACGGTTGCGGTAATCATTTTATTGTTGGCATTCAGAATTATTATCATTTAAACTGCTTATTATTGTTATTATCATTTTTGTAATTCTCTCAGTAGGGCCCTGACCTTCCTCGTCACTACTCCATCGAGGTTAGGCTTGGCACTTACTGAGTACCGTCGTGGTGTACTCATGCTACTCTTCTGCACACTTTTGTTGTGCAGATCCAGGTACATCAGGACAGGCCCATACTAGGTGATATCAGCAGCACACTTGGAGACCTCGAGGTATGATCTGCTACGTCCGCGGATCCGGAGGCTATCCTTCTATTCTGATAGTTCTAGTAGATGTTTTTCCTTCATCTTGTTGTTTAGATACTCTTTACACATAGAGCCACAGTTGTATTTCTCTTAGTCTGTGTTACCCGTGGGATTCCGGGTCTTGGTGGTGTTTATACAGTATGTTTGACGGGTGTATGTGCCAAGCGGCACAGATTACATTCTTATTTATATCATTTTCCGCTATTTCTTATTTAATGTTCATAAACTTGTATATTCCGCAATGTGTTAGGCTTACCTAGTCGTGGGGACTGGGTGCCGTCATGACATGTTCACGATTGGTGAACTAGGGTCGTGACATAAATCTTGGACGGAGTTTAGGGGTTCTCAAGATGATAATTATGATGAAACTTTCCATCTAAATGAGCTTCAAGTTTATTTGTAGCAGGGACTTGAGAAGGAGAATCCAGACTGGAGTTTTGAGCTTTTGGAATGGTGGAAGTTAAGGGAAAAATATTTTCCTATTCTTGCAAGGATGACTTGCGATATTTTATCAATTCAAGCTTCAACTGTTGCATCAGAGAGCGCCTTCAGTCAAGCAAGACTTCAAATAGGTGATCATAGAGCATCTATGAGGGAGAGCTTGGAAAAATCAGTGCTATTCAGAGATTGGATCCTCTCGGAAAGAAGAAACTTTGGACTTGCGGAATCACAACCGGAAGTGGATGAAGCTTATGAAGAAATGATAGCTGAACTTGTCAAGGATGCTGCTTCGCCGGAAAGTGGTGATGAACAAGCTTCTTTTCCACCACCAACGGAACCTCCTCCAAACCTTGAAGGATTTATGAGATTTGTTAGAGATACAATGTAGATTGTATTGTAACTTGTACTTTGGTACATCTTCTTTAGTTTTTTTTTTGCTTTTAATGGTGGTATTAGTACCTTGTTGTGCTCATTCCATTGGGGGAAAGAAGACTAATAAAGATATGCCATTTTTGGTAATAAAAATTATTACACATTTCTTTGATTCTTTGAATATCTCTTAATACATAATATATATACTTAATACATATACATTATGAAGGTTTAAACATGTTATGTACAAATTGTGGATGGTTTGGACATGAAAAGTTTAACTGTTCTTCAACAAATATGTCTACTGTTTCTACATCAACTTCCACAGACCAAAAACTATCTACAGAAGATGCATGGCACCTGGTGGAATTTCCTAGACGTTTTAATTCAACTTCCTCCACTTCAAAAAACACCATGAACATGGCGGTGGAGAACAAGCTGCATGCACCAGGTAAGGTTTCTATTCGTCCTGGTCAAGAGGTGAGTTCTAACCCAGTAAGGCCCACTACAATAAAGCCCAATATTGAAAGTGTTAATCCCTTTAATTACCTATCAATTTATGCTAATATTAATTTTACTACTGAACCAATAAAACCAGATGTTTTAACTGACATGTTTCCTAATAAAGCTTCTAATTTAAACGTTGCTAATAATTCCCTTGTTAACCCCTTACACTCCCCTAATATTTTGCCTAAAAAACAAATCAATCCTCTGTCTGATATTACCATAATTAATCCTTCCTCTTCCCTATATTTTATAACTAATACTACTCTTCCTACACAGACACCTAAGTCTTTTTCTACACGTAACTGCATTGCCTCCTTCGATAGCCATTCAGCAATTGCCAATTCAGCTCCTCATCCGTCCCTACATGACACCTCCTCCACTATAATAAGCTTGCTTAATGAGAATTTTCATGCTACAGTAAATCCAGCTCAACAAATCCAAATGATTACACTGCATGTGCCAATCCTCACCAATTGCTTCCACCTATTACCCTGCCTACGATTACACAACCAGCTCTAAACACCACTCTTAATTCATCCCTTTCATTAGTTAGTGCAGATTACACTAAGTCCTCTACAGCCATAATATCTGATAATGCCTCGCCCTTTCCTTCTTCACAGCAATTACTATCCAACCATGCAAGACAATCTTCAAGCAAACAACAATCTATTTCACCTACCTTGTCTGACCATGCAAGGTCCCCAACTACCTCACCTATCAAACCCCTTGGTTTACACATCCCAGCTCCCATTGACAGACCTTCCTCTACAATCATGGTTAGAGATGGGATTACAGGGTCATGCACTAACATTTACAATGGAATTGAATTGCCAGGAAGTGATTCTTCTCATTCAAAATCCATCTCACCTAGCCGAGATAGTAACGGAAGGAATGAGACTAGGTTTGGAGGCTTACACACAGAACCAATGGCTCATCACCCAAACTCCCCTTCCACTCCACACTCAACCATCATCCTCGACTCAACCTTGGGATTATCACATGAATCCCTTGAATCTCCATGCAAATCCAATTATCAGTCTGATGCCTTTTTATCCACCCCATCATATGGGCCAAACATTTACTCTATGGTTCCAATCCCTCAATACATTTAACCCTCTATCTCCATATGCCAGTCCAATGAGTCCATTGGAAAACTACAGTCAACTCGAATCTCCCCCTCACACACCTCCACAATCACCACACGCACTAGACAGTCCTACAAGGAGAGAGTTAACAGAGACTCTACTTGAAATGAGAGAAATAAGGACGGAGTTTTGGTGGCTCAAGGGGATTCTTCTTTACGGCCTAAAAGAACAATACGAAAAAAAAATTGTTCTCAAATGTCCACCCGATCTAGAAACATGCAGTCTAAACTTTAGGAGAACCTTAAACACATTGATAGTGAAGTATGCAATGGTAGTAATACCCACTCTTCATCAGAATTCTCAACTTGATGTCGAACAATCTCCCTCCCTTCCCATGCAGAGGATTCCAGTTCCGGAGGACAACACATCTTACCCTAATTCCTTTATGAATATCATCATATGGAATTGTAGGGGATCACATAATCCAGAGTTTAGGCGCCATTTCAGATCCTTATTGGATAATCATCGACCTGTGTTAGTTATAGTCTTAGAAACTCACATGCATGATCATTCTAGGCTTCGTGATGATTTGGGTTTTAACCGTATGTCCCAAGTACCAGCTAATGGCCTTTTAGGGGGATTGGTGGTTATTTGGAAGGAAGAAGGTATTACAGTGTCTGAATTAGTAACTTCTGATTAGGAAATACACTGCTTGGTTCAGGTATGTTCACTTAATCATCCTTGGTTATTATCCGCGATTTATGCTAAGCATACTACTTCTAGACGTCAATCTCTTTGGGATAATCTAATTTATATTAAAAATAATTACAATTTGCCTTGGTTAGTTGCTAGTGATTTTAATGAAGTTGCTAATCATAATGAAAAGTATGGAGGCTTACCTATTAGCAATTCTAGAGTAGATAAATTTCTTGATTGTTTGAACATTTGCCAATTATTAGATTTAGGTTTTCATGGTAGTAGATTTACTTGGACTAATAAATGTGCTACTGGTTATACAATTTTGGAATGTCTTGATCGATGTTTAGCCAATTTTGATTGGCTTAAATTATACCCAGACTCTATGGTAACTCATTTACCCAGGACTTATTCGGATCATTTTCCTCTATTACTATCATTGGAACCAAATAACATAATTCATAAAAAAAAATTTAGATCTGAACCTATGTGGACAACACACCCTCAATTATCTAATCTAGTTAGAAGTATTTCGTTTGGAAATTTTAATCTAACTACTACTACAATTAGGTTCCAAGAAGCTGTTAATTAATAAAAATCAGTTTGGTAATATTTTTAAACAAAAAAGGAACATTCTTGCTAGACTTGCTGGAATTCAAAGATCAATTCATTACCCTACTAGTTTATTCCTACAAAAACTAGAAAAAAAATCTATCAATAGAATATAGTAAAATTTTACAGCTTGAAGAACAATTTTGGAGATTAAAATCTCGTATAAATTGGCTAAATGATGGTGATGCCAACACTAAATTTTACCATCTAACTACTATTAATAGACGTAGAAGAAATAGAATTTTCACTATTCGTGACTCAGTAGGTAATTGGATTTCACATCATAATGATCTTCTTAACTATATTACCAACTTTTATCTCAATCTCTATACAACTAATCAATTCAGCTCTTCAAATTGTTATTATGATATTCCTCCCCATAATATTACAAATAATGACATTAATTTGTTAAATCAGCCTTTTACTCCTTTAGAAATTAAGAATGCTTTATTTAGCTTTAAACCTTTTAAATCTCCTGCCCCGGATGGACTACACCCTTTTTTCTATCAAAAATATTGGCCGGAGATTAGTCATAAGATTATTCCTTTTTGCTTGGAAATTCTCTCCAATTATACTATTCCTCCAGAGTTAAATAAAACTTTTATATGCCTTATTCCTAAGGTTAAGCATCCTACTTTGATTCAACAATATCGTCCCATTAGTCTTTGTAATACTCTCTATAAATTAATCACAAAGTTAATTGTTAGGCGACTAAAGTTAGTAATTTCAAAAATTATTGAACCTACTCAATCGAGTTTTCTTAAAGGGAAATGTGCTACTGATAATGCTATAATAATTCAGGAAATTTTAAATTACTTTATGACCACTAAAGGTAAAACTTCTTACATGCTATTAAAATTAGACTTAGAAAAAGCTTTTGATAGATTAGACTGGGTTTTTATTAGAAGAAATATTACCTATTTTGAAATACCTGAGCCTATGATAAGGCTTATCATGTCGTGCGTAACAACATCTTCCTTTTCGATCCTTATTAATGGATCTAGAACTCAATTTTTCAATCCTACACGTGGTATTCGACAAGGGGAACCTTTGTCTCCTTATCATTTTATCATGTGTATGAAAATGCTTTCATGGAGCATATCAATTTCAGTCGAACATCTCCAATGGCATCCTATCAAACTTTCCACAAAGGGTCCCCCATTATCACACCTTCTATTTGCCGATGATATTGTGTTACTGTCCAAAGTTACTACTAAAAGTTGTCATATTATTATTGACACTCTTGAATATTTTACAGCTTGTTCGGGCCAAAAAATTAATTTTGATAAATCGAGAATTTTCTTCTCAAAAAAATACTACTTTATCTAATAAGAATTTCGTATTAGAATCCTTTTCTATTAAGCAAGGTATGTTTTTTGACAAATATTTAGGTTTTCCTATGTTCACTTCTAGGCCTAAAAAAAGAACATTTTCAATTCCTTCTTGATAATGTTAAAAATAGGTTAGCAGGGTGGAAAACAAATTTTCTAACTTTGACGGGTCGATCCACTCTTATTAAATCAACTTTAAACAATCTTCCGAATCATGTTATGCAATATATTAAGATTCCAAAATATATTATCAATAAAATGGAGCAATATCAAAGGAACTTTTTATGGGGTACTACATCCACGAAGAAAAAAATGCATCTTCTTAATTGGTCTTTGGTAACAACTAACAAAGATCAAGGAGGACTAGGAATTCAAAATCTTACTACTAAGAATGATGCTTTGTTAGCAAGTCTTGCTTGGCGGTTCTTCCATTCACCTAATTCTCTATGGTCTAAAATTCTTTACAATAAATACCTTTTTAAGAAAAACAGTCATAATTGTTCTAAAATATGGACTAATATCCTTAATGGATGGCATTCTTGCCAAAGAGATTTGCAATGGAGAGTTGGAAATGAAAAGTTTATCAATTTGTGGGATGACCAGGAACATCCCTTTGATATTTAATACATGGTCCTCTAATGCAAGATCAATTGCATCTTACACTTTCTGATATTAGAGATCCCCTTGGTTGGAATTTGAATAAATTATCTTTTGAACGTGATCATACCACTAAAAATATGATCGATGCTATTTGTATGTCTAATCTAGTAACTAATAATGACTTTTTACACTGGGGAATTACTACTAATGGTATTTTCTCAGTTAAATCTATGTACAATTGTTTAATAATAGATAAACAAAATTTTACTAATACTGGCCATAATTACAATTGGATTTGGAAACTACCAATTCATCCTAAAATTAAGAGTTTTATTTGGCTTCTTTGTCACAATAGACTAACTACATGTGCTTTCTTGCATCATATCAATATTTTGACAACTGCTAAGTGTTTCTTTTGTGATAAGGAGGATGAAACTACAAAATACATCTTTTTAGACCGTATAAATGCTAAGGCTCTTTGGAATCACTTAGATATTGTAAATCATATTAAGCCTCTCCTTCATACTCATAACACTCACTTGTGGGTTTATTATCTCATTAAGACTAAATCAATTGTTTTTCCTTATAACATTAATCCACAAACTTATTTAGCTTATACGCTTTGGCATATTTGGCTCACTCGTAATAATAATATTTTCAATCATAAAAAGGATAATATTTATCATTCTATTATTACTTATCAATCAGCGGAATATACTTACTTATCTTATTATCGTTTTAAGCCAATTCGTAAAGCTTTGGTAAGTAATAATATCAAATGGAATCCGCCTATCACTAATCACTATAAACTAAACACTGATGGGGCTTTTTCTAAAAAGGAGCTGGCATTGGAGGAGTAATTTGAAATTCTAA
Source organism: Nicotiana noctiflora (assembly GCA_032618575.1). Taxonomy (NCBI): domain Eukaryota; kingdom Viridiplantae; phylum Streptophyta; class Magnoliopsida; order Solanales; family Solanaceae; genus Nicotiana; species Nicotiana noctiflora. Next base: position 91,062 of record JASVEL010003764.1, on the reverse strand, counting down.
TGTTGATTGGATAATAGGTTTTACTGGTTTATCACCTTATGTCCCTCTATTTACTCAGAGTTATTTGCTTTATTACAAGGATTAAAATTAGCTTTTGATCGTAAATTAATGCCACTGGTGGTGGAGGTGGATGCACTTGCACTTATTACTCTATTACAATCCACAAATATTACTTTATCTAATTTGATTATGGATTGCAGGTTCTACCTGGACGAGCTAGGTAAACCGTTTATTAACCATGTGTGCAGAGGGAAAAATATGGTGGCTGACCTGCTAGCTAAGAAGAGACATCTTTTTGCAAGAAATACTAGGCCTACAATTTTGGAAACTGTTCCTCTTTTTGATGCGTTATGTTTTGAGGCTGATAGGTCAGTTAGTCAATTTAGTATCAATGACTGTCATGATGATAATTCTACTAAGAATGCCATGACAGATGTATTTATAACTACTACTAGTTCTATGGTTTGTAATAGGATGCCATATATGCATCACTCCTCTTTACACACAACTTAATTATTAATAGTATTATCTTTGTTTACCAAAAAAACATATATTCATAATTTATCATTATTAAATAAAAATAAAATATTTTTATTAAAAAGGCCACTAGGCCCACGAAGCCCGTTAAGCCCGGCCTGCTAGGCCCAGGACCATATGGGCTTAGGTTCGTTCACGGGCCGATTCTACCCTCTAGGACCGCTAGGCCCGGAATCGCCACAGTTCAAGCCTGTCAAGCCCAGGCCCACGAAGACCTGCCCGCCAGGCCCATTTAGGCCCGGGACAAAATATAGCCTTATTACTTCATGCTTAAGGCATGTTATATTTGACGAGAAGAAAGGATAGATAAGAATTAAAAAATTTATGAAAGAAAAAAATCACTTAATACAAGTAAATTGTTGTGAAAATGATATAATTTTGGCGACAAACAATTCAATGAAGTCAATAAGAGCGGTTGACAGCTTATTTGAAGGCGACCACATTCTCACTAGCACTATCAATTAAATTTATTGTATCATATAATATATATTATTCTAAGATATTTTAAATTGATTTAGAATGTTATTAATAGTGAAAAGGGGAGGAATCTTGTTTCTGTCCATGTCATGTCTTAATGAACTTCCGTTTCATCATTGAAAATAGTTAATTATGTAAATTAACGTGTTTTGTGCATGAAGACTAACAGCGGTGATGGGTAACTATTTTCGATAGCAAATCAGACAATATCACAAAAGCAAGTCGAACAAGAAAAGCAGTGACTTGGACTAACACTAAAGGTAGGAGTTTTAACTTATCTACGATTTGGACAATAGGTTTAAGAAGAATGAAAATTGATTTGGAGTAGGAATCATTCTTACAAGCTTCCCCAAATTAAGTGCGCACATGATCACTTCTTAGTTAAGCGATCTAAACTAGGATTTTGATTGTTAAATATATATTGACATAGCATTATCGTACATGAAATGGAAAATCTTTGAGTATGAGATCATTAATTAGCTATATATACTTGTTAGAATTCACCCATTGGAGCTAGCGGTAAGCGTGAAGAAGACGAGAGAGTTTGAGAACTTTTTCAACTGTCATTAACAAACCCACTATATACAAGGTGGTTAGGAACGCTAGAAAATAATAATAAGACCTTTAACTTTTATTAATTACAATATGACCCCAACTAACTAACTATACCTTACTAACTTCCAATACTGAGGGTGGAGAATGTTCAACACTCCTAGCTTGCTTAGTAAAAAGTGATGATGCGTCCTTTAGTAAATAGATCTGCTTGTTGATCTTTAGTGGAAACATACTGAGTAGTTAAAAGACCTTCTTCAATACGGTCTCAAACGAAATTACAATCTATCTCGATGTGTTTCGTGTGTTCATGAAAGATTGGATTCGCAATTATTTGTATTGCTGCTACCATCACAACATAATGTCAGAATCTTAAGAATGGACACCCCCAACTCTGAGAACAGACCCAGTATCCACACTATTTCTGAAACTGCTGATGCCATGCTGCGATATTCTGCTTCAGCACTGCTTCATGAAATCGTGTGTTGCATCTTTGATTACCATGAAATCAATGACTCACCAAGCTTGGCAGTATATCCACTAACAGACCTCCTAATCATTGGGCAGGCTGCCCAGTCAAAATCACAAAAGGCAGTTAATGGATCTATCTGTCACGACCCGGATTTCCCACCATCGGGGTCATGATGGCGCCTACTAATGGAAGCTAGGCAAGCCAAAAATTAATTGCTCCTCCATTAATTACTAAATTCTTATTAAGACATTAAAATTAAAAACATATAAATTAAAGCGGAATAATCAAACTTAGCGGAAGACTTAGTCAAATATGATAAAGAAAACCCAAACATGATACACTACCCAAGACCGGTGTCACAATACTCACGAACTTCTAAGAATAATACACATAATTGTCTGAAAGAAAATACAAGCTGTTTATCTCGATTACATGAGATAACAGAATAGTAGATAGAAGGAGACACCAAGGCCTGTGGATGCTTGTAGGACGACCTCGATCACCTGATGAGCAAGAACCAACAATCCCACTGTGGTCCGAAGTCTACAACACCGGGGTCTGCACAGAAGAGTACAGAGTGTAGTATCAGTCCAACCGACCACATGTGCTGGTAAGTGCCTAGCCTAACCTTGACGAACTAGTGACGAGGCTAGGACCAGACCACCAAATAAACATATGCAGTTGTATAATATATGACGGAGATTAAACCTGTACAGTTGCAATATATATATATATATATATATATATACAATACATTTATAAGGAAAGACTCTGCTCTGAAATAACAATCAATAACTCGTGATATCCAGAATAATCTAATCAACAGAATAAATCTTACTTTCATGTCTCAATTCCTCTCTCATTTCATATCTCGTGGTAGGCGTACCACCCGCTCCCAAATATATCAATAAATTATATCTTGTGGTACGCGTACCACCCGCTCCCAAATATATCAATAGGCTACCGCAACTATGGCCAATGCCAAGATTTAAATCACTTTGTGGTCGGCGTGCCACACGATCCCATTTCTTATTATATAAGTGGTCGGCGCGCCACACGATCCCAATTCATAAATATATAAGTGGTCGGCGCGCCACACGATCCCAATTCATAAATATATATATTACCGGCATTTAGCCAATAATCTCTACATCAACAATATTTATAATTACCGGTTTTAAACCAATAATTGATAATAATTTCAACAATTTATCTCCATTACCGTTATAACACCAATAACTCTTAATCAACAATTTGTTCATAACTAAATTCTTATTCCTTCAAGCTAGGATAGAACAAACACTTACCTCAAATGTTTTACGAACAATTCAATCTGTGGCAATGCCTTTTCCTTTCATATTCGGCTCCAATCCAATCGTATTTATACACAATTGATTTAATATCATCAATACTACTCAACAAACTAATTCATAAGGCCAATTTCAACTTTTACAACATTCTGCCCGGAATAGTGACTTTCAACCCCGGGCCCACATGGTCGGAACTCGGGGTTCGGACCAAAATCCGGTTACCCATCCCCCACGAGTTCAAGTATATGATTTGTTTCAAAATCGGACCTCAATTCGAGGTCCAATTTCCCAATTTATGAAAAACCCTATATTCTACCAAAAACAAGAAATTCTACCATGAAAACCTTTGATTTCCATTAAAAAAACATGTTTAATGATGTTAGGAATTGAAAGAATTAAATAAAAAATGACTTATAATTGTTTTGAAGAAGAAGGAATCCGTGAAGAATCGCAAATGAGTGTTTTTGGGTTGTGAAAAGTGAAGAAATAAACTGAAAATCGTGATTTACAGGTCTCTGTGTTCGCATTTGCGAACATGGGTTCGCAATTGCGAACCCCGACCAATTTCTGGAGTTTGAAAAATAAGCTAAGGCTGGGAAGTTCGCATTTGCGAACTTTTGTTCGCATTTGCGAACACTGGCAGGATAGGGGAATGTTCGCATTTGCGAACACAGGCAGTATAGGGGACCGTTCGCATTTGCGAACAATTGTTTGCATTTGCGAACAAGGCTGGATATGGGAATGTTCGCATTTGCGAACTATGGTTCGCATTTGCGAACATAGGCAGGCCCTGGGGATGTCCGCATTTGCGAACAATTGTTCGCATTTGCGAACAAGGCCGGGCATGAGGGGCTTCGCATTTGCGATCAGGGTTCGCATTTGCGAGCCCTGCCTTGATCTGCCCCCTTCACAATTGCGAGAAATGCTTCGCAATTGCGAAGCCAACAGCTGGGTGAAAAACCAGCAGTGCAAAAATTCAGAAATTGATCCTACGGCCTATCAAATCTTTACCCGAGCCCCCGGGCTCCCAACCAAACATGTACACAACTTCAAAAACACATTACGAACTTGTTCGTGCGATCACATCGCCAATATCACATCGTTTTCATCGAATCAAGCCTCAAATTCATGATTTTCATACTTTTGGTTTTCAAAACTTTCAAACTTGGAACTCAAGGTCCAAAACGTCTCAAACGACATCCGAATGTCACCAAACTTTACAGGAAATCACATATATAATATTTAAGACTTGTACCGGGCGTCGGAACCAAAATACGAGCCCGATACCAAGGTCAATTAATTCATTTCCTTTAACAATTACATCAAAAAAACAATTTCATAGAAAAATTCATGACTTGGGCTCTAGGCCTCAAAATTCGACTCCGGACGCATGTCCAAGTCCCATATTTTCCTACGGACCTTTCGGGACCATCCAATCTCGGGTCCGAATCCGTTTACCAAAAATGTTGACCGAAGTCAAACATATCAATATTAATATTATTTTTAACCAAATTTATCATAGAATTCATATTTTCTATCACAAAAATCTTTCCGGCTACATGCTCGGATCGTGCACGTAAATCGAGACAACATAGAATGAGGTTTTCAAGGCCTCAGAAGCACGAAATTATTAATAAAATAAGTGATGACCCTTTGGGTCGTCACAATCTCCACCTCTAAAACAACCGTTCGTCCTCGAACGGACAAAAGAAAGAAGTACCGAGTCAGGAAACAAGTGTGGGTAACGGCTCCGCATATCAGACTCGGACTCCCAGGTCGATGCCTCAGGAGGCTGACCTCTCCACCGAACACGCACAGAAGGATAACTCTTCGACCTTAACTGTCGAACCTGCCGGTCTAGAATGGCCACCGGCTCCTCCTCGTAAGATAGATCATTGTCCAATTGGACAGTACTGAAGTCTAACACATGTGTGGGATCGCCATGGTATCTCCAAAGCATAGATACGTGAAAAACTGGATGCACGGCCGATAAGCTAGGTGGCAAAGCTAATCTGTAAGCCACCCCTCCCACTCTGTCTAGAATCTCAAATGGACCAATATACCTAGGGCCGAGCTTGCCCTTCTTCCCGAACCTCATCACGCCCTTCATAGGCGACACTCGGAGCAATACTCGTTCACCAACCATGAAATCTACATCTCGAACCTTACGATCCGCATAAGTCTTCTGCCTGGACTGAGCTGAACGCAATCTCTCCTGAATAGTCTTGACCTTATCCAAGGCCTCCTGAACTAAGTCTGTACCCAACAACCGAGCCTCTCCCGGTTCAAACCATCCAACCGGTGATCGACATCGCCTACCATACAACGCCTCATACGGAGCCATCTGGATGCTAGACTGGTAACTGTTATTGTAGGCGAACTCTGCTAATGGCAGAAACCGGTCCCACGAGCCTCCGAAATCAATAACACAGGCTCGAAGCATGTCCTCTAGAATCTGAATAGTCCTCTCGGACTGGCCATCCGTCTGAGGATGAAATGCCGTACTCAACTGAACCTGGGTGCCTAACTCCTGCTGGACCGCTCTCCAGAACCGCGAGGTAAACTGCGTACCCCGATCAGAGATAATAGATACTGGCACTCCACGGAGACGAACAATCTCCCTAATGTAAACCTCCGCTAACCTCTCCGACGAGTAGGAGACAGATACTGGAATAAAGTGTGCTGACTTGGTCAGCCTATCAACAATGACCCAAATAGCATCAAATTTCCTCCGAGTCAAAGGAAGTCCAATGACGAAGTCCATAGTGATCCGCTCCCATTTCCACTCGGGAATTTCAATCCTCTGGAATACACCACCAGGTCTCTGGTGCTCATATTTCACCTGCTGACAATTTAGACACCGAGCGACATACGCAACGATATCTTTCTTCATTCTGCGCCACCAATAGTGCTGCCGTAAGTCCCGGTACATCTTCGCGGCGCCTGGGTGAATAGAATACCGCGAACTGTGGGCCTCCGCTAAGATCAACTCTCGAATCCCTTCGACATTGGGCCCACAAACTCGACCCTGCAATTTCAATACCCCATCATCATCTAGATTTACCTGTGTGGCACCTCCCCGCTGTACCGTATCTCTCAACTCACGCAAATGAGGATCATCAAATTGCCTCTCACGGATACGCTCTAATAAAGAAGAACGAGCGACCGTGCAAACTAATACCCTGCTAGGCTCAGAAATGTCTAATCTCACGAACCGGTTGGCTAAGGCCTGGACATCTAGAGCTAATGGTCTCTGACTGACCGGAATATATGCAAGACTACCCATGCTGGCCGACTTTCTACTCAATGCATCGGCCACCACATTGGCCTTACCTGGGTGATATAAAATAGTAACATCATAGTCTTTTAGCAACTCTAGCCACCTTCTCTGCCTCATATTCAACTCTTTCTGCTTAAACAAATACCGAAGACTCTTATGATCGGTGTATACTTCACATGCTACACCATACAAATAATGCCTCCAGATCTTCAATGCGTGAATAATCGCCGCCAATTCTAGATCATGCACTCGATAGTTCTTCTCATGAATCTTCAACTGCCTCGAAGCATAGGCAATAACCTTGCCATCCTGCATTAACACTGCACCAAGCCCAATACGGGAAGCATCACAATAAACAGTATAAGGTCCCGTACCTGTGGGTAAAACCAATACCGGTGCTGTGGTCAAGGTTGTCTTGAGCTTTTGAAAGCTCGCCTCACATTCATCGGACCATTCAAATTGAACACCCTTCTGGGTCAATCTGGTCAGTGGGGTTGCAATAGACGAAAATCCTTCTACGAATCGGCGATAATAACCCGCTAACCCCAAGAAACTCCAAATATCTGTGGCTGATGTCGGTCTAGGCCAGCTCTTGACTGCCTCAATTTTCTTCGGATCAACCTAAATACCTGCTGCCGTCACAATATGACCCAGGAATGCAACTGAACTTAGCCAAAATTCACATTTTGAAAATTTTGCATATAGTTGGCTATCTCTCAGAGTCTGTAAGGCCACTCTGAGATGTTGCGCATGCTCCTCCTGACTGCCGGAATATATTAATATGTCATCAATGAAGACTATTACAAACAAGTCTAAATAAGGCCGGAACACCCGATTCATTAATTCCATAAAAGCTGCTCGAGCATTTGTCAACCCAAAAGACATGACCAGAAATTCATAATGTCCATACCGAGTGCGGAACGCGGTCTTAGGGACATCAGATGCCCTAATCTTCAGCTGATGATAGCCAGATCTCAAATCTATCTTTGAAAATACCTTGGCACCCTGAAGCTGGTCAAATAAATCATCAATTCGCGGAAGTGGATATTTATTTTTGATAGTCACCTTGTTTAACCGTCGATAGTCAATGCACATTCTCATCGAACCATCTTTCTTCTTTACAAATAATACAGGTGCACCCCACGGCGAAACACTGGGTCTAATGAAACCCTTTTCAAGTAAATCCTGCAACTGTTCCTTCAATTCTTTTAACTCTAGCGGAGCCATACGATATAGGGGAATGGAAATGGGCTGAGTGCCTGGAGCCAAATCAATGCAAAAATCAATGTCCCTATCGGGCAGCATACCTGGTAAGTCTGAAGGAAATACTTCAGGAAATTCGCGAACCACAGGCACAGAGTCAATAGAAGGAACCTCAGCACTAGAATCACGGACATAGGCCAAATAAGCCAAGCATCCCTTTCCAACCATACGCCGAGCCTTAACATAAGAAATAACATTACGACTAGTATGACCTGAAATTCCTTTCCACTCTATACGAGGCTAATTCGGCAGAGCTAAAGTCACAGTCTTGGTATGGAAATCTAAAATAGCATGATATGGAGATAGCCAGTCCATGCCTAGTATAATATCAAAGTCCACCATATTTAGGAGTAATAAATCAGCACGGGTCTCGAGGCCCTCAATTACTATAATACATGACCGATGAACTCGATCAACCACAATAAAATCGCCTACTGGTGTAGACACATGAACAGGAACACTCAGTGGATCACTGGGCTGAATCAAGTATGGTGCAAATATGAAGACACGTATGAATATGTAGACCCAGGGTCAAATAATGCTGATGCCTTTCTATCACAAACGAAAATAATACCTGTAATGACGGCAAAATAAGACTCAGCCTTTGGTCTGGCGGGAAGTGCATAACATCGGGGCTGTGCCCCACCACCCTGAGCAGTATCTCTAGGACGATCAGCTGCTGGCTGGTCTCTACCTCTATCGGTCCGAGCTCCACCTCTATGACCTCTACCTCCACCTCTATGTCCTCTACCTCCGCCTCTAGCCGGCTGGGCAGGCTGTGAGGGAACTGGGGCCTGAATCATGGCACGAGAACCCTGCTGGTGAGATCTGTCAGAAGCTCGAGGGCAATACTTTGCAATGTGCCCAAGATCACCGCACGTAAAACAAGCCCTCGGCTGCTGAAAATAGCAAAGTGGTGGTGCACCGATAGGCTGCTGATCAGAGTAGCGTGGCCGAGAATTACGATCACCAGAAGTATCATGAGAAACCTGAAGAGCTGAGTGATAAGACTTAGGAGGATAGCCTCTATCATGAGAATCTCTACCTCCAGACGAGGTACCACTGAATCTACCCGAATTACGAGATCTCTTATCCGATCCATGACCTGCTCCCTGTGACCGATCTATCTCGATCCGGTGGGATGCATTAGTCGCCTCCTGAAAAGTGATTTCAGTTCCTGCCCCCATAGCCATCTGTAGCCGAATTGGCTGATTCAAGCCATCAATAAACCTCCTCACCCTCTCCCGATCCGTGGGAAGTATGATAATAGCATGACGAGCCAGGTCCACAAACCTAGTCTCGTACTGTGTGACAGACATAGAACCCTGATGAAGACGCTCAAATTGTCTGCGCATAACCTCCCGCTGAGTTGCTGGAAGGAACTTCTCCAAGAATAATTCTGCAAATTGCTCCCAAGTCAAAGATGACGATCCCGCTGGCCTGGATAGACAATAATCTCTCCACCAAGTCTTGGCGGAACCAGATAATCGAAAAGTAGCAAAGTCCACACCATTAGTCTCCACAATACCCATAGTACGGAGAACTTCGTGGTAGCTGTATAGGAAATCCCGTGGATCCGCTGAAGGATTGCCACTGAATGTGGTAATGAACAGCTTGGTAAACCTATCCAATCTCCACAACGCGTCAGTAGACATGGCTGCACCAACATTAGACGGAGTCGCAATAATAGGCCGAGCTGCCTCAACTGGCTGAATCACAGGAACCTGAGCCTGGGGAACGGCTCCAGAGTACGCGTAGCAGGAGTCTGATTACCTCCTCCAGCCTGAGAAGTGGCTGGTGCTACCGGTAATAAACCAGCTCTGGTGATATGATCCATAAAACTTGCTATCCGGACCAAAGCATCCTGAAGATCCGGTGAAAACAAAGCTCCTCCTGGGACCAGAGCTGGGCCTACTGGAGCTGCTGGGGCTGGAACTTCCTCCTCGATATGAACCTGAGGTTCTGCCACTCGTGCTGCTGCTCGGGGCTGAGCTCTGCCCCTACCTTGTCCTCTAGGACGACCTCGACCTCGGCCTCTGCCCCTAGCGGGAGCTGCCGCTGCTGGGACCTCGGGCTGCTGGTCAGTAGATGAGGATGCACGTGTTCTTACCATCCGCGGAAGAACAAAGTAGAAATTCAATTAACTTTTGAAAGATCAAGTCGCACGACTGGAAAGAATAAAGGGAATATTTTCCTAACTCTGTAGCCTCTGGAGGATAAATACAGACGTCTCCGTACCGATCCTTCAGACTCTACTAAGGTTGTTCGTGAGTTGTGAGTCATGTGCAACATAGTGCTCTGATACCAACTTGTCACGACCCGGATTTCCCACCATCGGGGTCATGATGGCGCCTACTAATGGAAACTAGGCAAGCCAAAAATTAATTGCTCCTCCATTAATTACCAAATTCTTATTAAGACATTAAAATTAAAAACATATAAATAAAAGCGGAATAATCAAACTTAGCGGAAGACTTAATCAAATATGATAAAGAAAACCCAAATATGATTCACTACCCAAGACTGGTGTCACAATACTCACGAACTTCTAAGAATAATACACATAATTGTCTGAAAGAAAATACAAGCTGTTTATCTCGATTACATGAGATAACAGAATGAAAAGTGAAATTCGACCCCGGGCCCACATGTTCGGAACTCGGGGTTCGGACCAAAATCCGGTTACCCATCCCCCCACGAGTTCAAGTATATGATTTGTTTCAAAATCGGACCTCAATTCGAGGTCCAATTTCCCAATTTATGAAAAACCCTATATTCTACCAAAAACAAGAAATTTTACCATGAAAACCTTTGATTTCCATTAAAAAAACATGTTTAATGATGTTAGGAATTGAAAGAATTAAATAAAAAGTGACTTACAATTGTCTTGAATAAGAAGGAATCCGTGAAGAATCGCAAATGGGTGTTTTTGGGTTGTGAAAAGTGAAGAAATGAACCTGAAAATCGTGTTTTACAGGTCTCTGTGTTCGCATTTGCGAACATGGGTTCGCAATTGCGAACCCCGACCAATTTCTGGAGTTTGAAAAATAAGCTAAGGTCGGGAAGTTCGCATTTGCGAACATTTGTTCGCATTTGCGATCACTGGCAGACAAAGGGGTGTTCGCATTTGCGAACTAATGTTCGCACTTGCGAACACAGGCTGTATAAGGAGCACTTGCGAACTATTTTTCGCATTTGCGAACAATGCTGGATTTGGGAATGTTCGCATTTGCGAACTATGGTTCGCATTTGCGAACATAGGCGGGACAAGGGGATGTTCGCATTTGCGAACAATTGTTCGCATTTGCGAACAAGGCTGGGCATGAGGGACTTCGCATTTGCGATCAGGGTTCGCATTTGCGAGCCCTTCCTTGATCTGCCCCCTTCGCAATTGCGAGAAAATTCTTCGCAAATGCGAAGCCAACAGCTGGGTGAAAAACCAGCAGTGCAAAAATTCAGAAATTGATCCTACGGCCTATCAAATCTTTACCCGAGCCCCCGGGCTCCCAACCAAACATGTACACAACTTCAAAAACACATTACGAACTTGTTCGTGCGATCACATCGCCAATATCACATCGTTTTCATCAAATCAAGCCTCAAATTCATGATTTTCTTACTTTTGGTTTTCAAAACTTTCAAACTTGGAACTCAAGGTCCAAAACGTCTCAAACGACATCCGAATGTCACTAAACTTTACAGGAAATCACATATATAATATTTAAGACTTGTACCGGGCGTCGGAACCAAAATACGAGCCCGATACCAAGGTCAATTAATTCATTTCCTTTAACAATTACATCAAAAAACAATTTCATAGAAAAATTCATAACTTGGGCTCTAGGCCTCAGAATTCGACTCCGGACGCATGTCCAAGTCCCATATTTTCCTACGGACCTTTCGGGACCATCCAATCTCGGGTCCGGATCCGTTTACCAAAAATGTTGACCGAAGTCAACTATATCAATATTAATATCATTTTATCCAAATTTCTCATAGAATTCATATTTTCTATCACAAAAATCTTTCCGGCTACATGCTCGGATCGTGCACGTAAATCGAGGCAACATAGAATGAGGTTTTCAAGGCCTCAGAAGCTCGAAATGATTAATAAAATAAGTGATGACCCTTTGGGTCGTCACACTATCTAGGCCTTATGAGTCTTGAGCCGGTTGGTAGAGTCTTGTGGATCGGTACGGGGACGCTTGTACTTATCCTCGGGAGGCTGCAAACCTTTAGGAAACACTTCACATTTCTTGAACTCTGTCGTGCGATTTTGTTGTCCTGAGAACTGAACTTCTGTATTTTATTCTCTTGCAGATGGCGAGAACTCGAGCTTCAGGACGAGGTGGACGACCACCATTGCCACCTGCTAGAGGCCATGGGCGCAGCTGTGGTCGAGGTAGAGGTAGGGCAGCTGAGGTAGTGCCAGCTGACCCGCCCGTTGTACCTATTCAGGAGCAGCCCCCAGTGGTTGATGCTCCAGCAGCAACAGCTCAGGCACAGACGGTGTTTATTGTCATTCCTGGTCTTCAGGAGACTTTGGCCCAGATATTATCAGTATGTTCTGGATTGGCTCAGGTAGTATCAGCTACCGCTACAGCAGCGACATCCCAGACAAGGGGTGGTCAGCACACCCCCGCAGCTCGTACACTTAAGAAGGTGGTACATGGACTTCATATGCCAGAGGCGGTCCTAGCTCAGGCAGTTGCACCGGTTATTCCAGCTACATCAGCTCTAGAGCATGTGGTACACGTTATGCCCGACGACGAGCAGCATCGCCTAGAGAGATTTGGTAGACTCCAGCCACCCTATTTCAGGGGTACTGGGGGCGAGGATGCCCAGGGTTTCTTAGATAAGTGCCAGAGGATGCTACGTACAACTGGTATTCTTGAGTCCATCGGGGTTTTATTTACTACTTTCCAATTTACTGGTCCAACGTTCGATTGGTGGGAGAAGTATGAGAGGCGTAGGCCTGTGAGAGCAGCACCTCTTACATGGCAGTAGTTTTCTACTCTCTTCTTAGAGAAGTATGTACCTCAGTCCCGTCGTGAGGAGCTTCGTCGCCAGTTTGAATGGTTAGTATAGGGCAACATGTCAGTGACACAGTATGAGCTGAGATATACCCAGTTGGCTAGGCATGCCATATGGATGATCCCGACAAATCGGGAGAGGATTAGGAGGTTTATTGATGGCCTCAACTACTCCATTCGCATTCTGATGACCAGAGAGAGAGTACTCTTATCATCTTTTAAGCAGGTTGTGGATATGGCAAGCTTCATTGAGGCAGATCATCGCCGGGAGCGGGAGGAGTGGGAGTAGCAGGAGGCTAAGAGGCCTCGAGGTTTTGGTAGCTTCAGCGGTGCTCCATCTAGAGGGCAGTTTCAGCAGGGTAGAGGTCGCTCATCTAGACATTCTCAGTCAGGCCGCCCAGAGTACAATGGGTCTTCTTCCGGTCGTGGCCGCCAGGGATATCAGCAGGGCCAGTCTTCACTCAGTGCCCTTCCAGCTCGGAGTTCTACTCCTTTTTCTTCAGGCCAGGGTTCATCTACAGCGAGGGGTTCTCATCATTTCTCTTCTCCAGCACCGGGCAAATGTTATGAGTGTGGTGAGTTTGGCCACCTGAGGAGATAGTGTCCTTGGCTTCATAGTGGTTGGTCTCCATAGAGGGATCAGCCCTCCTCTTCAGCACTATCTCAGGCTAGCAGAGGTGGAGGTCAGTCTTCTCGTAGTCGCCTCAGAGGTGAGGAGAGATCCAATTGGGGCGAGGCATGATTCTATGCACTCCCTGACAGGCATGATGCAGTTGCGTTTGATGCAGTTATTACAGGTATCATTTCTGCAGTCACAGAGATGCCTTTATTCTATTTGATCCCGGGTCCACATATTCGTACGTGTCTTCTTATTTTTCACATCATTTAGGGTGCGACCCGTGGTAGTCTTGATTTGTCTATTCATGTATCCACCCTAGTGGGTGATACGATTATTGTGGATCATGTCTATAAATCTTGTGTTATTTCTATTGGAGGTCTGAAGACCCAGGTGGATCTGTTATTGTAGGGATGATGGACTTCGATATGATATTGGGCATGGACTGGCTATCTCCGTGCCATGCTATATTGGACTTTCATGCCAAGATAGTTACATTGGCTATTCCTGGTATTCCTCAGATTGAGTGGCGGGGTTCGACTAATTACGTCCCTAGCCGTATTATTTCATTCTTAAAGGCTCAGAGACTGGTTGAAAAGGGGTGTTTGTCGTATTTAGCATTTGTGAGGGATGTGGGAGCTGAGTCTCCTAGCATTGATTCTGTAACTGTGGTGAGGGACTTTCCAGATATATTCCCCTCAGACCTGCCGGGTATGCCACCGGATAGGGATATTGATTTTGGCATTGACTTGTTGCTGGGCACTCAGCCCATTTCTATTCCTTCTTATCGGATGGCACCAGCTGAGCTGAAGGAATTGAAAGTACAGCTTCAGGACCTTTTGGATAAGGGATTCATTAGCCCTAGTATGTCCCCGTGGGGTGCACCAGTGTTATTTGTTAAGAAGAAAGATGGTTCTATGCGGATGTGTATTGATTATAGACAGTTAAACAAGGTAATAGTGAAGAACAAGTACCCTCTACCGCGCATTGATGATTTATTTGATCAGTTACAGGGTGCGAGAGTGTTTTCTAAGATTGATCTTCGTTCAGGCTATCATCAGCTGAAGATTAGGGACTCTGATATTATGAAGACTGTATTTAGGACTAGATATGGCCACTATGAGTTCCTTGTGATTTCTTTTGGGCTGACCAACACCCCAGCAGCGTTCATGCATCTGATGAACAGCTTGTCCAGGCCATACTTGGATTCATTCGTGATCATGTTCATTGATGATATTATAGTCTACTCCCATATCCAGGAGGAGCACGCTCAGCATTTGAGCATTGTGTTGCAGAGATTGAGGGATGATAAGCTATATGCTAAATTCTCCAAGTGCGAGTTTTGGCTCGAGTCGATAGTATTTCTGGGACATGTGGTGTCTCGTGATGGTATTCAGGTTGATCCTAAGAAGATAGAGGCGGTGCAGAGTTGTCCTAGACCGTCCTCAGCTATAGAGATCAGGAGTCTCCTTGGTTTGGTGGGGTATTATCGTCGGTTTGTTTAGGAATTTTCATCCATTGCTTCTTCTTTGACTAAGTTTTCGCAAAAGGATGCACCATTCGTGTGGTCGGATGAGTGTGAGGAGAGCTTTCAGAAGCTCAAGACAGCTTTGACCACATCTCCAGTATTAGTGTTGCCATCAGCTTCAGGCTCATATACTGTATATTATGATGCCTCGAGAGTGGATAGGTTGTGTATTAATGTAGGAGGGTAGAGTGATTGCTTATGCTTCTCGGCAGTTGAAGCCTCATGAGAAAAACTACCCTGTTCATGATTTAGAGCTAGCTGCCATAGTTCATGCCTTGAAGATTTGGAGGCACTATTTGTATGGCGTGTCCTGTGAGGTGTATACCGATCATTGTAGTCTCCAGCATTTGTTCAAACATAGGGATCTTAATTTGAGACAACGGAGATGGTTTGAGTTGTTCAAGGATTATGACATTACTATCCTACATCATCCGGGAAAGGCCAATGTGGTGGCCGATGCTTTGAGCCAAAAGGCGGTCAGTATGGGCAGCTTGGCATATATTCCAGCTGAGGAGAGGTCATTTGCTTATGATGTTCAGGCGCTAGCCAATTAGCTAGTGAGGTTAGACATTACAGAGCCCAGCAGGGTGTTGGCTTATGTTGTCTCTCGGTCTTCTCTATATGATCGTATCCGTGAGCGCCGGTATGATGATCCACACTTGCTTGTCCTTAAGGACAGAGTTCAGCATGATTATACTAGGGATGTAACCATTGATAGTGATAGTGTATTGAGGATGCAGGGCCGGATATACGTGCCCAATGTTGATGGCTTTGTGATTTGATATTGGAGGAGGCCCATAGCTCGCGGTATTCTATTCATCTAGGTGCCGCGAAGATGTACCAGGACTTGAAACAACATTATTGGTGGAGAAAGATGAAGATGGACATTGTTAAACATGTAGCACAGTGCGTCAACTGTCAGCATGTCAAGTATGCGCATCAGAGGCCCGGTGGCGTATTTCAGCGTATTGATATTCCCGAGTGGAAGTGGGAAAGGATCACTATTGACTTTGTTACTGGACGCCTTCGGATAGCGAGGAAGTTTGATTCAGTTTGGGTGATTGTGGAGAGGCTGACCAAGTCTGCTCACTTCATTCCTGTGTGTACTATGTACTCCTCGGAGCGGTTAGCTGAGATATTCATTCGGGAGATCGTTAGATTGCATGGAGTTTCAGTTTCTATCATATCAGACAGAGGTACTCAGTTTACTTCGCAGTTCTGGAGGACATTTCAGCGTGAGTTGGGCTCCCAGGTTGAGTTGAGTACTGCATTCCATCCTCAGACGGACGGACAGTCCGAGCTTCAGATCTTGGAGGATATGTTGAGAGCTTGTGTTATTGATTTCGGTGGTTCATGGGCTGATTATTTACCTCTCGCAGAGTTTGCCTATAACAACAGCTACCAATCTAGTATCCAGATTGCGCCGTATGAGGCTTTATACGGGAGACGGTGTAGATCTCCAGTTGGTTGGTTTGAGCCCGGTGAGGCAAGGTTGTTAGGGACAGAGTTAGTCCAGAATTCTTTGGACAGGGTGGAGGTGATTCAGGAGAGACTTCGCACAGCTCAGTCACACCAGAAGAGTTATACGGACCGGAAGGTTCGGGATGTGTCTTATTCTGTGGGTGAGAAAGTCTTATTGAAGGTTTCGCCGATGAAAGGCGTCATGAGATTTAGGAATAAAGGAAAGCTCAGTCCGAGATTCATTGGCACTTTTGAGATCCTCAGGAGGATTGGGAGAGGCAGCATATATGCTTGCCTTGCCACCCAGTCTATCGGGAGTTCATCCAGTGTTCCACGTATCCATGCTCCGAAAATATGTTGGCGACCCATCGCATGTGTTGGACTTCAGCACTATTCAGCTTGATGATGGCTTGACCTATGATGTGGAGCCTATAGCTATATTGGGTCGTCAGGTGAGGAGATGGAGGTCCAAGGACATTGCATCAGTAAAGGTTCAGTGGAGAGGTCGACCCGTGGAGGAGGCCACTTGGGAGATCGAGCAGGAGATACGGAGTAGATATCCTCACCTATTTGAGTCTCAATGTATGTTTCTTGACCCGCTCGAGGACGAGCATTTGCTTAAGTGGGGGAGAATGTGACGACCTGGCCCGTCGTCATGAGAATTACCACCCCGTTACCCCTTCATTTATATGTTTCATGTTTCTTTATCGGTGTTAGAGTCTGTTGAGTGAGGTAGGAGTGATTCTGGTTGAAAATGAGGCATATAGCCTTTTGAAATGAAGCTTGATTATGAAAAGTCAACCTGGAGTTGACTATGTGGTTAGAGGGATCGGAATCAAATTCTGATGATTTGGTTAGTTCCGGGATATGATTCGTGACTTAGGGGAGTGATCAGAATTGAATTTGGAGGTCCGGTGTAGAAATAGGCTTGAATTGGCTAAGGTTGAATTTTGGCGAAATCCGAAGGGTAGGTGATATTTTGATCCGGGAGTCGGAATGGAATTTCGATAGTTGCAATAGCTCCGTTAGGTGATTTTGGATATGTCTACAAATATTCAGGTCATTCGGACATCGTTGGGTCGAGTTTTTGATAGAATGTAAGTTTCGGAAGTTTGAGTTGAATCCTAGGCTTGAACAGGCCTCAATTTGATGATTCGTGTGTTTGAGGTGTGTTTTTATCATTGGAACAAGTTCGTATGATGATTTAGAGTAGAACTGTATTTTTGGTTGAGGTCCCGGGAGCCTTGGGTTATTTTCGGAAGGCGAAACGAAGGATTTTGGAGTTTGCAACAGGTTTGATATACCTGACTGCTGCTATTTTCACTCATGCGGAAAATTAGACGCGGAGGAAAGTCCGTAGAAGCGGACTTTTGTGTGCAGAAGCGCTTGAAGGCTGGAAGTTGGAGTTTCACAGAAGCGGAGCTCTTTCCGCTGAAGCGGCATCGCGGGTGCGGACTAAGGGCCGCAGAAGTGGAAGTGGACTTGGGCGATCTTCGTAGAAGCGAAGAGATGGTCGCTTAAGCGGTCTCGCAGGTGCGAGACCTAGACCGCATAAGCGAAATGGTCAGTTAAGTGGGCTTTCCCAGAAGCGACAAAATAGTCGCAGGAGCGGACTCGCTTATGCGAGTTTATGACCGCAGAAGCGGAAAACGCGTCATGATAAAGGATCAGAAGGTTAAAATTTCAGAAATGTTATCACGCTAAGGCATAAACTAAGAGGCGATTAAGGGCGATTTTAAGAAGAAATCGAAGGGATTCTTCAGGTAATCATTCATGGACCTAATTTATGTTATTATCTTGCTAAATTATGAAGTTTATACCTGAATTTGGAAAACTTAGGGGTGTATTAATGGAGGTTTTTGCTCTAAGCCTCGGTTATTGAAAATCATCGATTTAAATAGCCAAACAGAGTCCGATTTTGATAAACTTTATATGCATGGACTCGTGTTGAGATAAGGATGCTGAAAATATAACTTTTGTAATTTTTCGAGAAGCATACCGAAAGTCGGGTTTTGGCAACTTTGTGTTTTTTGGTGTAATTCGAGTTGTTTCGATTGGGTAATGTCCCTTTAGCCTATTTTGATGCATTTCTATTGATTTTGATCAGATTCTACACTCGTGGAGGCCGATTCTCATGGCAAGGGCATTACGGACTAGTCTTCGAGCCGAGTCGAGGTGAGTAATGGGTGTGGGTGATGACCAGCGGGTTCGAAACCCCGGTATATCACTATGTGACGCTGTATCAACGCGAGACACGTACTCTCTTGTATGTGCGGGGTCGAATGTGATTGGGGACTATGGCTTAGTCCGACCTGTTGATACTATACTGCGTTGTTGGCTATTATTGAGCCAGTGAACCTCCTACTTGGATGTTTGTGTATATCTTTGGGCTATGAGCCAGTTATTGGGATCCCGCGAGGATCGATGCTATTGTTTCTATGATATTGACATGCTATTTTGATACCAGTTCTGAGCTATTACTGTCTAAATGGTTTTCCAAACTCTGGAATTTCTGAAACACTCTTTTCTACTCAAAATGATTTGAAAAGAGTTTTCAACTATTATTTCTGAGCCTGTGAGGCTGCATGGTATTATAGCTGACTGGTAGTGGATCGGGCTGCATGCCGCAACATATCATGATATTTTTCTTGGGCTATAGGAGCCCCTCCGGAGTCTGAACCCCCACAATGAGCACGGGTACCCAAATGGATCGGTCAACGCGTCGTAGCGGTCATATTCATGCATTGCATTGCATTTAGCTATACCTGTTATACTGTTAGCTGATATTGCTGGTTCGGATATTGTACATGTTGTTACTGATGCAGGGTATTGTGTATAGCTTTACTTAGTGTTGTATATGGTTTTCTTACCTTCGATGTCTTACCCCTGCTTATTACCACTGAGTCTGGAAGTACTCACTTTACTCCCTGCACCTTGTGTGCAGATCCAGGTACATCGCAGCCGAGTTGAGTCTATAGCTGCTTGGGAGATTGCTTTTGGACAGTCGAGGTAGCTGCCAGCGTCCGCAGGACCCGACTCTCCAGTTTATTCTTATTTTGTTTAGTCTATTCCACACTTGCGCACATTTGCATACACTGTCATATCTTATAAATTCTAGTAGAGGCTCATGACTTGTGACTCCTGTTCCGTTGGGAGGTTATACTGGTTTGAGATGTCTAATCCTAGTGTGTTGAATATTTTCATTATTATACTATCACTTTTTATGCTTAAAAGGGGTTAATTGTGAGCTGATAGCTCCGTGTTTCTGTTGATTGGTCGGGGTGGCCTAGCAGTGTGCTGGGCGCCATCACTACCGGGTTTGGGGTCGTGACAGATGCATTGTCATGTCCCCAAGTATCTTAGAAAAGTTGTTGTAATAGAGTGTGTACATTGTAGATTTTAAGGTTGTGCAAGTGGGGAGTAACTGTTTTTCCCCTAACTGTATGTCATGAAGTCTGATTTTTCTATCTTGAAATACTATGGCTTTATCGTATTTCTGAATTTTCAAGGCATTAGACCTTTGGTTGTGACAATCTAGCTGATATACATTGTCACACCTCCTTTTTTTCACGTACATATATATGTGCCACTGTTTACTACTACACCCCGGGAAGAAATATAATAATAATCAGGGAAGGAGTTTTTCCATTTAAAGGACAGTCGGAACGAATCAATTTATTTAATTATTCAGAGTCGCCACTTGGGAAAATAATGGTGTCCCAAGTCACCGGTTTAATCCCGAACCGAGGAAATTTATGACTCAGTATTACAGTCTGCGAAACTAGAAACCTGGATAAGGAATTCTGTTAACCCGGGAGAAGGTGTTAGGCACTCCCGGATTCAGTGGTTTTAGCACGGTCACTCAACTGCAATTTTTGTTTTTACCTGATTTCTATATATTTTTTAATTATGTGCTTTTAATGTTCCGCTTTTTAATTTTGGAAGAATTGCAACGTCACGAAAACAAATTTCAAGTCACACCGCAACCAGTACGCCTGTGACTTTAATGCGTTTCAGTTTCGCCGAGAGTAAAGATTTGGGTCACATAAATGCGCACCAATATTTAGGAAAGTAATTTTATTAAAGTCGTGCCTAATAGAATCTATCGTGTTATTAACTTTGGGAAAGATTGTAAAATTTACTAAATGGTCCTTCCAAATCTAAGTTTTCATAACAATTATTCGAGGGCCCCACAATTATGTAGTTTTGTTTGGCGAGGCTCATCTCATTATTATTTAAAGGTCAAACCTAGAGTACTATATTTTCTATCATTGTTCTTGCTTTATCTAAAATAACTATTAATGCCTTTGGTTTCTACATTAGTCTAATTGGACAAAATAGAGATGAATTAGTCCTGCTGCCTTAAGAGTTATGAGTAAACCTTCAACATGGTATCGACAGCTAAGAGGATTTTCAGGAAAGGCCAATCTACCTAATAAATAAGTAAGAGAGAGACAAGCAGCCTCAGAAAGTAAGCGAGAAAACAACATTGGGTCTCTAAATTGTAGACATAGTTCCATGACATTTTCGATTTGCTACTATAAGATAAGTTGTTCTTCAAAACTTAGCCTGCCTGGGAGGAGATTGCCAAAGAAATCCTTTTAGTCAACTAATTATCCACTTATATACATCCATAGGAGTAGCCCCAACAATATACTCGCAAACAGGAGGAGGTTATACCCCGCCAATGACAAAGCTTTTTGAGCAGCAAATTTTCAGGAAGTGTCTTGGAATCCTCAAGTTCGGAATTTATTAACCACCATTTACAAGTTCACGAAGACGTACTCACATTTAATTCAAAATATTCAGATGTTCAAATAGTTTAGTCCAGTCCGAATATAGAATTAATAACAATTAAACTAGTCCCAAATCAATACAAATGTCTCTAACTAGATTGGTGTATAAAATAAAGAAACAGAAAAACAAAATTCTCGACAATGTTGCACTGAAGATTCCAATTCATTTACTTCATTTCTGTGAGCTTGAGAAATACAATTGTGTACCTGAAATTATGGTAGATCTATTAGATCTATAAACAACAGCAACATGATAGGATTCAGCAAGCAATTTCAGCAGTAAACAATTAGCAACAACACCAGCAGTTCAATTTCAGCAAGGAGATCATAAGCAGTGATGAAATCAACAGTTAAACCCAGAAGACAATTTTCAACACTTCAAGTTGTTTCAAAATCAGAATTCACACTCCAATTACTGTAATTACAGCTTTCTACTGATTTGTAACTGATTCTACTATTGTTTTTGTATTTTTTGATATGTATTTGAAGGTATAAAAGAAGAAAATTGAATCTGAAATATTAATTTCAGATCTGGAATTTAACAAATATTTTTGGAATTTTTCTAGGGTTCATATGGCCAAAATTCTAAAGACTCTCTAAAAATAAGAAAGAACCCCCTTTCAATTAAGGCTGAAATTGCCTATTTATAGACCCAAATGGGAGAAAATTCAAATTTCATTAAAACCCCTCAATTTCTAATTTATTGGACAAATTACTGCACTTATTCTACTGAAAGTTACACTAAAACCCCACCTAGAAGGTTCTACCATATTCTATTTCATTGTAATGCCTATTGTGCCCCTACTTGCTAAGGGGAACTACCAATTCTACCATTTTTTATCCCCAAACTGCCCTTAATTCTTTATATTTATAACAACTTTACCATTTCTTATTCCAATTGTATCCCTTCTTCTTTTAACCTTATTACAATTATACCAATTCTTATTCCCCATTTACCCCTTCTTTTTACTGCTTATTACCTTCTTTAAATTCTGTATTTTCTATTATTTTAACCCATTTCAGACTTGTATTTATCAAATAGCCACAATTAAGTGACTATTGTTCAATTAACCAATTAGCCCTTTTAACTATTTTAAATTCGGATTAATTCAATTAACTAAAATCACATTTCATCTATAACCAACCTTTAGTAGTCTTACAAATATAGCCACTTATGATTAATTATCCAATTAACAAGACTCGGGGGGAAACAATTGATAGATGGTGAGTCTTATTAATTGAAATAATTCATCGCAATTGAATCTATTAAGTAAAACACCTTAGGTGGATACGAATCGTGCGATTTCAACTATCGACCTAACTTGAATCTAAAATTGTCTAAGGGAGAATCTAATAATCATACTAAATTCGCTAATTTTTTAGCTATAACAAATACATCCTAAGTGTTATCAATATCGAATTCACTAACACAGTTCCACTAATCACAATTAACCAACTTGAATATCAAAACAGGATCGAAATACTTATCAAAAACAGATTCACTAATTGGCAAACGGGTAAGCCCTATTGTTCAGACAGTATTGCATACTAATTAATCAACTACTAACATCATTATCAGAAGCATTTAACTCTAACAAAGATTAACACCAAATTAACCAATTTTAGTAAACAAATTACTTTGAACTAATCGACGTTGTTTATTTTTCAATTAAACTTTGAACTAAACAGAATACCCAATAACACTAAAATACAAAATCAATTTCAGTATACAGATTACTAGGAACTATTCGACACTGTTGTTAACGGCTATCTATGAACTAAGCAGAGATTCAAGCAATTTTATGCTCATTAAATAAAACGGAGAAAAGAAGAAGATTTATCTTTTAATGCCGTTTTTTTTTCTGTTTTCTTGTTTTTCTCTTCTTCTTTTTTTCTGTTTTTTTTTTCTATTTTTCTATCAACATACTATCAAACAAATTATCATAAAAATCAGAAAGAAAGAAGGAGAGAAGCAGATTCAACAAAAATAGAATTAATCAAATAAAAAGAGAACTTAGCTTTCATTTTTCTTTTTTCTTTTATTCTGATTTTTCGCACTCTTTTTTTTTTCCTTTTCTTCTGTTTTTCTTCATTTTCTTCAGCCTTTCTCGATTATTTCGAATCTTGAATTCTGGAGGCTGTTTTCTTGAATTTCCGGCGGTTTCTTAAGGTTTGAGACCTTGATACAGTGTTGAAGACATTAAAAGACAGTGGGGTATGAGTTTTGGGGTAGTTTGGGTGGCGGCGAGATTAGGGTTCGTTATTTGGAAAGATACGGTGGTCTTTGAAGGAAACGGGTAGTGGGGTTAGGATAAGGAGGACGAGGGGAATATTTTGGTAAAAGTTTTGCCGGAAATGGAGGCCGGCCGCCGCCACAGGCGGTGGAACCCTAGCGGCAGCGAGTTATGAAGATGGAGAGATAAGGCGTCTATTTCTAGAGAGATGAGAAGAAGAAGACAGAGTGTTCGAAGTTATGTTTTTGTTTAAGGTTTTTTTTGCGTTTTGTATATTAAAGTTGTAATAACAAATTCTGGTCGTTGGATTAATTGGAATTAATGGCTGAGATTGAGTAATGGCTGGACCGGATAAGGCTTTGGGCTGTTGCGACTAGGGCTGGGCAGCTGGTTTTGGACCGGCTGGATTTGGGCTCCTTGGACTGTCCGTTTGGGCCAGTGTTTTTGGTATTAATTGGCCCAATTTCTTGCCTTTGTTATTGTTTGGTATTGCATTTCTTTCCTTGTATTTTTCCCTTTTTTTTGTATTTTATTTTCTTTGTATTTTGTTTGGTATTTTATTGTATTTCAATTTTATTTTGTATTTTATGTATTTTTTCTATTTTTTTGTAATTATTTGAAACTTATTAAAAATTGTTAAACTAATTATCTTTTTTTTGTTTCAATTTAAAAGCATACTAATTTTTTTTTTCTTTAATTTGTTAAAAATGAATTAACTTCCTAAATGCATTTTTTTGTATTTTTATTTATCACACGCAAATAACACGCAAACAATTAATACAAAATTCACACAAATTATAAAAATGAGAAAAAATCATTTATTTTGAATTTTATAGGATAACTTATGTGTAGGGTAAAAATCATGTGCTCACATACATGACTTGCTTTATTGAGGATATAAAGAACATTATTAGACTTCAGAAAATAACTGTATTTTTTTATTATGTTTCCTTACTATTTTATTATACAAATATCTATAACATTAATATGTTCCAAAAATTAATAGCATTTTTATGCTTTTTGTATCTACCGCCTTTTCTAAGATATATTTTCTTGTGAAAAATTATATACATTAATCTCCACGTAACGCGCGGGTATAAATACTAGTTTGAAGAATACGCACACACAAAACAAGTTGGGTAGAAATCTTTGTCTGCACATTGTTAGGAGTGCAATGTGATCCAGCCCCTTTGATTGATACAGTTATGGCTTTAATTTGATGCTTTTGGTCCCCCAACAAATTTTCCTTTGTCTACATTTTTTTCTTCAATATTGTTCAAGCAACTTATTTTGGTTTTCTCTGGATGTGAGACATTTGGATTGACACTCGACCAAATTTGAATACGTGCCGAAAAGACTTACATGGAAGGTAAATTACTCCCTAATAATGTAACTTTATATCTAAGGTTTGACCATAAAATCTCTTATTAAGCATAAAGAAATATTTATCACTTGACGGTAACCTTTCTTAGGTATTGTTTAATCAACTTTAATTTCCTTAATGGCTGTCTTCAGTCTTCTTGCTTCTTCTTCCTCAATCAGTACCTTTGGCCCTACAATAAACGAGACTCCCCTTTAACATGCGCGTTGGGTTTCTTTCATACTCTCTATTTTGGAATCTCTTGCCCCTTTGGCAGTCAGACACTCGTTTGTGGAGAGGTTTGTTGAGTATACACTTCTTTAATTTCACTTTATGCATTCCATATTCATAAAGTGATGGGGCTATCCATATTCCATATCCATATTCATTCCATATCCATATTTTCCGGTGGTTATGGGGCTACATCAAGGATCTGCGCTAAGCCCTCTCTTATTTGCCTTGGTAATGGATGCTCTAACTCGCCATATTCAAGGGGATGTGCCATGGTGTATGCTCTTTGCTGACGACATAGTCTTGATAGACGAGACGAGGGCTAGTGTTAACGCGAGGTTGGAGGTCTGGAGACAGACCCTCGAGTCTAAGGGTTTTAAACTAAGCAGGTCTAAGACAAAATATCTAGAGTGCAAGTTTAGCGCCGAGTCGAGCGAAGTAGGCGGGGACGTGAAGCTGGGATCTCAGGTCATAGCCAAGAGGGACAGTTTCAGATATCTTGGATCAGTGATTCAAGGGGACGGAGAGATTGACGGGGATGTCACTCACCGTATAGGAGCGGGGCGGTTGAAGTGGAGGCTCGCATCAGGAGTCTTGTGTGACAAGAAAGTTCCACAGAAACTCAAGGGGAAGTTTTATATGCCACCAAAACTTAAAAGGTAAGTTCTATAGAGCGCTGGTTCGACCGACTATTCTATATGGGGCGGAGTCTTGGCCAGTCAAGAACTATCATGTTGAGATGGATGTGGGGCATACCCAATTGGATAATATTAGAAATGAAGTTATCCGGGACAAGGCTGGTGTGGCCCCTGTGGAGGATAAGATGCGAGATGCGAGAATTAGATGGTTTGGGCATAGAGGAGAGACACCGATGCTCCGGTAAGGAAGTGTAAGAGGCTGGCGTTGGTGGGCCAACGGACATGTAGGGGCGGGCCAAAGAAATATTGGGGTGAGGTGATTAGGCGAGATACGGCATTGCTCCAGCTGACTGAGGACATGACCATAGATAGGAAGGTGTGGAGGTTGAGAATACACGTAGACGGTTAGTTACCTGAGTGTTGTTCTTCTGTTAGGGGCTGAGTGGGGTTTGGTAGCGATCTCTATAGTTAATTAATGTATTGTATTGTGCCTCTTATGGTAGTAACCGATTGGTATTATTGCATGTCATTCTACTTTGGTTTTATGTTTAGATAATTATTTATTTGATTTATCCCGGATTTACTAACATTATTTTGTTTTATTTAGTTTGTTGATTTTCTCTCTCTTTTTCTGAGCCGAGGGTCGGCCGGAAACAGCCTCTCTACCCTTTCGGGTAGGGGTAAGGTCTGTGTACGTATTACCATCCCCAGACCCCACTTTGTGGGAACATACTGGGTAGTTGTTGTTGTTGTTGTTGTTACATTCCATATTCAAAATTCACAAATCCAATCTTATATAGATTTTGAATTCATGTCGAGTATGACTATAAAAAGAGTAAAATGCTTCCTTTTGATATACTTAACACATTTTGAGAATTCCAACCTAAGACCTACAAATAAGAGCCAAGGGTTTAACTACCTATATGAAGTTTTATTTTGTGTTTCATATAATTTTTATTTTTCTTATAAATTTATGGACTCCAATCTTATACTTTTGGATCCATAAATAGATACCTTTGTACAATTAGTGTCATTGTACAAGCCATTATATAGATGTACTTCCACAGTTGATTTGACTAATGCTACAGTCTTTTTTTCTTTCTTCTTTTATGTTTATTGTACTCTTAATTTGTCGTTTATTTAGGACATTTTCATTTTTATATGACCCGACATTGATATATGATAAATCCTCGGTCATTAACATAATAATCCATGCATTCTCAACAACTAATGATTATAAAATCCAAATTTTATGTGTCTGTATCGTATTGGTCTTGACTTAGGTCAGTTTTAATAGTTTCATCTAAGAAACTGCCGCGATTGTACATACATATATTGTCACAACTGAGTATAGATGTGGGATCATGCAAATACTAGTACTAGTAATATATTCAAAAGTTTTTGTGTTGTCGGTTAAATAGTTTCTATTTTGCATTTTTAACATAAATTGTGACAATTAACGTACTATATCATTAAAAAGACGTATGATTACTGGTCTTACTACTTTTCGAGCAAATCAATCGAAATAGATCAATGGTAAATTCTAGTTAAGAATAATTAACTTTAAATCTGAAATGAATAATATGAATTAAAAGAAATAGTTGAATATAAATATTGATGGTGATTATGATCAGTTTTAATAGCATAAATAAAGATACATTAAGTAACAAAATATGAATAAAGGAAATGATTCATCCGGTCTTCAGAGAAACGAATTTTCTTTCTTTTCATAAAGATGAATGATAGATGTGTACAAGAACTACATGACCCTTTTTGGATCTGATGAAACTATTTGATCACATATCCTCTAATTTCAGAAGGGCCGGCTTGGCTCAGCGGTAAGCTTGCTTGCCGTGGTGTGTCAGGTCGCGGGTTCGAATCAGCCTCTCTGCAAAAGCAGGGGCAAGGCTGCCTAGAGTATTCCCTTCCCCAGACACCCACGAAGTGGGTATTGAACTGGGTCGGCCCTTTATATCCTCTAATTTCTTTGGAGAGGTATGTTTACGTATTTTTTAGAGAGAGGGAGAGGGAGATATAGAGAGAGCCCCCCCTTTTTAGGAAGTCCTCCCCTCCTATATATCAAGGGGGATATCTATAGAAAATCCTAAAACAGGTACAATTTACAGGAAATATTCTATAGAATATTCCTTTTGAGTTTTCCAAAGCAAACCAGATGTTCCATGGCTTGTACGACTAATGATGGTCCGACCTCGGCGTGTACGTCCACGACTATTGATGACGGTCCGACATTGGCATGTACGTCCACGATAGTTGATGACAGTCCGACCTTGGCGTGTACGTCCACGACGTTGCTGACGATACGACCTTGGCGTGTACGTCCACGACCATTGATGACGGTCCGACCTTGGTGTGTACATCCACGACCAGGACCTCAACCTCGTGCCAAATTTCTATGAATTAATTTTGATCCATACAGTTAGTCCATCCGCTTATTGAGGTCGTCTCTTGGTCGAGCTCGATGAGCGGACTTCATTAATCTTAGTTTGAGAAATTCTTGGGCGAGGCCGAACGGTGATTCGGGCGAGGCCGAACGGTGATTCAGGAGAGGCCGAACGGTGTTTCGGGCAAGGTCTAATAATGATTCGGGCAAGGACAAATGTTGTTTAGGTCGAGGCTCAATATTGTTTCGGGCGAGGCCGAATGTTGATCCGGGCGAGGCCGAATGTTGACTCAGGCGAGGCCGAATGTTAACTCAGGCGAGGCCGAATGTTGATTCGGGCGAGGCTGAATTTTTTTGGCGATGGCCCTTGGCCTTAAAGGGTATTTTTTGAACTTGTCAAAGTGTTAACCCGTCGTAATCCGATTGAGGTCGAACTTTGTTACACTTTGATGGCGAAGGTGATAGCGGAGCGTAGCTGAACTTACTTACGAAGGCGCATAGCCTTGATTTAATGGTGATGGCGCATAGCCGGTATCCCAGTTTAACTATTGTTGAACTTTGTTGGTTTTGATAACGGAGGCGCGTAGCCTAAGTCTTGGTTCAACCGTAGTTGAACTTACTGGCGAAGGCACACAGCCTTGATTTAATGGTGAAGGTGCATAACTTGAGTCTCAGTTCAACTGTTATTGAACTTTGTTGGTTTTGATAGCGGAGGCGCGTAGCATGAGTCTTGGTTCAACTGCAGTTGAACTTACTGGCGAAGGCGCATGGCCTTGATTTGATGGCGAAAGCGTATAGCCTGAGTCCCAGTTCAACTATTATTGAACTTTATCAATTTTGATGGCAAATGCGCATAGCCTGGGTCTTGGTTCAACCATAGTTGAACTTACCGGCGAAGGCGCACAGCCTTGATTTGATTGCGAAGGAGCATAGACTAAGTCACACTTTACTTAATTTTGCTTGCATTGGAGAATATGATTTGATAGCGGAGGCGCGTAGCCTGAGTCTTGGTTCAACCGCAGTTGAACTTACTGGCGAAGGCGCATGACCTTGATTTGATGGCGAAGGCGCATAACCTGAGTCCCAGTTCAACTGTTATTGAACTTTGTCAATTTTGATGGCAAATGTGCATAGCCTGAGTCTTGGTTCAACTGTAGTTGAACTTAGTGGCGAAGGCGCATAGCCTTGATTTGATCGCGAAGGAGCATAGACTGAGTCCCAATTTACTTAATTTTTCTTGCATTGGAGAATATGATGTATTTCCTGGGGGAGTCCTAGTTTGCTTAATTTTGCTTGCATTGGAAAATATGATGTGTTTTCTAGGGGAGTCCCAGTTTACTTAATTTTGCTAGTATTGGAAAATATGATGCATTTCATGTTCGTGTATCTCGGAGGGTGCTCCTGGTTTTATTCCATTTAGAGAAATAGTTAAAACAAAATAAAAGCATTTGTTACCTCAGTTTGATCACGTTCCTTTATTCGGTTATGCTTTCGGTGCCTCTACCAATTTGGCGTGGTTGTTCGCTTTAGCAATGTTTTATATCTCAATTTAGATTTATTGTTGTAGAGGCTTTGAAGATATGTTGATAGTTTGAGAAATTATTGTTCGAGATATGTGAGCTGCCTGAACCAAGCATTTCTCCAGTAACACCAGCGAGCTATTCAAATTTCAATTGCCAACCAAAGCTGGACAAAAATGCGATTGGGTTGAGAGACAGTCTTGAGAAGATAGTCAGTGGACCAACGGATAGTAACTAAAGCATTCCTTAATTCAAAGGGAGGCATATACTGTCCAAATTTAATCCCACTCCAAGCCAACAAGGTAGTTGTAAATTCCATCGGAGGATTAAACTTAACATTATCGCCGGCGTCGTAGTAGCCATCGGTCAAGTCGGTATTCACCGGCTAACCGTCGCCTAAATCGGAATGTCCTTGCTAGTTCATTCTCTGATCTTGTGGTAAATAACCAGAACGTTGGCCTTCGAAAAAGATAATGGAATTTGTTAATGCGTCTGTATAGTCATGGTAACTTCTATGGACTTTTTCAACTGAAAGTATAAGGAGAAGAATAAGCATGAATTTTGAAGAAATGATGTAATTCTTCATATTTTCTAAACTTCTTCTCTTTTTACTGGTTGTGTTTGTTATCCTAATTCTAATTTAATTTCAGTAAGCAGTAGAGGAACATAGGTGGTAAGAAATAAAATCATTTCATTGATCAATAGTGAGTCATTATTCTCTTTTAAGATAGATTTTTAAGTACTCTTGCAAGTCTCCTTTTAAGATCGCAACCTCAGACTTTTTGACCAAAAGGATTATATAATTCTCTATCTAGAGGAAACTAAAATTTTAACTAGAAAATTCTCACAACGGCGCCAAATTGTTTGACTCAAATGTTATCAAATACTTTCCGAGCAAATCAATCTAAATAGATCAAGAGTAAATCCTAGTTAAGAATAATTAACTCTAGATCCAAATGAATAATACGAATTAAAAGACATAATTGAATATAAATATTGATGGCGATTATGATCAAATTTAATAGCATAAATAAAAATGCATTAAGTAATAAAAATATGAATAAAGGAAAAGATTCACTTGGTCTTCAGTGAGTCAGATCTTCTTTCTTTTCATAAAGATGAATGATAGATCTGTACAAGAACTTCATGATCCTTTTTGGATCTGATGAAAGTATTAGATCACATATCCTCTCATTTCTTTGGAGATGTATGTTTACATATTTCTAGAGAGAGAGAGGAAGAGAGAGATAGAGAGAGCCCCCTTTTTGGGAAGTCCTCCCCTCCTAGGGGATATCTATAGAAAATTCTAAAAAAGGAACGATTTACGGGGAATATTCGGTAGAATATTCCTTTTGAGTTTTCCAAAGCAAACCAGATGTTTCATAGCCTGTACGATCAGGACCGTTGAGGACGGTCCGACCTCGGCGTGTACATCCATGACCGTGACAATGGTCGGACCTTGGCGTCTACGTCTACGACCGTTGATGACGGTCCGACCTTGGCGTATACGTCCACGATCATTGGTGACGGCCCAATCTTGGTGTGTACGTCCACGGTCGTTGATGACGGTCTGACCTTCGTGTGTACATTCATGACTACGACCTCGTGCCGAATTTATGTGATATAATTTTAATATTTATTTTTACATGAAAAAAGATACTGATATTCTTTTATTTGTAGTCAGTTAGGTGATATCTCTGTTTTAAAAAGCAGAATTGGGGCTCGCCCGAAACTCGCTCCAGGGCGAAGCATTCGTAAAACGCCCCTGGACTTATGTAGAGAGCTTAATTTCGTGAGACTTACGCCTCAGCCACCGGGGCTTACGCCCTGGACACGCCCAACGCCGAGGATACTAGGCTTGCCTAATAAGAATTTATGAAATTGAATGTAACTAACCTTGTAAATCCTCATATTTTCTTAACAAATCGTTGACTATTCAAAATTACTTCTTTTTTAATCATAAATCATTAAGTCGAGAGTATTTAATGTCATAATTAAAATAAAAGCACTTATCCGCTAAAATTGCTATGATAGTAAATTTTAAATAAATCTTTCATTTCAAAAGTATTTATTTATTAACTTTTTTTTTGTCTTTACTATATAATAGTCCATAATTTTTTTATATTTATTCTTCTAAATTTTTATTTTTTAAGTTTACAAGATACAATACTTATTAATTTAATATCTGAGTATTAGCTGGTAGCTATTTACAAATAATTAGCGTGATATTATATGTGTTAGTTTATTAATTTGTTGAAAGTTAAAAATAGATGATGCTAGAGAATCATATTTAAATTGTGAATTATGTTTTTATATAATCTCTTTTGCATAGAAAGCATATTAAATAAAAGTAGAATTTTAAGTAAAATATTAAATTATAATATTGAAATTGATTTATTACTTCTTAAGAGATACATATAAGATTTCATATCGGATACATTACTTTGATGTTTGAGTTGTAACGATGTTGCAACTAATTTGCTTGTTATGATATATGTCATACTTTTAGTATTATTCATAGTCAAATTATAATTTGTAAATATTATAAATATATTATTTATTATAATTTTGTGATTTTGATGTAATTGTTATACCGCTTGGGTTTTTGTTTTCTAGTATCGAAGGCAGTTAACGTGTCAGCCATTCTCCCCCATTAGACTTGTCAATTTTTTGCTTTTTTCCTTCTCTCCTCGAGTTTATTTTATACTATCTTAAAATTCTTGAAATTAGTAAAATTTAAAGATCCGTACGGCTTACGTCGTATGTCTCAAGACTTATATTTCGCATCGTCAGAGATAAAACGTCTCGCCTCACGCTCCCGCTTTTTAAAATACCGGGTGATATGCATAACAACGAAAAACCCATTAGTTTACCAATTGAAAAATGATTAATTCATTACAACTTGGGTTTATTAAAGATCGCAAATGGTGGTACATTGTCAAATATCATAAGTAGGATTTAATATATATGACGGGTAGGAACTTGAAATTAAATAATCCATTATTTTATTTTATTTTGCTTTTTGAACGACGAAACCCGATGAGGATGGGTAAAAAGCTGTCTGATAACTGTAATATTAAAAATGAAAATAAGATCCAAATCTAGAAACGAGAGTGAATAGTAGTAGTGTAGAGGAATTGTAATGATGGGATGTTTGGAGAATGAGAAAATCCCTTGGGACACTACAAAATCTGTTTGTTCCCCTTAACCATTTCCTTTCCTTTTAAATTCCCTATTAGCTTAGTTGTCACCACATGGTTTTAGTGCATTTTGCCTTCTTCTCGCACCTACCCAAAATATTAGGAGAAAATCAAATAGTATAAAAGAGTGTAAGAAAGAAGCAAACTTAATATGTACAAGAAATAGGAGTTTATATCAAGACTGATCGACATGATTAACGGTTATATAGATATGGATATAGGTGCCCAACGATTGATCACGTCGGATATGGGTAACGTAAAATATAAAAATTATTCGACTTGATTTATATTTAATATGGATAAAATATAAATTAATGCGCTGATAATATAGATATTCATATAATTCATAATTTCTTGAATATGATCACTTTAAGAAAATTTTTAATCTCCAAAATTGAGTAATCCCTAATTTGAAGCTGCAAAGCTGGAGAGCTTGAGGGAGAATTCTGTTTTTCTCCTCCCTCCTCCCTTCTTCGGGGTCTTTTTCTCTATTTATAGTCATAGACCTTTGGATGTATACTTGTTTCGGTCGTTTTTTGGGGTCATTCGTCATCGTTTCATCATTTAAACGGAGCATTGGTCGGCCTGATCGTTATCGTCAGATTTTTATTCGTACAATAATTTTATCGTTACTTGAAATCTCTACTTAATACATATACGTACATATTAAGAAATATTGTATAGGGGATGTCCAAGTCTCGAGATGTAGTATTTGATAAGATAAACAAAATGTATTCCAACTAAGACTTTCGCGGGTGTCTTATGTGATACGAAATAAAAACAGACTGTAGCTGTAGTGGAGGAGTTTGCATCGGAAATGCTTGCCAGTAAAGCATTCCAACCAAGACTTTCGTTTTCAATTAATTGAGGTCTTCTTGCATCCTATTGGACAGACGGCTAACACGATTTTCAGCCTTAATTTGGCTGTTAAAGTATTTCCTACCATTCTGTTTTGTTACAGCGACGATTTGATATTGGTCAAAGATAAGTCGCTAGAGGCAAAGTCTAAGAAAATTCAATTATCTTGCCATTCGAATTAACGAAGAAAAAACAAAAACTATTTTTATAACTGTTTATCCTTAAAAACAGATAACAATTGAATTTATATACAGTATTAAGAATATGCAGGTTAATTTCATACAAATGATCGATGATATTAGATAAAGCAAATAAAAGACTTAATAAGAAACATGCCTGGGTCCGAGCTTTGCACTTGTGAAGAACTTATAAACCAAAACAAGAACTTTCAATAATCTTTTGGAAACGGAGAAAAACAGATGTATATTACCTTGAAATGTGTGTTACACCGTGTGTGATGAATAATCAACTTCCCCTTTATATAGTAGGGTACAATACAAAAAAAGGTAAAACTCACTAATCACTGATCTACTACTGATACGAGCCGAGATTCACGTCGAGATATCCGGTTGGATACGCATATTACGACCATTAGTTAATCGTGTGTGGTCATTTGGCAATGCCTTCCGAGGTCTCGTTACTCGAATCAAGTCCGGAGGGATGATCTTGATGGCTCCAGGGCCAGGTGTTTTATTCGAGCTTTAATAAGGGAATCTCCCGGCTTTGATCTCGACTATATTCAGTTAAGACCTCTCATTGTTCGATCCATCGAGAAATGAGGGTGCTCGTTACCTCCGATTTATCCGAGATAGTCCATTCATTTCACGCAGGGAAGGTCTGCCAAAATGACGAGTAACGACAGATGTTTCTCTATAGCTTCTTTCATATGACGAAAAAGCCGAAACATTGTGTCGCTCTGACTTCGAGAGCATGTCAACTATTGGTTGGTTACCTCTTATGCGAAGCATCGCGAATTAATATATAAATAAGATTTCACCCCTCGTTCTTTTTTCACTTTTCGACCAAGCTTTTACCAACTCTCAAGATATTATCAACCTTCTTAAAATTTTAATATCTTCTTCCTTATTATTCAAGATCTCATAGTAATTTTCAGGTTTTCAACTAGATTTTCTCCAAATCATTATACTCAACTCATTATCTTTTAAAATCTTCTCTTGAGTTCTCAAACTCGTCCAAATAACAATGGCTAAAATATTTAAATCTGTTCCTTAACAAGATATCGCTTCATCTTCTCAATCGACCGCTGGTATCGGGGCGGTTGCTCCTGAAGTAGTTGCGCTCGAAACGACTTATCCTCAGGTGGATGTCTATGAACTGTCCCCTGAGTGTCACGCCCCATATTCGAGGGACATGACCGGCACTTGACCAGGTATCCCCAGTCAAGCGGACCTGGGTGCCTTTTTTATCCCACGTGTTACTCCTTATTCTCATTACCTAATAACCAAGCCATATATAGGATATGAACTCTATTAACCAAATTTTTATAAACACACCAATAACAATTTCCATTAGAAACTTCATTCACCATAA
This sequence comes from Nicotiana noctiflora, assembly GCA_032618575.1. NCBI lineage: Eukaryota > Viridiplantae > Streptophyta > Magnoliopsida > Solanales > Solanaceae > Nicotiana > Nicotiana noctiflora. The sequence continues at coordinate 55,744 of JASVEL010003764.1, read as the reverse complement.
TAAAGGTATTCCAATTTTTATACAACATTGCCACACATCAATATTTATCTTTTAAATTACCATGCCCGACACTACACACGACCTGTCTATGGAGCCTCTAAAAACCAATTGAAGAATAATATGAAAATGCCGGCAATAAGGTTCCGGCTGTACCTTATACACATCAAAATAAGATCCCAAAACAGAAAGTGGCGTGAGCCATATAGGGGCCCGAATGGAAAGAGGTTCGCCGAATCAGCTGATGGGAAGTGATGTGGAGCTACGGGCGGTGGAATGGAGTACCTGCTATGGATCCACCTATAATAATAATACGAATGTAGTGCCTCCGACAAAAGGGACGTCAATACATTTGCATTGTACTGTTATGTATGATCAAACTTTGTCCCAAGTAAACTCAAGCCATAGACAAGTAAGTCACGGTAATAGAAACAACCAACAAATACGTAAAGGAATAAAATGTAACGACCCGACCGGTCGTTTTAGAAAAATCACGCCCAAATCCCTAATTTAACTGTTCCCCTAAGTTCATTTCTGCTATTGTGGTTGTCACACCTCCTTTTGGCGCACCCGCGAGAGCGCGTGGGAGTTTTTCCAATTAAAGGACAATCGAAACGGGATTTATTTAATTAATTCAGAGTCGCCACTTGGGAAAATAATGGTGTCCCAAGTCACCGGTTTAATCCCGAACCGAGGAAATTTATGACTCAGTATTACAGTCTGTGTACCAGAAATCCGGATAAGGAATTCTGTTAACCCGGAGAAGGTGTTAGGCATTCCCGAGTTCCGTGGTTCTAGCACGGTCGCTCAACTGTCATATTTGGCTTCTTTATCTAATTTTATAATATGCCTTAACTTATGTATAAATTTTAATTTTTAACCTCTTATGATATTATAATTATAAAAATTATTATTATTATTATTATTATTATTATTATTATTATTATTTTTACAAAGAATTGCAACATCGTGAAAATATATCTCGAACCACGTCGCACCAGTGCACCCGTGGTTGTCAACACATTTTCGACTCCGTTGAGATTTGGATTTGGGTCACATAAATGTGCACCCGGGTTTAAGGAGATAGCATTATTAAATACGCGCCTAAAGATACTAACGCGTTATTGTTTTGGGAATGCCGTGAAATCCGCTAAACGGCACATCCCGAATCTAAGCATTTTTGTAAAAATTATCTATTGAGGGCCCCGCAATTCGCGTGTTATTTTAGCGAGGCTCGTCTCACTTATTGTTTAAGGCCATCATAGAGCAAGTTATAATTCTCTATTTAATCCAAAAGTACTCCTATTTTTAATTCATCTATTTATCTTTACATAATTGTTAAACATAAGCCAAAGTTACATACCTGTTAAACAAAAGAAGATATACAACGTTGATAAAGATGGCATCAAATATCAAAGCAAATAAAGTATGAAAGAAAACAAACCTGAAACTTGTTTGATATAAAATTACAGCAACTACAACAGATGGAAAGCAAAGCTACGAATGGAACTCGAACAGCGTTCGAATCCGAACAAAACCAACAAATCACACCTTGAACCGATCTCGACGGACAACCTCGCCTTCGACAGTACCTCAATCGCGATTTCAAAATAGATTGAATGGACGATATCTGTAATAAACCTAACGAAGCTTGAAACCAGATTCACGTGCCTCTCATGCTCACAAAAACACAGCGAGTTCGCTACTGTCCCTTCTGTGCGTATGTGTGGCTATGTGCAAGTGTTTTTCGGCGAGAGGGAGATGAGAGTCGTGGCTGGTGTCGACTGGTCAGTGTTTTGAAGCTTACAGGTCTGGAGGAGACAGACTGTGGTCGTTTGGTGTGCGGTTGTTCATGGAATCATGGTCGAACCATGCTAGGCCCAAGCTCCTAAGGTTTATCTACTGCTGCTTCTTGGTGTGTGAAGAAGATGGATGTGGCCGATTGTTGCGTTTTGGTTGAAGAAGATGATGAAGAAGGAATCTGATGGGATCGTTTTGGGGTCTTGAAAGTGACCTAGTTTGCTACTTCGGGTCTAGGTTTTCTCCATGCCGAAGATGAGGGGCCGGGTCCTGTTTTTGTGTCTGTTCGGCGCTTTTGTATACATGTATCTCTATTTGTTCCTTAAAAATGTTGAAAACCCATCCTCCCACGTGAGAGACCAAGAATCATGGGTCTCCACGTGGGTTTCAAGGGTTATGGGCTTCGTCTCGTGCTCCGTCCGTGTCTCCCACGTGTGGTGGGCTCGGATTATTATGGGCTAGGTCCAAAAATTATAAGACCGGGTAGTTTGAACCCGAATATTATTCTTTGCCCGGAACCGAAAATGAGAACACGGTGTTATCAATTAATCCTACGTAAATAAAATAACTATAAGACTAATAATTAAAACAAAATTTTTTATATTTTTTCAAAATTAAAGTAACTACAAAATGTTAATGAAACTATATTATTTTTTTATTATTTTCGTTTTTATAAAAAGATAAAAATATAAAGTACTATTTTTGTATTTTTCAAGTTTAAAATGACTACGAAACATTAATAAAACTATATTTTTGTTATTTTTCATTTTAAGGTAAAAATAAAGTAAAAGAGTCAAAATTAGCTAAGATAGCTATATTAAAACTAAACTAAATATTTTACGCTAAAAAATATAAAAATCTCGGGGAGGGTCAAAAATCACGCGTTTACAGCTGCCCCTCTTTGACTGAAAACACAAAGAGTTTTCAGACAAAGAACGACTAGACAAGTGTTTTTGACCCGACCCTTATTCGGAGGGACTAAACTAAAAGAAGAGGAATGTGACCGAGCCCTTGTATCTGAGCTGCCTACATATCCTTGGCTATAAAGGAATCAGGCCACGTGTAGTTCGAAAGTGAGTGAGGAAGGGGTATACCGAGGTGGAGAGCCAGTCGAGGTGTCGTTCCGTCGAGGTTCCGTTCCATCGAAGTTCCGGTCCGTGGTCCTGCTATTACATCAAATCAAAAGACTAACTAAGCCTATCAGCTACTAGTTACAAGATTCCTATCTATAAGTCTTCCGAAGCTTGATCTTGAGTATTGGTTGGTGCTTCATGCGGACTCTAAATTTGAACCTTGATACTTGCTAGTTGTAGGTGCTGCTTTTCGGATCAAGACCAGGTATGCAGTGCTCGTGACCTCGGCCATGTCTTGAGCACACCACATCTTTCATCAACTTCTGCACTTGGATTAACTCCTTGTCTCTTTTTTCATTGTGACTAACTTCTGTTGATCATCTCGGACTGTTGACTCGCATTCTGGTCGCAAGCTTATTTTGTTGCTAACTTGCGTTGCACTCCGAAGCGAATTCCCTTACTTGTGATCTTCGAACTATTCTCCTTCGAAGTCTGAATCTATCTTTTCTGATCCTTGTTGCCTTCCTTCTGATTCATGCTGGGGATTTCCGTTACACTCTGTCACTTTCGATTGTTCACTATCCTTATCAAATCTTGGAAACTGAGACGGCGTTCTGCTTTTCTGGCGGGCTTTTGACTTTAACAACAGACTCTAATCATAAATTGCCATTCCCTTCTTCAAGTGGGCACCTGACATCTCAGGAGAAAGATTCATCGGACTGAGATTTTGGTGTCTTAGGAGAAAGATTCATCAGATTAAGACTTTGATATCTTAGGAGAAAGATTCATCAGACTAAGATTTTGATGTCTTAGGAGAAAGATTCATCAGACTAAGATTTTGACGCTAGGAGATAATTCCTCAGACTAAGATTTTGACGCTAGGAGATAATTCCTCAGACTAGGTCAAAATTGTTGTGATCTCGGGAGAAAGATTCATCAGACTAAGACCTTGATATCTTAGGAGAAAGATTCATCAGACTAAGATTTTGACGCTAGGAGATAATTCCTCAGACTAGGTCTAAATTGTTGTGATCTCAGGAGAAAGATTCATCAGACTAAGACTTTGACGCTAGGAGATAATTCCTCAGACTAGGTCTAAATCGTTGTGATCTCAGGAGAAAGATTCATCAGACTGAGATTTTGATATCTTAGGAGAAAGATTCATCAGACTAAGATTTTGACGCTAGGAGATAATTCCTCCGACTAGGTCTAAATTGATGCCTTACTTGAAATCTTCCAATTGTTGCTTCCTTCTTCTTGTTGCTTTCATCTAAAACCTTTAATTGTTGTTTTTCACTTCCTATTAAATTATCTTTAACTATAACTTCAAAAACTAAATCGCCACTCCATTCTTCGGGCGGGCTCCCTGACTTCAACTACAACTCAAAACTAAATCGCCACTCCATTTTCCAGGCGGGCTCCCTGACTTCAACTACAACTCAAAACTAAATCGCCACTCCATTCTTCAGGCGGGCTCCCCGACTTCAACTACAACTTCAAAACTAAATCGCCACTCCATTCTTCAGGCGGGCTCCCTGACTTCAACTACCACTTCAAAATAAATCGCCACTCCATTCTTTAGGCGGGCTTCCTGACTTCCACTACATTTTCAAAACTAAATCGCCACTTCATTCTTCAGGCGGGCTTCCCGACTTCAACTACAACTCGAAACTAAATCGCCACTCCATTCTTCAGGCGGGCTCCCTGACTTCAACTATAACTTCAAAACTAATCGCCATTCCATTCTTCAGGTGGGCTCCCTGACTTCAACTACAACTCAAAACTAAATCGCCACTCCATTTTTCAGGCGGTCTCCCTGACTTCAACTACAACTTCAAAACTAAATCGCCACTCCATTCTTCAGGCGGGCTCCCTGACTTCAACTACAACTCACTAACTCCATCCCATCCATATCGCCTTCCTTTGCTTCCTGTACCATTTTCTTCTTCCTGCATTGTCTCTTGGGCCACCTTTTCTTCTGAATTACCTCGTTTTGGAATTGTTCTCCTCCTGGGTCGTGTTATTTTCCTTGGACTGCTGGGGATATCTTTGGAATTGTTACTTACCTGCTGGGGATAATGCTGCTGGGGAAATCTTCTTTATTTCCTCCTTTTCTACTTCCTTCAAAACCTATCTCCCGAAATCGCCGGGGATTGAAATGTCATCAGCTGGGGATTACCCTGTCTGGGGATCCCTTTTCCTTCTTCCTCTTTCCAAACCTCCTTTGGGGCTCGCGCTTCGCTCCCTTGAGAACTTGTAGGATATAATGCCGCCGGGGAAATCTTGAAATCAGTGTTTCATTTTTCGAGAATTGCTGGGGGTGATACCGGCCTCTTGCCTTTCTGAACGCAAGCTTCCTCGTTTTGTCCTGCCTGCTGGGGGTATAATTTCCTCTATCACAGCTTGTTGTTTTCTTTCTTTCAAAGCTGCTGGGGATAACCGGGTTCAAAGATCATTTCCTCGCGTTATCTAGCTTCTTTCCCTAACCAAGTATTTGGTTTCGAGAAAATTTTCGCAACAGGAGAAAATTTTCTGCCCCAGTTTGAGAATCTTCTTCGTGGCATGCTTTGCTGCTGACAACCCATTTTTTCCCCGTTTCAAATCAAAGAAAAATTGGTTAGTTTTAAAGTGTGGTGGCTGATTGTGGTGCTCCTGCTGGGGATGGTTCTTCTCTTCTTTCCCTGCTCTGCGTTTCATTGTCAGACCCTGCCGGGGATGTTATCATTTGATGATATTCATGCTGGGGATAGTTTTCTCATTTCTTGCTTCCCCGCCTTCCTTGACGACTCTTTATTCGCGAACCTTTCCACGTGGTTTTCCACTGACCACCCGAATTCCTATAATAGCGACCCTTCGTGAAGACCTTGCATGTTTTACTGGTGAACCATTTTCTTTGTTCACCCTTGTCACTGAAAATACCTTTCTGCCGGGGATATCTCCCCTTCTTTGGCGGCATATCTAAGGAATGGGCATTTCCCGACCTTTGAGTCTCATTGGCCTTGGCCTCGAGGTCATTAACCTTCATTGAGATATCCTTTTTCACACCGATCCACCCCTTTGTCAATTTCCTATTGCTGGGGAATATCCTTCTGGACACTGGCTTTGCGCTTAATCTCTCCTCACTTATACCACTTGGGTGTACCAATCAAATTCCGTCTTGCATAATTGGAAAGCTGATGGAAAATTTTGAAGTCATTTCTTACAAACAGACTCTATTGGGGAATTTTTTATGAAAGGAGAAAGATAAAAGGAAACAGAATAAAAGACAAAAACGAGGATGACTCTCTAAAAAGAAAAATTATAAAATAACCCTATCGAACGTGGATACCAACTCTAATGGACATGACATGCACATATAGCCTACCATCCGTCGTTAAACCGCCTTTTGTAATCTTCTCCCGGAGCTTTCCTATCTCATTTCCAACCTTCGTTCGACTTGTAGTGCCCGAGGGGTTTTCACTACCAAGCCTCTCTCATTTCGGTTTTCTCTCAGCTTTCATCGCCTTATGGTGCCCGTGAAGGTTTTCACCGCTAAGACTCTCTCATTTGTGTTACTTTTCCGCTGGGGATTGGTGGTGTTACTGCTAAGTCTCATATTTCTTCTGCTGCAGATCTGAGTCTTTTCTGATGGGAATCAGAGTGTTATGTTCTGATAAGACTTCTCTCATTTGCCCGACTTGGCCTCTTTTAAAGATTGGTCAAAAGGTCTTTCTTTGGACCGTAATGTGGATTTGGATAAGGCTAGAAAGAAATGGTATTAAAGGCTCGAAACAAAACAAAATGGGTTCAAAATTACAACCTTCGAAGTCTACATCTTCCTTTATAAACACAACTTTTATTGCCCCAGTTTCTAGCTTGGGGATTTTTATTTCTTTATTTACACTATGACCGAGCTGTGAAGCGCCTACGTATCCTCTTTGAGGAATCAGGTCAAACGTAGTTCCCAATTCCTTGTTTTTCTAGTTTTTCCTTTTCATTTTTCATTCTTTTTTTTTCTTTTTGGTTGTTTTGGTTGTTTTCTTTTTCTCTTTTTCTTTCTTTATCTTCCCCATTTGTGTTTCTAATTTTGGTACCGATTCCGAAGGAGGGGTATGAAAGAAATCAAAATAAGGCTCGAAGGGTTGGCGATGGATAAAGTGTTTGGATAGCAGAACAAAATGCCTTCGTCATTCCAATCTTCAAAACATGCCAAGTGTAAACAACACCATTAATATTCGTCATATCTTTAAAGCACCGTTGGGCAACACTCTCATTTTCATTATTATGAACGACCCCATGTCAATTTTGGCAGCTTGCCTTTAACGGTTTTCTTTTACTTGCCCCAGCTTCTCATGACTCGGGTTTCGAATAATCTCAAACCGTTCTTACTTCATTTAAATATCTCGATCACCTCCCAATGGTTTTGTGATTAACTTTTAAGATCAGGCCAGAACTATGCGCGCACGTCATGTCACTACAGCTAGCAGAAAAAGAACTATAGGAAGGAGATGACTAAATAACAGAAAATGTCTAGAAATAATATAAAATAGGTCATTGCATTAACCGATAAAACAACGACTCGAACAACCAAAAAACAAAACTAGGGTACAATACTTAGAACGAACCTAGACCCCTTTAGATGAGACACTATGATCAAAAGAAAAATACAAGGATAAAAGGTTTGAGCCACAAAACAACATTCGGATTACCATTCTGAAATAACTCGGACAAATAGAAATGACAACAAAATAATCCACCACAAATGACTCTCCAATTGATAAGCCTGACATTTAACCACGAATTTGATTATCAGAACCACTATGGCCTTCTCTCATTTCAGTCGGCAAATTCCCGATTGGATTCTCATATTCCGTGTCACCAGGCATCACCGCCAGAAAGTGTGTATCATCAGGTGCAGGTAATGGATTCAGCGCGATATTCTGGGTGTCACCGTTATGAATCACAATCAATCTTTCTTGGATCATCCTTTCTATTTCCCTTTTCAAATCCCGACAACTTTCCATGTTGTGCCCCTAGGCATGGGAATGGTATTCACACCTTTTAGATGGGTCAAAGCTCCTTGCACGTGGGTCCACATGATTTGGAGGGATGGGTGCAATCATGTCCTGTTGCTTTAACTTCTCAAATAAGCTTTCATAGGAAACTCCTATTGGTGTGAAATTATCCTTCAACTTCGGTTCCCTTCTATGCCCTTGGTTTGGAAGTGGGTTATAAGGTATTTGGAAATTTTGCAGAGGCTGATAGAGATTTTGTGATGCTCGTGCTCGCTTTCTTGGATGATTTGATGGCCGAATAACATACTGGGGTGGATCAACTGAGTATGGTGGGTTCGGAGGTGGATAGTAATGCTCAGGGGAGTTATGGAAAACCTGTCGAGACATCGCATACCGTCGAGGTACTCTTCTGGAACCTTTTCTTGACCCTGATATCATCATGACTTCTTCATCCCTCTCATTCGTGTCACTAGATTCAAATTGGATAGCCTGAGCTGCAGCCTTGAGAGCCGCTTGACTTATAATTCTGCCTGTCTTAAGACCGTTCTCTACCATTTCTCCCATTTTGACTACATCCAAGAAGGATTGACCAACCGCGGACATCATGTTCTGAAAATAATCCGGCTCTTGAGCCTGAAGGAAGACAGTGATTAACTCATGGTCATCCATGGGTGGCTCAGCACGAGCCGCTTGCTCTCTCCATTTAAGGGCATATTCCCTGAAACTTTCACTTGATTTCTTCTTCAGATTTGAAAGGAAAATGCGGTCCGGGGCAATGTCAATGTTGTATTGGAATTGTTTGACAAAGGCCTGTGCCATGTCGTTCCAGACGTGCCAACGAGATGCATCTTGATCCCAAAACCATTCAGAGGCTACTCCTGTAAGGCTTTCCCCAAAGTAAGCTATTAACAATTCTTCATTTCTTCCCGGACTCCTTAGTTGATTGCAATACCTTTTCAAATGGGCTATGGGGTGTCCATGTCCATCGTACTTTTCAAATTTGGGAATCTTGAAACCAGGTGGCAAGTGGACATCGGGAAACAAGCATAGATCTTTGAAAGCCACACTCTTTTGACCTGCCAACCCGTGCGTGTTTTTCAACCGCTGTTCTAAGCTTTTCAATCTTTGGGTTATTTCCTCCTCTACCTTCTTTCGGGTAGGCTTCTCAATGTTTGCAGGAAGGTCGTGAGAGTGGTACTGTTCTTGCTGTATAGCAAATTGTGACTCATGAGAAATTTGTCCCTGGCCATTGGACCATGCTTGACGCATTTTGGTCATTTGTTGTTTCACTGTTCTATTTTCCTCAACCACAGCAGACCCTTGTTGAACTTTCTGACCCTGAGTCTCTTGAGCACTTGTAACAACTCCGATGTCGGTTATCATTTTCCTTGAATCTTGCTTTCCAATTTACCACAACCAACCACCTCAACTTTCTGGATTAACAAAACGAAACCATCATGTTAGCGTTAAGGTATTCCGCTTATCGATTTCCTTTGTTTTTTCTGCTATCTTCTCTTATTCTTTTCTCTTTTTGTGGTTTTTTCATGTGGTTTTCTTCTTTTTTTTTGTAGTTTTTTCATTTTTTTTTGGTTATGGATATGGTCGAATCCTATGTGGATTGCCTACGTATCATGACCCCGCATGAATCGGACCGAGCGTAGTTCTTGCAAATTAATGCAAGAAATAAAGAGATATTTATATCGATTTTTTTTCTTTGAAGGAAAATTATAGAAGCCGACTCCAACTACAACTTGTGTAGGAGATTTCTACAAGAATGAAAATAATTTTTGGTGTCAATTATGACTATTTCTACAAAATTGGCCACATAATGGCTTTTTTGACAAAATGACTATTTTTGCAAAATTTATTTAAGAAAGATAAACTTGAAAATTTTTCCATCCTGTGGCTCATGGGGCATCGTTCGGCATCGCCATAGCCAACACAAGACTGAGAAGTTTCCAATGTCAATTGACTATTTTTACAAAATTGGCCATGTAATGGCTTATTTGACAAAGCGGCTATTTTTGCAAAATTTTATTTAAGAGGCTACAAATTCAAAACTTTTCATCTTAAGGCTCATGGGGCATCGTTCAACACCGACACAGGCCAACACAAGACTGAGAAAGTTTAAATGCCAAATGTGGCCATTTCAGCAAAACCATATGTCGTTTTTTTTTTAATCCTGTGGCTCATGGGGCATCGTTCGGCATCGCCATAAACCAACACAAAACTATTTTTTCATAAATTGACCATATAATGGCTTATTTAGACAAAGTGGCTCTTTTTGCAAAATTTTATTTAAGAAGATGCAAATTCAAAATTTTATCCTGGGGCCTATGGGGCATCGTTCAGCACCGACACAGGCCAACACAAGACTGAGGAAGTTAAAATGCAAAAATGTGGCTATTTCAGCAAAATTTCGGCCATGTAATGGCTTGTTTGATAAAGTGGTTACTTTTGTAAAGTTGAGTGATGACTCAAAACTTGATTTTTTGCGGATACAGCCTTTCGACATTTCCGCGAGGGAATATTTCAAGGATGTGTCCAAAATTATTTACAAATGACTCAAAGTGGCTATTTTTGCAAAAATGGCCTTCCGATGTCCTTTTAAGGGACATTCGGCTTATTTTAAGCAAGAATAGCATTACCCGACTTATTTATAACAAAAATAAAAATTTTGACATTTTTGGTTATTTTTGCAAAAAAGGTGTGAACCCGGACTTGATTTTGCGGCTATGGCCTTGCAACATTTCCACAAGGAATATTTCAAGGTCGTGCCCGCAAATTATTAAAAATGATTCAAAGTGGCTATTTTTGCAAAAAAACAACCTTCCGGTGTCCTTTCGGAACATTCGGCTATTTTCAAAAACAGCGTCACTTCGATTTATTGACAAAATTAAACACACACATTTTTTTGATTTTTTAAAAGGGGTGGTTGGACCCGATGAGGGTTGCCTACGTATCCCACCTAATGGCGAGAATCAAACCTGCGTAGTTCGGTCAGATTATTTGACCAATTGTTTCAACAAAAATTGTTCCACCTATTTTTTCAAATTTTCTTTTCAAACTTTCGACAACGTTTCGTTGACATTTCGATTTTTTTTTTCTTCTTTTTGTTTTCAAGAATTTAGCCAATCAACATAATAATCTAGAACAAATAAATGCAACATATAACATGCTCTGTCTTTTGATTACCGGGTCACCTGTCCTAGACAGACCCAACCCATGTGTTGACTCCACTAAGTCAGATATGATGCAAATAAACGTCCTAAATCTAGGCTCAATATCCTGATGTTTTCAATGGTACTAGACCGTGTACCCGAGCGGACAACTCGGATTGAGGAGGGGGCTACGTACCGGGGACCCGCGGGATCGTCCGGCTTTGTAACTTATCCTGCCTCTTTTCTTATTTTTGGTATTGACACTAACAGAGTAGGGAGTCTCAACCAGTAAGCACATCCCCGGGGGTAAGAAGAGAAGGGTTTTCGGCACCGTTTTATATATAGTTCACGCAATATCAAAGCGGTAGACATATAGCAGTTTATATATGCAGTGCAACTATTATCAAAGCGGTAAACATGTAGCACATTAATCAAAATATATAATGAAATCGGATATAAGCAAAACAACAATTTAAATGAGCTCGAATTCTTAAACCCAGAACCGAAGTTCTGGGGTATTAGTCCTCCCCAGCAGAGTCGCCAGAGCTGTCACACCTCCTTTTGGCGCACCCGCGAGAGCGCGTGGGAGTTTTTCCAATTAAAGGACAATCGAAACGGGATTTATTTAATTAATTCAGAGTCGCCACTTGGGAAAATAATGGTGTCCCAAGTCACCGGTTTAATCCCGAACCGAGGAAATTTATGACTCAGTATTACAGTCTGTGTACCAGAAATCCGGATAAGGAATTCTGTTAACCCGGGAGAAGGTGTTAGGCATTCCCGAGTTCCGTGGTTCTAGCACGGTCGCTCAACTATCATATTTGGCTTCTTTATCTAATTTTATAATATGCCTTAACTTATGTATAAATTTTAATTTTTAACCTCTTATGATATTATAATTATAAAAATTACTCCCTCCGTTTCAATTTATGTGAACCCATTTGACTGGGCACGGAGTTTAAGAAAAGAGAGAAGACTTTTGATCTTGTGGTGTAAAATAAGGCACATTTATTTTGTGTGGCTATAAATCATTGCATAAAGGTAAATTGTTTCCAAATAAGGAAAGGGGTCATTCTTTTTGGCACGGACTAAAAAGGAAATAGGTTCACATAAATTGAAACGGAGGGAGTATTATTATTATTATTATTATTATTATTATTATTATTATTATTATTATTATTATTATTTTTACAAAGAATTGCAACATCGTGAAAATGTATCTCGAACCACGTCGCACCAGTGCACCCGTGGTTGTCAACACATTTTCGACTCCGTTGAGATTTGGATTTGGGTCACATAAATGTGCACCCGGGTTTAAGGAGATAGCATTATTAAATACGCGCCTAAAGATACTAACGCGTTATTGTTTTGGGAATGCCGTGAAATCCGCTAAACGGCACATCCCGAATCTAAGCATCTTTGTAAAAATTATCTATTGAGGGCCCCGCAATTCGCGTGTTATTTTAGCGAGGCTCGTCTCATTTATTGTTTAAGGCCATCATAGAGCAAGTTATAATTCTCTATTTAATCCAAAAGTACTCCTATTTTTAATTCATCTATTTATCTTTACATAATTGTTAAACATAAGCCAAAGTTACATACCTGTTAAACAAAAGAAGATATACAACGTTGATTAAGATGGCATCAAATATCAAAGCAAATAAAGTATGAAAGAAAACAAACCTGAAACTTGTTTGATATAAAATTACAGCAACTACAACAGATGGAAAGCAAAGCTACGAATGGAACTCGAACAGCGTTCGAATCCGAACAAAACCAACAAATCACACCTTGAACCGATCTCGACGGACAACCTCGCCTTCGACAGTACCTCAATCGCGATTTCAAAATAGATTGAATGGACGATATCTGTAATAAACCTAACGAAGCTTGAAACCAGATTCACGTGCCTCTCATGCTCACAAAAACACAGCGAGTTCGCTACTGTCCCTTCTGTGCGTATGTGTGGCTATGTGCAAGTGTTTTTCGGCGAGAGGGAGATGAGAGTCGTGGCTGGTGGTCGACTGGTCAGTGTTTTGAAGCTTACAGGTCTGGAGGAGACAGACTGTGGTCGTTTGGTGTGCGGTTGTTCATGGAATCATGGTCGAACCATGCTAGGCCCAAGCTCCTAAGGTTTATCTACTGCTGCTTCTTGGTGTGTGAAGAAGATGGATGTGGCTGATTGTTGTGTTTTGGTTGAAGAAGATGATGAAGAAGGAATCTGATGGGATCGTTTTGGGGTCTTGAAAGTGACCTAGTTTGCTACTTCGGGTCTAGGTTTTCTCCATGCCGAAGATGAGGGGCCGGGTCCTGTTTTTGTGTCTGTTCGGCGCTTTTGTATACATGTATCTCTATTTGTTCCTTAAAAATGTTGAAAACCCATCCTCCCACGTGAGAGACCAAGAATCATGGGTCTCCACGTGGGTTTCAAGGGTTATGGGCTTCGTCTCGTGCTCCGTCCGTGTCTCCCACGTGTGGTGGGCTCGGATTATTATGGGCTAGGTCCAAAAATTATAAGACCGGGTAGTTTGAACCCGAATATTATTCTTTGCCCGGAACCGAAAATGAGAACACGGTGTTATCAATTAATCCTACGTAAACAAAATAACTATAAGACTAATAATTAAAACAAAATTTTTTATATTTTTTCAAAATTAAAGTAACTACAAAATGTTAATGAAACTATATTTTTTTTTTATTATTTTCGTTTTTATAAAAAGATAAAAATATAAAGTACTATTTTTGTATTTTTCAAGTTTAAAATGACTACGAAACATTAATAAAACTATATTTTTTTTATTTTTCATTTTATAGTAAAAATAAAGTAAAAGAGTCAAAATTAGCTAAGATAGCTATATTAAAACTAAACTAAATATTTTACGCTAAAAAAATATAAAAAATCTCGGGGAGGGTCAAAAATCACGCGTTTACAGTGGTTTGCCGGGAGAGTCGGTTCTAAAATTTGGAGCATTTTGGGACACTTAGTCCCTAAATGAGAACTTTAAAGCTAGAAAATGGCCCGTAGTCGGAATAGTGTTAAGACGATCTCGGAACGGAAATCCAATGGTTCCATTAGCTCAGTTAGGTGATTTTGGGGTTGGGAGCGCGTTCGGAATGTATTTTGGAGGTCCGTAGCTCAATTAGGCTTGAAATGCCGAAGGTTGAAATTTTGGCGAATCCGAATGATAGGTGAGATTTTGATCCGGGGTTCGGAATGGATTTCCGACAATTTCTGTAGCTTCGTTATGCGATTTTGGATATGTCCGCAAATTTTCAGGTCATTCGGACGTCGTTTGGTCGGGTTTTAGATCGAATGTGCAATTCGGAAAGTTTTAAGAAATTTAGGCTTGAATTCGATGTGAATTATGGGTTTTGATGTTGTTAGACGTGTTTTGATGATTAGAATAAGTTTGTATCATGTTTTGGAATAGGTTGGTGGTTTTCGTTAGGATCTCGGGGGTCTCGGGATGAATCCGGGGGTCCAATCGGGCTAATTCATGCATTTTGGAAATGCTGTTAACTGCTGGCGTGTGCTGCAGACGAATGCTCTATGCGATCGCAATGGGCTAATGCGATCGCATAGAAGGTTTTGGAGAGGCCAAGTAATTGTTCTATGCGATCGCGGGAATGGATATGCGATCGCATAGTTCTGGAAAGTTGTGCTCTGCGATCGCGTACAGTCCTATGCGATCGCATAGTGTATGGAGAAGAGGGGTCCCATGTCCAGCTTTTGTCCTATGCGATCGCGGAACAGGGTATGCGATCGCATAGGTATATATTGGTGAGCATTGCGATCGCATTGAGGACTATGCGATCGCATAGAGTAGTTTGGCGAGGGTCAAAATTTGTTCTATGCGATCGCAACGGGGATCATGCGATCGCATAGAGTAAAAATGTCTGGCAGTGACTTAAGTCCAGAAACATTTCAGCCGCGACCCATAAATCAAAAACGCCATTGTTGAGCTCCAAGAGAGGATTTTGAAGGGGAAACGCTGGGATATCATCGGAAATCATCGGGGGTAAGTTTCTTGACCTTAATTCGTTGGTTTATCATGAAATCCATGATTATTTCACCGAAATTGGAAGATTAAAGGTGGGTTTGAGCCCTAGGCCTAAATGTTAGAAAATCTTTGATTTGAATGGGCAAACGGAGTCCGATTTCGATAAATTTTATATGCACGGACTCGTATTGAGATAAGGAACCCGAATATATAATTTTTGTGATTTTTCGATAAGCGTACCGAAAGTCGGGTTTTGGCAACTTGTGGGTTTTGGTGTATTTTGAGTTATTTGGATTGGGAAATGCCTAATTGGCCTATTTTGATGTGTTTCTATTGATTATTTATCAGATAATACACTTGTTGGAGACCGACATTCGTGGCAAGAGGGTTATTGCTTAGCGGTTTTGTACCGGAATTGAGGTAAGTGGCTTGTCTAACCTCGTGTGGGGGACTTTCACCCCTAGGATATTATTATGATATTTTAAATGCCTTCTACGCGAGGTGACGGGCGTGTACATGCGCTGGTTGTTGAACACATACCTTACTCAAAATGTTCAATGAGTGATATTCCTGTTTTTAGCTGTTAAATTCGATATTCCTACCTGGTAGTAGTTAGAAAAGCATGATTTGATAGTATTTAACTGTTTAGTCGCCTAATTGTCTTACTTGAGTTCTTGGCAAATCGCTGGCGCTGTTCATCGGCGAAGTTATCGTTAAGCATATTATACTTCTCTCTGTGTATTCCTTTACTTGCTGTGGTTATGGACTACAGGTTCGATTCCCGAGATCCTGAGATTATTGAAATATGGACTACGGGTTCGATTCCCGAGATCCCGAGATTATTGAAATATGGACTACGGGTTCGATTCCCGAGATCCTGAGATTATTGAAATATGGACTACGGGTTCGATTCCCGAAATCTTGAGATTTTTGAAATATGGACTACGGGTTCGATTCCCGAGATCCTGAGATTATTGAAATGTGGACTACGGGTTCGATTCCCGAGATCCTGAGATTATTGAAATGTGGACTACGGGTTCGATTCCCGAGATCCTGACTTATTGGTAGGGACTGCGGGTTCGATTCCCGGAGATCCCGAGTTATTGAGATATTATTGAGACATGGGCTGCGGGTTCGATTCCCGGAGATCCAGAGGTACCGAGAATGGGACCGTGGGTTCAATTCCCACAGATCCTGGATTTGTTTATTTGAGTTGGTTATTTGTTGTTAGCTTAATTGTAGACAGTTGCAGTAATCATCATAATGTTGTTATTTTGGAAATTATTATCATTTAAACTGTTTATTTTGTTATCATCATTATATTATTGTTTTCTCAGTAGGGCCCTGACCTACCTCGTCACTACTCCATCGAGGTTAGGCTTGGCACTTACTGAGTATCGCCATGGTGTACTCATGCTACTCTTCCGCACACTTTTGTTGTGCGGATCCAGGTACATCAGGACATGCCCATACTAGGTAATTCAGCAGCTTTCTGGGAGACTTCGAGGTATGATCTGCTACGTCCGCGGATCGGGAGGCTTCCCTTCTATTCTAGTATTACTAGTTGACATTTTTCTTCATTTCGTTGTTAGATACTCTTTACACATAGAGCCACAGTTGTATTTCCCTTTTAGTCTGTGTTACCGTGGGGTTCCGGATCTTGGTAGTGTTTTATTTATTGTGTGACGGATGTATGTGCCAAGCGGCACGGATTACATATCTTTTATGTTATTTTCCGCCGTTTCTTATTTAAGTATTTATAACTTATAGATTCCGCAACGTGTTAGGCTTACCTAGTCGTGGGGACTGGGTGCCATCACGACATGTTCACAATTGGTGAACTAGGGTCGTGACAAGTTGGTATCAGAGCTCTAGGTTCATAGGAGTCACGGGACACGGACCGGTTACTTAGAGTCTCGCTGATCGATACGGAGACGTCTGTATTTATCTACGAGGGGCTATGTAACCGTTTAGGAAACTCTTCATTTCTTTTGGATTCCTTGTCGTGCGACATTTTTGACATCAAAAATCTAAACTACTGCTTTCTATTCTCTCACAGATGGTGAGGACACGATCTACTCGCGATGATCAGGTACCCGCGCCCCCTGTTGCCGCCGTCAGAGGACGGGGCCGAGGTAGAGGACGAGGACGCGCCCGAGGTGCAGCCACAGCACCCGCGCGTGCTGCCGCTGAGGTGCCATAGGTAGACCAGGTTGGAGCGCAGGCACCTGGTACACCGACTACAACTGCTACTACTCCAACACTACAGGAGACCCTGGCTCAGTTCATGAGTATGTATACCACTTTAGCCCAGGCAGGATTGCTTCCTCTTGTTGCAGCTACATCTCAGGCCGGGGGAGGGGCCCAGACCCCCACAGCCGTTACACCGGAGCAGCGTGTGCCAGTGGGACAGGTTCCAGATATTTTGGTTATGCCTTCTGCTGCTCCAGCACAACCCGGAGGTGGACCAGCTGCTTCTGAGGACGAGCAACGTAGATTGGAGAGGTTCAAGAAATATGACCCTCCAGTGTTTAGTGGTTTAGCTTCAGATGATGCATTGGGTTTTCTGGAGGAGTGTCATCGTATTCTTCGTACTATGGGGATTGTGGAGACCAGCGGGGTTTCCTTCACTGCTTTTCAGTTTCGTGGGGCCGCTACGATTGGTGGCGCACGTATGAGTTGGATAGTCCAGAGGAGTCTGCTTCATTAACCTGGACGCAGTTTTCAAATCTGTTTTTGAGGGAGTTTGTTCCCCAGAGCCTTAGGGATTCTTGGCGCTCGGAGTTTGAGCGGTTGCGACAGGGCTCCATGACCAGTATCGGAGTATGCTATCAGTTTCACCCGCCTAGCCATGCATGCACCGGCTTTGGTAGCCACGGTTCGGGAGCGAGTGCGGAGATTTATTGAGGGCCTTGTTCCGCCTATCCGATCCAGCATGGCCAGAGAGCTTGAGACAGATATATCTTATCAGCAGGCAGCTAGCATTGCCAAGAGGATCGAGAGTATGCTCCCTAGAGAGCGGAGAGAGAGAGGCCAAGAGGTCTCGTGAGTCGGGCCATTTCTCTGGTGCCCGCACTTCATCGGCAAATCGTTTTGGCAGGGGTTATTCCGGTCGACCAGCTCACTCGGCATTGCCCGCAGCCGGTAGTACTCCGGGTCTTCCAGCACCTCGGAGCCTTATTATGCTCCTCCAGCTTCCAGTGCACCTCTCGCGCGGGGTCCTTCCGGGGGTCGACTAGTGGGGGCGAGGCCGGTCGGTCACAGCCACCGCGTCCTCCCGCAGCTTGTTTTGAGTGCAGGGATACTCGTCACCCGGTTAGGGAGTGCCCCGGCGCAGGAGAGGAGCCCCTCATCGGTCATCACATCATCCGCGTGGTTCTCAGGGGCCGCAGGCTATCATTCCAGCCCCAGCCGCCACTCCACCCGCCCAGCCATCCGGGCGGGGGTCGAGGTTCCAGAGGCCGCCCTCGAGAGGGGGGACAAGCCAGATTCTATGCTATTCCTGATCGCGCTGCGGCTGTTGCATCTGACTCCGTTATCACATGTATTATTATGGTTAGTCACAGGGAGGCATCGGTTCTATTCGACCCCGGTTCCACTTTTTCATATGTGTCTTCTTACTTTGCTTCTCATCCGGGTGTGCCTCGGATTTTTTGAGTGCCCCCATTTATGTTTCCACTCCGGCGGGTGATTCTTTGGCCGTGGACCGCGTATATCGGTCGTGTTTGGTTACCATTTGTGACTTTGAGACCAGGAGCGGATCTATTGTTGCTCGGGATGGTCGATTTTGATATTATTCTGGGCATGGACCGGTTGTCGCCCCATTATGCTATTCTTGATTGTCATGCCAAGACCGTGACGCCGGCTATGCCATGCATTCCACGTATCGAGTGGAGTGGTACTCTAGATCACACCCCTAGCCGTGTTATTTTTTTTCTCAGAGCTCAGCGTATGGTTGAGAAGGGGTGTGTTGCTAATCTAGCCTATGTGCGGGACGTCAGTATTGACACTCCTCTATTGATTCTGTTCATGTGGTACGTGACTTTGCTGATGTATTTCCAGCTGATCTTCCGGGCATGCCGGCCGACAGAGATATTGATTTTGCTATTGACTTGTTGCCGGGCACTCAACCCATTTCTATTCCACCGTACCGTATGGCTCCTCCCGAGTTGAAGGAGTTGAAGGATCAGTTACAGGAGTTATTGGGCAAGGGTTTTATTCGACCCAGTGTTTCGCCTTGGGGTGCTCCCGTATTGTTTGTGAAGAAAAAGGACGGTTCTATGCGTATGTGTATTGACTATCGTCAGTTGAACAAGGTTACAGTGAAGAATCGGTATCCTTTGCCCCATATTGATGATTTATTTGACCAGCTACAGGGTGCACATGTGTTTTCTAAGATTGATTTGCGCTCTGGGTATCACCAGCTGAAGATTCGGGAGCCAGATATCCCGAAGACTGCCTTCAAGACCCGGTATGGTCACTATGAGTTCCTCGTGATGTCTTTTGGGGGCTGACTAATGCCCCAGCAGCCTTTATGCATTTGATGCACAGTGTGTTCAGGCCTTATCTGGACTCGTTCGTGATTGTTTTCATTGATGATATTCTAGTATATTCCCGGAGTCGGGAAGAGCACGAGCAACATTTGAGGATAGTGCTTCAGATTCTGAGGGAGAAGCAGCTTTATGCCAAGTTCTCTAAATGTGAATTCTAGTTGAGTTCAGTGGCATTTTTGGGCCACGTGGTGTCGAGCGATGGTATTCGAGTAGATCCGAGGAAGGTGGAGGCCGTGCAGAGTTGGCCCAGACCCTCCTCCGCTACTGAGATTCGCAGTTTCCTTGGTTTGGCGGGCTATTACCGTCGTTTCGTAGAGGGGTTCTCTTCGATTGCAGCACCTATGACTAGATTGACCCAAAAGGGTGCCCCTTTTCAGTGGACAGACGAGTGTGAGGCGAGCTTTCAGAAGCTCAAGACAGCTTTGACTTCGGCCCCTATATTGATGTTACCTACAGGTTCGGGGTCCTATACTGTATATTGTGATGCCTCACGAGTTGGACTCGGTGCGGTATTGATGCAGGACGGTAGAGTGATTGCCTACGCATCGAGACAACTGAAGGTGCATGAGAAGAATTACCCTGTTCATGATTTGGAGCTAGCTGCCATTGTTCACGCCTTGAAAATTTGGCGTCATTATTTATATGGGATTCCTTGTGAGATCTACACTGATCACCGGAGCTTGCAGCACTTGCTTAAGCAGAAGGACCTGAATATGCGTCAGAGGAGATGGTTGGAACTACCGAAGGACTATGATATTACTATTCTCTATCATCCGGGCAAGGCTAATGTGGTTGCTGATGCCTCGAGTCGTCGGGCAGAGAGTTTGGGGAGTTTAGCATATCTACCGGCTTCGGAGAGGCCTATGGCGATGGATGTTCAGGCTTTAGCCAGACGGTTTGTTAGATTGGATCTTTCGGACCCCAGCTGGGTTCTGGCTTGTGTGATTTCTCGGTCTTCTCTATCTGACCGCATCAGGGAGCGTCAGTTCGACGACCCTCATTTGCTTGTCCTCCAGGATAGAGTTCGGTGTGGTGATGCTCGAGATGTTACCATCGGAGATGATGGAGTTACGAGGATGCAGGGGCGCATCTGTGTGCCCAATGTAGATGATCTTCGAGAGCTGATTCTAGTAGAGGCCCATAGCTCGCGGTATTCCATCCATCCGGGAGCCGCAAAGATGTATCAGGACTTGAAACAGCATTACTGGTGGAGGCGGATGAAGAGGGATATAGTTGATTATGTTTCCGGATGCCTCAACTGCCAGCAGGTGAAGTATGAGCATCAGCGTCCGGGTGGATTGATGCAGCGAATTGAGATTCCCGAATGGAAATGGGAGCGCATTACCATGGACTTTGTATCTGGACTTCCACGGACGGTTAGGAAGTTTGATTCCATTTGGGTTATTGTGGATCGGCTGACCAAGTCCGCTCATTTTATACCGGTGAGCACTACATATTCATCGGAGCGACCGGCGGAGATCTATATCAGGGAGGTAGTTCGGCTGCATGGTATTCCAGTTTCCATCATTTCGGATAGAGGCACTCAGTTCACTTCACGGTTCTGGAGAGCTGTACAGCAGGAGTTAGGTACTCGGGTGGAGCTGAGCACAGCGTTTCATCCCCAGACTGATGGTCAGTCCGAGCGCACTATTCAGATTTTGGAGGATATGCTCCGTGCGTGCGTGATTGAGTTTGGAGGTTCATGGGATCACTTCTTGCCGTTGGCGGAGTTTGCTTATAACAACGACTACCAGTCTAGTATTCAGATGGCACCATATGAGGCCCTATATGGTAGGAGGTGCAGGTCTCCCGTGGGTTGGTTTGAGCCGGGCGAGGCCAGGTTGCTAGGTACCGATATGGTTCGGGATGCTATGGACAAGGTCAAGGTGATTCAGGACAAACTTCGTGCAGCCCAGTCTAGACAGAAGAGTTATGCGGACAAGAAGGTTCGCGATGTGGCTTTTATGGTTGGCGAGCGGGTTCTACTTCGAGTCTCGCCCATGAAGGGCGTTATGAGGTTTGGGAAGAAAGGAAAGCTAAGTCCTAGATTTATTGGCCCTTTTGAGATTTTGAGGCGTGTTGGGGAGGTTGCTTATGAGTTGGCCTTACCTCCCAGCCTAGCCGGAGTTCACCCCGTATTTCATGTCTCCATGCTCCGAGATACCATGGTGACCCGTCGCATGTGTTGGATTTCACATCTGTTCAGCCAGACAAGGATCTGTCTTATGTTGAGGAGCCAGTAGCCATTCTAGACAGGCAGGTCAGGAAGCTAAGGTCAAAGAACATCGCTTCGGTAAAGGTTCAGTGGCGGGGCCAGCCGGTCGAGGAGGCGACTTGGGAGACCGAGCAGGATATGCGCAGCCAGTACCCTCATCTTTTCACTACTCCATGTATGTTTTCTATGCTCGTTCGAGGACGAACGAATCTTTAAGTGTGGGAAGATGTAACGACCCGACCGGTCGTTTTAGAAAAATTATGCCCCAATCCCTAATTTAACTGTTCCCCTAAGTTCATTTCTGCTATTGTGGTTTGCCGGGAGAGTCGGTTCTAAAATTTGGAGCATTTTGGGACACTTAGTCCCTAAATGAGAACTTTAAAGCTAGAAAATGGCCCGTAGCCGGAACAGTGTTAAGACGATCTCGGAACGGAAATCCGATGGTTCCATTAGCTCCGTTAGGTGATTTCGGGGTCGGGAGCGCGTTCGGAATGTATTTTGGAGGTCCGTAGCTCAATTAGGCTTGAAATGCCGAAGGTTGAAATTTTGGCGAATCCGAACGATAGGTGAGATTTTGATCCGGGGGTCGGAATGGAATTCCGACAATTTCTGTAGCTTCGTTATGTGAGTTTGGATATGTCCGCAAATTTTCAGGTCATTCGGACGTCGTTTGGTCGGGTTTTAGATCGAATGTGCAATTCGGAAAGTTTTAAGAAATTTAGGCTTGAATTCGATGTGAATTATGGGTTTTGATGTTGTTAGACGTGTTTTGATGATTAGAATAAGTTCGTATCATATTTTGGAATAGGTTGGTGGTTTTCGTTGGGATCCCGGGGGTCTCGGGATGAATCCGGGGGTCCAATCGGGCTATTTCATGCATTTTGGAAATGCTGTTAACTGCTGGTGTGTGCTGCAGACGAATGCTCTATGCGATCGCAATGGGCTAATGCGATCGCATAGAAGGTTTTGGAGAGGCCAAGTATTTGTTCTATGCGATCGCGGGCATGGATATGCGATCGCATAGTTCTGGAAAGTTGTTCTCTGCGATCGCGTACAGTCCTATGCGATCGCATAGTGTATAGAGAAGAGGGGTCCCAGGTCCAGCTTTTGTTCTATGCGATCGCGGAGCGGGGCATGCGATCGCATAGGTATATTTTGGTGAGCATTGCGATCGCATTGAGGACTATGCGATCGCATAGAGTAGTTTGGCGAGGGTCAAAATTTGTTCTATGCGATCGCAACAGGGATCATGCGATCGCATAGAGTAAAAATGTCTGGCAGTGACTTTAAGTCCAGAACATTTCAGTCGCGGCCTAACACACCAAAACCGCCATTATTGAGCTCCAAGAGAGGATTTTGAAGGGGAAACGCTGGGATATCTTCGGGAAATCATCGGGGGTAAGTTTCTTGACCTTAATTCGTTGGTTTATCATGAAATCCGTGATTATTTCACCGAAATTGGAAGATTAAAGGCGGGTTTGAGCCCTAGGCCTAAATGTTAGAAAATCTCTGATTTGAGTGGGCAAATGGAGTCCGATTTTGGTAAATTTTATATGTAATTTTCGTGATTTTTCGATAAGCGTACCGGAAGTCGGGTTTTGGCAACTTGTGGGTTTTGGTGTATTTTGAGTTATTTGGATTGGGAAATGCCCAATTGGCCTATTTTGATGTGATTCTATTGATTTTTTATCAGATACTACACTTGTGGAGACCGACATTCGTGGCAAGAGGGTTATTGCTTAGCGGTTTTGTACCGGAATTGAGGTAAGTGGCTTGTCTAACCTCGTGTGGGGGACTTTCACCCCTAGGATATTATTATGATATTTTAAATGCCTTGTACGCGAGGTGACGAGCGTGTACATGCGCTGGTTGTTGAACACATACCTTACTCAAAATGTTCAATGAGTGATATTCCTGTTTTTAGCTGTTAAATTCGATATTCCTACCTGGTAGTAGTTAGAAAAGCATGATTTGATAGTATTTAACTGTTTAGTCGCCTAATTGTCTTACTTGAGTTCTTGGCAATCGCTGGCGCTGTTCATCGGCGAAGTTATCGTTAAGCATATTATACTTCTCTCTCTGTATTCCTTTACTTGTTGTGGTTATGGATTACGGGTTCGATTCCCAAGATCCTGAGATTATTGAAATATGGACTACGGGTTCGATTCCCGAGATCCTGAGATTATTGAAATATGGACTACGGGTTCGATTCCCGAGATCCCGAGATTATTGAAATATGGACTACGGGTTCGATTCCCGAGATCCCGAGATTATTGAAATATGGACTACGGGTTCGATTCCCGAGATCCCGAGATTATTGAAATGTGGACTACGGGTTCGATTCCCGAGATCCTGAGATTATTGAAATGTGGACTACGGGTTCGATTCCCGAGATCCTGACTTATTGGTAGGGACTGCGGGTTCGATTCCCGGAGATCCTGAGTTACTGAGATATTATTGAGACATGGGCTGCGGGTTCGATTCCCGGAGACCCAGAGGTACTGAGAATGGGACTGTGGGTTCAATTCCCACAGATCCTGGATTTGTTTATCCGAGTTGGTTATTTGTTGTTAGCTTAATTGTAGACAGTTGCAGTAATCATCATAATGTTGTTATTTCGGAAATTATTATCATTTAAACTGTTTATTTTGTTATCATCATTATATTATTGTTTTCTCAGTAGGGCCCCGACCTACCTCGTCACTACTCCATCGAGGTTAGGCTTGGCACTTACTGAGTACCGCCGTGGTGTACTCATGCTACTCTTCTGCACACTTTTGTTGTGCAGATCCAGGTACATCAGAGCAGGCTCGTACTAGGTGATTCCGCAGCTTTCTGGGAGACTTCGAGGTATGATCTGCTACGTCCGCGGATCCGGAGGCTTCCCTTCTATTCTAGTATTACTAGTTGACATTTTTCTTCATTTCGTTGTTAGATACTCTTTACACATAGAGCCACGGTTGTATTTCCCTTTTAGTCTGTGTTACCGTGGGTTCCGGATCTTGGTAGTGTTTTATTCATTGTGTGACGGATGTATGTGCCAAGCGGCACGGATTACATATCTTTTATGTTATTTTCCGCTGTTTCATATTTAAGTATTTATAACTTATAGATTCCGCAACGTGTTAGGCTTACCTAGTCATGGGGACTGGGTGCCATCACGACATGTTCACAATTGGTGAACTAGGGTCGTGACATAAAAAGACAAGCCAAACAAATTTTCAACACTTAACTTTGTCTCAAGTAGTCATCAACCCATATACAAGTAGAAAGCAACAATAGAAGCAACAACCAAATACACATGGAAAGCACAATCAACCAAACAAAGGGACAATCAGTGCCCTACATGTTTCAAACTCTAATGCCGTCTCCTTTCACGATGCCTCATCAATGATTTCACAATTGGTACACATATCGATTTTAATGGTGATTTCGATCGCTTTCCACCCTTATTACCTCGACCACCCTTATTACCTCGGCCACCCTTATCACCACAACCCACACCTTATTACTTTGTGTTGCAGTGCGCAACCCGATTCCACCATACAATTACAATTCACAAACAACACAACAACAATCAACAATTCACAAAGATCAACAACAAGATTTCTTAAGAACAACCACAACAATTTACTAGTTTACATAACCATCAATACCATTTTTCTTCAGTTTCAACAATTCATATGCAATTTAAGTCACCACAATAATTTTCCACAACAAGCAAAATCTGTTATTACCACAGTTGTTCCAATTGCATCGTCTATAATTTTCCTTCCATCATTTATTTCTCAACTCTTACCACATAACACTTTTACAATCACGCATTTAGTTTATTGTCAATTACTTGAACCATTAAACCATAAATACTCAATCAAACCAGTCAACACCCAACAAACCAACCACAGGAATTTTATAACAATCCACATAGATATCACACACCAATTATTCGTACACCAAACAATGTGATTTTACAAAGATCAAAGTTAGCCATACATACCTAGAAGAGCTTTTCCTTAAGTTACTACAACACTCCAAAAACTCTAGCAATTCCAATCTACTATGAGACATAACAAAATTAAATACATATTAGAAAGATATTCATGAAACTAGCTCATTTGAATATTTTATCAAACACCAGTTGAGCATCTTGATTTCGAATCCCCTTTTCAAGACTTCTTTCATTCCCTAAACCCAATCTTTACTTATTTTTGTTAAACAATCTTCTCACAATCTAATTTGTACATGCATGTATATACAACACTAAAATACCCAAGAGTCATACCTCAATAACCCACCTTATACTATAAACTCAAAACTAAAACCTAGGGCATAAAATCTTACCTCTTAGATGAAGAACTTGCGATTGGGTTCTTCGATTCTTGAAGGTTGATGCAAGATTTGGGTGATTTAGATATTGGGTTCCTCCTTCTCTCTCTACAATACTCTCACATCTCTCTAAAATCAGTAAAAAAAGACCCCAAATAAAGCCCCAAAGGTTATATATCAAAATGGGGCCGGGTTATGAAAATAAAAAAATAACCCCGCGATGTCAATTCTACTATAGCATAATGCACCGTAGAATGCATCGCAAAATCGGCAGCCAAAAATGAGCTACACTGGTTCAATCTGCGGTCAAAATGTGGACCGTAGAATGAAAATGTGGACTTCAGAGTAAAAATGTGGATCGCAGATTTGACCTGACACGGTATCGCATTTTCCAGCCTTTGGTAATTTGATCATAACTTTGTGTAGGAATGGTCAAATGATGAATGGTTTGAAGCGTTGGAAACTAGACTCAAAGGGATTTCATTTGATGTGCTATTCACCACATAAAACCTTATACATAATTATATATTCGCCTTTGAAATGGAGCCTTGTGCGAAACCATTTAGAATTTTGGCCTATTTCAAAACTTTTCCCATTTGGCGTACACCTAGGTTTCTATTGGACCTGACATCACTTACAATAAGACTTATACTCATATTTACCAAGTCTAATTGATGTCCACCATGTTATTAGTATATAAAAATATTATAATAAGCCTATGTGACACTATGAAATCCTAAATTACTTAGCGAAATTTTTCCGGGCCTTACATTCTCCCCCTCTTAGGATCATTTGTCCTCTAATGAGGAGTAGAGTCTTCCCCAAACACTTTAACCTCACCCATATCTTTTCTAACCTACCTCTAGTCTCTAAATTTTCACTAACTTCCAAATTTTTTCAGAAATTTCGGTAGAGTTTTTTTTGTTACTACGCCTATCCACCTGCTAGAGAATCACCAAATTCGTCTCAACAACACATCCACAATTATACATTGCACCACAATATATATATCCATAATCCTAATCCCAGTATTACAAGCACTACATTGTCCTAAGGATACTAGAACATGGACTACACAGTTTTAGATCAAAACACCTATATAGTACCTTTCAAGTCAAAACTAATTGACATACAATCAAGCAAAAACATTTTCCTTACACCATAATTTTAGCCTTCCAGACGACCTTCTTAACTTACGATCTCTATCATGACACATTCTCCAAAATAATATTCACTCCTAAACATATATAACAAGGATGACATATAATTATCTTGCATGAGATAATTATCCATTGACTTTTCCTTTTAATAACTTCCACTGTACAATTTACATCCCAACGGATATTGCAATTCATGATAACAATAACAACTCACTATTCCATAACATGGCATCATACCATCAAGAATGTCATTTCATAGTAACCAAACAGTCATGTGTTCATAATAGTCCTTACCAACCATTAATGTAATCACAAAGGTGTTCATCAACAAAAATATAATTTCATTTCAATCAACAATCCATATGAAGTCAAGTCACGATGATTCTTTCAAGTAGTGCATCATATAAGATATTACCATGATCATATAGTTCAATCTAAGCATATGAAAACACAAAGTATATGAGGAACAGTTACGGGGAATATCATACACCTATTGCAACCTAATGTGTAGTACACTTATGTTACCTTTATTATCAACTCACATAACATTTTCAGGGGGACACTCACACTAATCCCTTGATGACCCTTTATATGTACTCTAAGGTGTGATACCATAAATTGACCATAAAATTATATATATATATATATATATATATATATATATATATATATATATATATACACTCTATGAAGCTTTATCGTTGACTTGTTTGAACTTACAATACCCAATGAATCTAATACAATAAGGAACAAAAGAGTTCAAGATCAGGCTGAAGTTATTCAAGAATCCATTAATGTGCTGTGTAGAGTACTTTATGAGGTCATATACTAAGAGGCACAAAATGTTACTACTAACAGTACTGACATGGTTAATCACTGTGACTACCTCAATTAATATACAAATGAGGCATATGAGTAAGTAGTACATGGGAAATAAGAATCAATAAGGAGGAATACTCAAGTACATGAACCACTCAAATCCGTCAACCCCAAATAAGAATACTCTGGAACCTTGAATGTGATGTGGGATTCAAAATACACGAAGTTGAATTACACTCTTAACATTACTTGACGCACAGAATCTATGCCACAAGCCTATAAGGATGAAAAGAATTGAACGCTTATGAGATTACTATATTCTAGACAGCTTAACACTTTTTGGTAATTGATCATATATGAGGAAACTAAAAATTACGACCATTTTTCATTCAAATCAACATGTTCATGATATGTACAAAAATCCGAAGTCATCTAATCTCAACCTTTCATAAGTGAAACTCAATAGCTAGGAAATCTTGATATTGGGACAAAATCATGAATTGGTTATATGGTTATAATAGTTAACACGACGCTCCGGGGAGAAGGCAAATAACACTCATATCCAGCCAAGAAGGTGAGATACCAAGGGTAGTAAAACTCTCTGCACATGACAACGACATAGTCTATGATTCTAGAAGTTGAGGGTGTAAAGAAAACCAAACTCAATGAGACAGTGCACAATAATCACTGAAGGTTTGTAGATGTTCATGATGAGATCTCTATAGGTTTTGACTTGAAAAAGGAAGTGTCATTGTGACACATAGAAGGTCATGCTCTTTCATGGTTGTTGTACAAGTGTAGGGAACTAGCACAATGAATTCACTAAACAAAGAATACAATTAACACATTGTGGAGACAAAAAGAGAAAATAATCATTGGTTATAAGCTGGACACACTTCTTCTATATTAATTCCCCACTGCAATACAAGACCATGCCACGAGCAACCACAATACTAGGACGGAGTGAGCTACTCTCTGAGGGATGTCGCAAGTGGGCACAAAAATCATGGCGACACAAGATATCTATGATGGGGATGTGCGGATCTCAATTTTTCATAGAGACTTTATGCACACGGTGACCATTTTGATTGATACACACTCATATGATAAGCACTAAGATATGCATGCATGTTACTAAATAGTGAAAGGTTTTTATGGTGTTACTTGTAAGAGAGTGGATTAGTTGATCAACCCATATAAGCCATAAACAACTGATTAAAAGAACGACTCGAGAAGGATCACAAATCTTGGATACTTTGCATGAACTTGACACCACATGTACAAACTTTATGATGGTGCATGTATAGGCACAAGTGAGTAGATGTTATTCATTTAAATAAAACATTTCTGTAAGGATTTCATTGAGAATAGTACCTTGATGAAAATTTAGGAAAAACACGTGGGAAGTATCAATAGTATTATAACTCAATTCAGGAGCATACTTATAGAGCTCAATTCTATAGGAGGTTGTAAATACTTGTACTGTGATTGGGAGACTTTGTAAATAATACGTCTCATTCAAAGAGCAGGTGCATGAAATATTTTGTAATTTAGATTATTTTTAAGAACAAATCCATGCAAGGACAAAGAAGTTATAAGGGTTTAACAATAGCTTTAAACAATCATCACATTACCAAATAGAAAGAGATCACATAGCTTTCACATAATTTCTATACCTCTAGTCTGCATTTCATAACACTTCTATATGGTTCACATATCAAATTATTAACCTATGCGCTTCATACGATAATAAGTAAATCACAAGTACAAATCAAACACTTTAAATGTTCACCATTTTATCAAATAAAAGAATCATGCCATTTTTACGTATTTTAGTCCATCGGCTCTTGGGGCCATAATTATCATATCAGACTTGGCACTAAGTCACATTTCATAACACAGTCTCTTCTTCCCCCGTATTTCACATCATTTACGCATATTTCACATCAACATCATAATTTGTTTCACATTCCCTCATGTTACAAATATCACCAGGTACAATTTTACTTCGAGTTCTCGACACATTGTCTATACTCTATTTCTCAATAACATTTGACTTATTTCAACATCTCTATGCACAAAGGACATCACACAGTTTTATTTAATGTATGCTGCTTCAATTTCAATTTAAGGCCTTCACATTTCAATACATGATTCATGCCCCTTGCACCCATTTTAAGTTGTCAATAATAACATATTGATCATATTGGAATGCATCTTTCACAAAACATCGGGTCACAACACCAAATTATGTAAAGTATCAATCACAGCTAGAACCCAATATTTAGTCTTACCATATTTACACAGTCACTTACTTCATTACCAAACATCTTTATACATTACCAACAACTAGATGCAATCAATCAAATACCTTTGGTACACGTAAGAACATTTTGGAAGAATCAACCATAACAAGTTTTCTCACACAATTTGGCATCAAAATCTCAATTTAAACTTAACTTGAAGTCTAGGCATTTTAGCACATAGTTCACATTATTCACATATCCTCATTTACCAAGAACAACATATTAAACACACGAAGAAGTACCTCCCACATATATTTTCACAACAATAATTTGCTTAACATAATTAAACGAGTACTGCATCAATTATATTTTGAACTTACAACATTTATGCGAGCACCATTTAAGTTCGATTTATAAAAGGTAGGGTTGTGACCATACATACTGATGATATATTACATGATTTGGTGGTGCAGCGACATTAGTTGGAACAAGGGTACTCTCCTAAACAACAAGTTCTACCAATCACTCCATGGCTTAACACATTCTCCTAACAAGTCATTGGGTAACCCACTTGGACTCAATACTGGGATAAATCCCTCCTTACATGCTTCAAATTCATAGATTATGGTATCAAAATTACGAATCTTGAGAGTAACAGTTAGAGAGGAAATTAGCTCCCTATCTTGAGTCATATCGCACGAACTAGAATATTAAAGATGGGTGAAATTCCTAAATGTCCAAATAGCCTCCAACTTATAGATGTGGTCGACAACACACCGATAAGAAGGACTCTACTAGACACGGCTTCGAGACATCCTAGGACACTTTAAAACCTTAGGCTTTGATACCATGTTTGTCACGCCCCAAATTCGAGGGACATGACCGGCACTTGATCGGGTATCCCCAGTCAAGCGCACCTGGCTGCCTTTCCTATCCCACGTGTTACCCCTTATTCTCATTACCTAATAACCAAGACATTTATAGGATATAAACTCCATTAACCAAATTTTTATAAACATAACAATAATAATTTCCATTAGAAACTTCATTCAGCATAATAAAGGTATTACAATTTTTATACAACATTGCCACACATCAATATTTATCTTTTAAATTAACATGCCCGACACTACTCATGACCTGTCTACGGAGCTTCTAAATACAATTGAAGAATAATATGGAAATGCCGGCAACAAGGCTCCGGCTATACCTTATACACATCAAATAAGATCCCAAAATAAAAAGTGGCGTGAGCCACATAGGGCCCCGAATGGAAAGGGGCTCGCCGAATCAGCTGATGGGAAGTGATGAGGAGCTACGGTCGGTGGACTGGAGTACCTGCTATGGATCCACATACAATCATAACACGAATGTAGCGCCCCCGACAAAACGGACATCAGTACATTTGAATTGTAATGGTATGTATGAATAAACTTTGTCCCAAGTAAACTCAAGCCATAGACAAGTAAGTTACGGTAATAGAAACAACCAACAAATACGCAAAGGAATAACAAGACAAGCCAAACAAATTTTCAACACTTAACTTTGTTTCAAGTAGTCCTCATCCCATATACAAGTAGAAAGAAACAATAGAAGCAATAACCAAACACACATGGAAAGCACAATTAACCAAAAAAGGGATAATCAGTGCCCCACAGATTACAAACTCTCCCGTTGTCTCCTTTCACGATGCCTCATCAATGATTTCACAATAGGTACACATATCGATTTCAATGGCGATTTCGATCGCTTTCCACCCTTATTACCTCGGCCACCCTTATAACCACAACCCACACCTTATTAATTCATGTTGCGGCGTGTAACCCGATCCCAGCGTATAGTTACAATTCACAATCAACACAACAACAATCAACAATTCACAAAGATCAACAGCAACACTTCTTAAGAACAACCACAACAATTTACTAGTTTACATAACCATCAATACCATTTTCCTTCATTTTCAACAATTCATATGCAATTTAAGTCACCACAATAATTTCCCACAACAAGCCAAATATGTTATTACCACAGTTGTTCCAATTGCATCATCTATGATTTTCCTTCCATCATTTGTTTCTCAACTCTTACCACATAACACTTTCACAATCACGTATTTAGTTTATTGTCAATTAATTGAACTATTAAACCACAAATACTCAATCAGACCTGTCAACACCCAACAAACCAACCACAAGAAGTTTACAACAATCCACATAGATATTACACTCCAAGTATTCGTACACAAACAAGGTGATCTTACAAAGATTGAAGTTAGCCATACATACCTCAAAGAGCTTTTTCTTATGTTACTACAACACTCCAAAAACTCTAGAAATTCCAATCTACTATGAGACATAACAAAATTAAACACATATTCGAAAGATATTCATGAAACTAGCTCATTTGAACATTTTATCAAACACTAGTTGAGCATTTTGATTTCGAATCCCCTTTTCAAGACTTCTTTCATTCCCTAACCCAATATTTACTTATTTATGTTAAACAATCTTCTCACAACCTAATTTGTACATGCATGTATACACAACACTAAAATACCCAAGAATCATACCTCAATAACCCATCTTATACTCTAAACTCGAAATTAAAACCTAGGGCATAGAATATTACCTCTTTGATGAAGAACTTGCGATTGGGTTCTTCGATTCTTGAAGGTTGATGCAAGATTTGGGTTATTTAGATGTTGGGGTTCCTCCTTCTCTCTCTAAAGTACTCTCACCTCTCTTAAAAATCAGTAGGAAATGACCAATAAAGCCCCAAAGGCTATATATCAAATAGGGTTGGGTTATGAAAATAAAAATATAACCATGCGATATCAATTCTGCTATAGTATAATGCACCACATAATGGACATGCGGGCTGGAGAATGCATCGCAAATTAGGCAGCCAAAAATGAGCTACACTGGTTCAATCTGCGGTCAAAATGTGGATCGTAGAGTAAAAATGCGGACGCAGATTTGACCTGACACGAGATCACATTTTCCATCCTTTGGTAATTTGATCATAAATTTGTGTAGGAATGTCTAAATGATGAACAGTTTGAAGTTGGAAACTAGAATCAAAGGGATTTCATTTGATATGCTATTCACCACATAAAACCTTATACATAATTATATATTTGAAGTGGAGCCTTGTGCGAATCCATTTGGAATTTTGGCCTATTTTGAAAATTTTCGCATTTGGTGTACACCTAGGTTTCCATTGGATCTTACATCACTTACCATAAGACTTATACTTATATTTACCAAGTCTAATTGATGTCCCCATGTTATTAGTAAATAAAAATATTATAATAAGCTTATGTGACACTACGATATCCTAAATTACTTAGCGGAATTTTTCGGGGCCTTACACAGAGCCTCCCTTGAAAATGTTTATTCCCGGGGGTTGCTCAGTTCTAGACGACTTTAAGGTCGAGAGACCCTCACACAAATAGGACCGGGGTGAAGGAACGTCAAGGTAAATTTGCTCCATGACCGAAGATTTCCTTCCCATGGTCCGAAAGGACTACAACTAAGAAGGCAATAAATTTACACTTACCCCTTCACACTGGACCCGGTATACCCAGTTGATTAAAATTTTTGCAAGAGGTACAAGGTGTGCCTCAGACGTCATTATGTAGGATCGTGAATCTCCTCTACTACTTCATAAAAAAGACTAAGTCACGTTGTTTACGATCGATCATCTACTTCGATTATATACTCCCTGATTTTTTTAGGGGGACTGATCAAGCTTACTTGCGGGGATAACAAGGACCCTTTTCTAAGTATTGACGAATATTGAGAATGGGGCTGGTAGAGATGCTTTGTTTAGATGTAGACCAAAGACTTGATTCCCCCAAGTTCATGCCATTCCTTGAGAAGTGAAATGCATCTCGTAAGTACAGCCTCTCCTTAAGCGTTAATATTTTTATTTATTATATTTCTTCTCATTTGCATTTGTGGTTGTGCAATTATTGCCTGGGTTCTGAATATGATCCCCCAGCTTAAGGATTGGATCAAGGGCATCCGTACTCAAATGCCGTATTTCGAGTGCACATAGCACGGACTTTCAAAGCGCCGATGGTAGGCACGTTCTCAGGGTAAGGCCTCTTTCTGAATAGTTAATACCACGTTTCTAGCTTTCATCATACCAACTTTTCTTTCCCTTTGTTGTAGGCTTGCCTAAGACCACCAAACTTAGGCATTTGGAAGTGAATGAGGAAGTGCCCCAGTCCATTGTTCCATCCATCGTAGGGTAGCCCGGGGCTGCCATGGATGAAAAGAAGAAAAATAAGAGAAAATATTCGGGCTCCCCGAGCTCTGAGGTGAAGAAACCAAAGAAGAGGGTGGCCCGCAAACCCAAAAATAGCTCTAGCTCTTGGGTGTTAGACTCCGACTTTCTCCTTCGGCTCAGGGATGAACTGGAGGATGATCTCATTTTTGTTAGGCATGGGGTGACCTTTCCCGAGGAGTAGGAGGCATCTAAGGGGGAGATTCGTGAGGTGATCCCCATCAAATCAAGCAATTTATTTGGATACCCGGGGTAAGACAGCCAGGACGTCGGCTATGCTCTAAAGGAAGTGCAAGTATAATTGAGATTTTGGGGACACCCTTCTACACTGATTCCATTCTTGAAGAGGCTCAAGCAAGAAAAGAGAAGTTGAACGAAGGAGTCCACAGTGCGGATGACCATGTTCACTTCTTTTTCGACGGTGTGAACTCGTTTGCTTTGGAAGATTTCTTCGGGCTTGTTGATAACTAATTTTCCCTACGTATTTTTATATATACCAAAAATACTTTAATGACATATACATGGATATATAAGCACACCCAAGTATTTTAGTATTATTCCCAAATTTTTAAAGAATTTTTAGAACCAATTTTTTATGTTTTAACAATACAAAATCCAATGATTATTTCCAAAATTATATTTTTGGTGAATAACCTATTTTATTCTCATATTTACATCAAAATATAATTAAGATAATTTTTGTACATTTTTACAAATTTGCTCAGTATTTTTAAAGCTAATTGCATTTAAATATAATTATAGCCTATTTTACGATTAATAGTATTTTATAATTGTAAAATAAGTTCTCATATTTTTTTAATTAATACACATATATTATTAATTGGTTCAGCATCTTCAATTTTCTTTTGAATTCATTTTCTACTATTTTTATAAAATAAAAAGGGAAAAGTGGCTATTTTAATTTTGGCCACATTTTATTTCAATTATAACCTCAATTTCATTTCAATCTTAACCCCAATTGACCCCAACCCTAATGCCTAATTGGGCCAACCCAATTCCAATTTAACCCAACCCCTGACTCATAAACTAAACCCACCCGGGATCCTTTTAAATCCAGGCCGTTGATCCTCTTGATCAACGACCACAAATGAACTCTAACCCTTATTTCTCTCAGATAGCCGCCCCCAAACTCTCTCAATCTCTCAAATGCTCCCCAGCTGTCGGAGCCCTAATCGCCTCCCTCGTCTTCTCCGATCAATCTCATCGGAGTCCATGGCTTCTCAGGCCATGGACGTCCTGTGCTCACATTCGTTTCCCCCAAGCCTTGATCATTAGAGCTATTCCGAGGTCCGACCTCGATGGGGTTCGAGTTGATCCTCCACAGATCTTTGGTTCTATAGCCTCTACGATCGTGTTCCAGCGTGGTCAAGCTTTAAGAGCCTATCTATGGCTTAGATCTGTTCGAGACCAGACCCTTTTCAAGGCTTCTCATTTCTAGGGTTTTTTGGAAACCCTAAAGTATTCGAGATTCTTTCTTCGTTTATTTGCCTATATCTGTGTTTAACCTATGCTATATTTGACGTTTTGAGTGTTTTTCCCAAATTTGCTTTTCAAAATCATTGTTTGTTCAAATTAGGGTTTATGAAAGTCTTTCAATTCTTGTTCTTTTCTTTTAGATGTTTGTTTGTATTATGCTCATACGTTTTCCTCCTCTATTACGCATGTATTATATTTCTACTTTTATATGTATGCTCACATGGTTAGTCTGTTTCTCTCACTCTTCTACCATGCGTATTTACTATTGAGTTTCTTGATGTTTGGCTTTCCTGAACTATGTTCGTGTTCTTGTTAAGCATGTTTTGTATGATTCTGTTTAAACCCGCATCCTTTCTTAAGTTCCAAAGTTTTCTGAACATGTTCTTCATGGCTTGAAGTGTTTTCCTTTCTTTGATTGTTTCAAGCCTGCTATTGTATTTGCCTGATTCTCATGAGACTCATTGAGTCTGTTCACTTGCCTTCTCGTTTCTATGTTTGATTCGATAGGGAAACCCTAGAATTTTGGGGTTTTCTTGATAAATTGAATTAGGGTTCCACTTTTGGGACCCTGTACCTTCAGACTCACTATGATTCACTGGCTGAACTCGTATTCTTTTGTTTATGATTCTAAACACTTCAATGTTAGACTCTTCTGTTTAATTTTTTTTCTTTATATGCTAGAAACTCCTCTTTCAAGGTTTTTGGTGATTGTTTGATTGATTTTGGATCCCTTTGATAGGGTCTTGATAGATTGCCACTGATTTTCTTTGGTTAAGCCCTCTTTACCTATTTCTAGTTCGGTTCATTCGATTTAAAACTTGGTACTTTGATTTTGTTAATTGTTTGATTGATTAGCTTTCCTTTCTCTTTACAAATTAATTACTATTGAAACTTTTCCTTAAATATACCTCATGTATTTTCCCTTCTTATGCCACTATGAAGGATTTTATTCAAATGTCCTTTTCTTGTTTACACTTTTCCATTTGAAATTAAATCCCTTGACTAAAGGAATAATATTTGAGACTGATTTTAAAGGGTTTTCTTACCTTTCTTGTTTGCTTTTCTACACTATAATGGAGGCTTCCCTTCTACACTTTTAGACACGAACACAGAACCGTCTGAGTTCCCAATTCACTTTCACTTAAATTCTATCTTTTGATACTTACACTACTGCGGACTTTGCTTAGTTTCTTCTGCACTCTTTACTTCTAAACCGGTATGTCTCACTTAGTTTATATGCCTCAAGAACAATGTGTTTAATTCTGTCCGTATGGTTTCTAGCATATTATTATGTGTCTCCTCTTTCCTTTATAGCCCAGCATTTAAATAATCTGTGCAGTTGTTTGTTTGTTGTGAATCTGATGCTTTATGAATTCCCTCACCCCTTTACCCCCTTTGTATGCGAGTTTACGGTTTAGGGCATAGCACCCAAATATTATTGTCTATGACCCTGAACTGGGTTCATTGAACTCTTTAACTCAAACAATTCCCACTTCCCATTCTCCCCATTATGTGTTTGAGCCTTGACTTAGGTGTGATAGTGTCCTAATCACTATCCAGACCTTTGTCTAACCTTCAAAAGGTCCCTTGACTTGTTCAACTAAACAAGTGGTCAGGGGTGTGCCAACCTACTTTATGGCTAGGCATGACCACCACCTATCATGGCCCCTAATTCCCTTTCGCTTTGCACTTACTCCTAGCTTTAAGTTCTGCCCTATCTTGCAATCTATTCTTTGGGACCCCTGAGTTCCCTCTGAACTTGGGTGCCTGAAGGCTGACTGTTCCACACTGCACCATTCTGTTCATAATGGCATCCTTGGTGTAAGCAATGCCTGGAATCCCTGAGGTTCCTTGGAATTTTAAAACACCATGGATAATGAGAAGGCTATGGAGATCTGGACCTCGGAGTTGGTTAAATACATATTATTGGACAATAAGATTGAATTATGCTGCTTGGATCCAGCTGTTAGTTTTTGGTGTATTTTTTTTTGTTATTTCAGTTGATTCATTGGGTTTTAATAACTCGTATAGAACTCGGGGAATCTATTAAAAGGGTTTGGGAGGGGTTTTACCTTCTTGCATCAATAAAGGGTAGATATCATGACTTTAGGACTTTAATTTTTTCTTAACAAAAATCCTGCACATAAGATGATTCGATGTTTCTGATTCAAGTCACCTAGATACCATGACTAGAGGGTATAATGTTAATTATGATATAAGTCATCTAGAAATTCTACCTATAGGGTTTAATGTTTAGTCATATTGCAAGTCCCTAGAGATCCTACCTGTAGCACCTTAACGTTCATGTAATCAGTGTATATAGAAATCATGCCTATAGGGAATGCACATGCATTAGGCAAACTATAGGTTAATTAAACAATCATCTCTTTTAGCAGTTCTTAACAGACTTTTAAAATCAAAATATAGATATCATGCCTATAGGATTTCACATCAAATCCGATTCTTCTTAAGCAATAACAATCCGTTAACTGGTCCTTAACGTCTTAATGTTTTCAGCCTTAATCGTTTCACAAAAATTCTTTTGAGTCAGTATAAATTTGAGTTCTTCAAATATGCACCTTTTCAGAAGTGATTTCTTTCTAACATTCCGCCTAAACATTTTCCAATTAAGTTTTGGCCTTCCTGAAAGTGTCTTTAAAATAGTTCTACAGCTTACTCTTTCTTTAAGTATTTCTGTCTCTGGAACTCCTTCTATGGTTTACACTCGAACAGTCTAATGATTCTTTTAAAACTTATTTCTAACTGACTGCAGTCTGTACTTTCCTTTCAAAACTCTTCGGCATTAGACTACTTTTTCTGAAACCATTACTTTCTAAATCACTCTCTTAAAATACCTTCATTTCTGACAATTGGATCCAAGTTGCCTAACGCAGACTTTCTATCTAAATATATGTTTTAAACTAGTCCGCTGCTTATGTTTAACTTAAAGACCCAAATCAATATATGTAAAGGCATGCTAGACTATATGTTATTTGATTTACGGGGTGTATGTGAGCCTTACCTATTTGTTTGTTCATTTCCCTCTACTTGTTACTTGTTTTTTTTGAATGTCGATTAGAATTTTGTCCTTTAAACTCCATAAAGGCTCTATCCATTTCTTCCTAGTTTAGGATTAGAAGTTCTAATGCCCCGCGACTGATAGTTTGGGACGGGTAATAGCATGCGATAGGCCAACGATACCATACCGCGCTCCAATACCTCAATGGGGTAGGAAGGGTAGACATAGAGATGATGATTACACGATAACACTATGCGTACAATCAGGTACCGGTGTTGTGCGA
Organism: Nicotiana noctiflora; assembly: GCA_032618575.1. NCBI lineage: Eukaryota > Viridiplantae > Streptophyta > Magnoliopsida > Solanales > Solanaceae > Nicotiana > Nicotiana noctiflora. Next base: position 16,307 of record JASVEL010003764.1, on the reverse strand, counting down.
ATGATCCATGTAATGTATAAACCTAGGACCCCCCCCCCTCTTTATTAGCTGCTATTTTATGATTTTAAAAGATGTCCAAATCCTTTTTTCTAACTATATCTTTTATCTTCTCAAGCTATTTGCATCATTTATTTGATCTCTCTCGCGTTGTGTAACCCTTCTTAAAATTAGAATTGCTATCTTCCAAATTTCAACATTCATTAAAATTTTTTCGCGTTCTTATTTGCAAACGTTTCCCATATATGCAGTGCTTGCTTGCTTGTTTGTTTACTTCCATTTAAAGTCATAATTGTATCATGGTCGGGAACCATACTAGTGGATCTTGAGAGATGCTTAACACCTTCCCCTCAAGATAATTTCAAGCCCTTGCCCGAACTCTGGTTTTCATCTTTAATTCTTCTAAAAAGTGTCCTAATACACTATAATCACTCAGTGGCGACTATCCAAACTCTCAAAAACCCAATTTCCAAAGTGGGAATAGAGTTGTCCTCCCAAATGTCGTAAGCCCGATTTCGCTTTAGAAAAAGGGGGCGTCGACAGCATGGCGACTCTACTGGTGAATTTTTAGGCTTTTACCATTGCATGCTATACGTGACTTTATTGCTTTCTTTTATTGCTTTTATTTAATGTCTTTATTTGAAACTGACTTGTTTCTTTTATTTTTTTTACTTTCATTTAACGCTTTTCCATCAATGCTGTACTATTTTTTGAGCAATTATTGTAAACTTTATTGTATGAACGTGAAAATACATATCAACATGTTTCATTCTTGTAAATTGCATTTTTCAACATCATATTCCACTGGTGCCAAATAAATACTATAGCAAAGTTTATAATGTGTAGTTGCACACTTCCAATACTATCATCCCCTAAATTTGGCAAAGACGTATTTGCGGTAAAACCAGTCGATCAACGGTGTAGTCGATGGTTTCGTGCCTTTCCCTCTTAAGTTGTCCGCTCAAGGGAACCAGTCTAGCACTTCAAAATAGAAACCTTACTTTGTTAAACAATACATGCATCATGGTCAAACCTAGCTGAGTCAGTTATGTTGTCTGTGAGCACATGATTTTTGCATCGGGCAATTAATTCCAAAATTAAAATAAATATATATTTTTGAGTGCAATTACATGCTTTATTTGAAATTAGCTACACTTTGTGTGTTTGAATAAATAGAAATTAGGAAAAAATCAAAAAATTAGGCTAGGTAATTACTTTGTTTTAATTAATTAGTTTTAAGAAGAAAACTAGCAAAAAAAATAGTTTAAATAGCGGAAATTAGGGAAACAATAGTAGAAAAATTGAAAATAATATTAGATAATTAGGTTAAGTAGGAAATTAGGTTTTTATAATATTCTATAAAAGAAAAAGAAAAAAAATACAAAAGGAAAATACATAAAAAAATAAATAACTTCAGAAAATACAAAAAAATATATATATAGGTTTAATAAAACTGGGCCAGTTGAAATTCATTTGTTTGGCCCAGTGAATTGGCCCAAGAGGTGGCCCGTCTGATCCGTGTAGAAGATGCAATCTCAGCCGTTCATCAGGCTGAATCCAACGGCTTGAATAATTAGTTGAATTAATGGTTTAATTGAAATTCCTGGATTAATCCGAGACGTCCGTCTAAGAGGATCTGACGGAAGAGATATTTGGTCTCCCAGGACAACCAAATGGTGCCGTTTTAGTAACGCACACACGAGCCGTCGATCTTCATCAAGCGAACGGCTCAGATCACCTCAGCCTTTCCAAGTATAAAAGGCTCTTGTCTGAATAAGACGAGCCATTGCATAATACTTAGCCCTAGCCGCCCTTGATGTCTTCTCTTCTCTCCATCTTCATCCCTATCTTCAACCAGAAAACCATGGCCGGCCATGGCGGCCACCACCCTCCACAGTGGTCGCCGGCCTCTCTAATCCCTCCTCTCTTCTTTTCCTTCTTCTTTTCCTTCTTCTCCATCAAAACCCCCTAAACAGGTCCCTTTCTTTTGAAACTCCGGTCACCGGAACTTCGCCGGTGACCACTCAAACAACGAGAATCGTCCCCAAACCAATGCCATTCGAACCCTCTTTACCTGATCTACCCAACCATGCCACCCACGACCCTCGAATCTCCCCGGATCTCGTCGAATATCCAAAAGAAGGTCGCCGGAACCCTAACTGCGGCGACTCCAAAACTCAAACTCCCAAAGATCTTACCTTTACCCTTCCAAATACCCATCACAAACCCGAAAACCCCAAAAGACTTCACCTTGGAGTCTGCAAAGAAAACCAGAAAGAGAAAAATGAGGAAAAAGAAAACGAAAAAAAAGAAACAAGGGAATAAGAAAGTCTGAAGGAGTCCGAGAGAGAGTGAAAAAGGAAAGAAATAGGAAAGCTTGGGGGACAGACCCCGCCAAGCTAAGTACCCCACCCCTTTCTTTGTTCTTTTGACTTTCTTGATTTTGTTTGTGTTTGTATTGTCTTGCATGTTCTGTTTGTTTTTGTTATTTATGTGTTTCACATGTTAGTCGTAGGGTTATTCTTTGCTTTTTTCTGTTGCTTCTGTTCTTGTTTCGAGCTTGAATTTCACATGCTAGTTTAGAATGTTTTTTGCTTATCTTTCATTCCTTTCACTTTTTGCTTATCTTCTCTTGTTTCACAGTATGTCCTGTATATCCTTGTCTGTTAGCCTGTTCTTCTCCTATTTCTTAACCTGTTCTTTTGAGTCTGCTAGTGATAGGATTTTGTTTGTTATCTGACTTGTTTTGATTTCATGGTTCTTTACTCTGAGTTCAAATATCTCGTCTTTCTGACTGTTAGTTCCTGATTCATCTCAAAAGCATGACTATGATTCTTCACTTGTTTAGCCGTTTAGTCATTAGCTATAGCTATCTCGCTTGTTTGCTTCTCTATATAGATTCCTGTTCTGATATCCTTTCTTTTGTCTCTATTCTTGTATTCTGTTAGTTTTAGGCCTTTCAATCTTGTTGGTCTTCGACATCTCCTTTTGCATGTTTAAGTTTTGACTCTAGTCTTCTTTGCTAGTTTTTGATAGATGTAGTATGCTTCTTCTCTGTTATTTCACATGATAGATGTAGTATGCTTCTTCTCTGTTACTTCATATGATAGATGTAGTATGCTTCTTCTCTGTTATTTCACATGATAGATGTGGTATGCTTCTTCTCTGTTACTTCACATGATAGATGTAGTATGCTTCTTCTTTGTTACTTCACATGATAAATATAGTGTGCTTCTTCTTTGTTTCTTCTTTTTTGTTACTTCACATGATAGATATAGTGTGCTTCTTCTCTGTTTCTTCATATCTTTTCTTTATCCTCATCATATTTATCATATATATATATATATCAAGGCTAGTCTTAGTACTTGAAAGTGAATTATGATTACCATGCTTATGTTATTCTGAGCCATGTTGACTGTTTTATGAGAGTCTGTGCTTATATGTGCCATGAACCTTAAAGGTTCTGAAGTTTTTCAAACTATCATATGACTTGAACTGGTAGTAACTAGGTCTGAATTGACATGAATTCATATTGTATCACATATAGTCTGATGGTATAAGTTAATTGACTAAACTTCAACCATATCAATTGTTTCCTCTGAGTTTGAGTTGATTAATGCATGTTTATTGGAGTATATATGTTTTTGTATGCAATGCATGTTGAGGATGATTAAGTTTTTGCTAGTTTTTGCTTCTTATGAATGTGTGATTAACTGTTTGAAATTTAGGGGAATTGGTTATAGCTGCTAATATTAGGTTCCAAGAAAATGGCTAGTTTTAAAATAGGTTAAAACTGAAAATGAACAAAATAGGCTATAAGTTTAATAATTGACCTAAGAGTGGTCAACTTTGCAAAGGTTGACCAACTCTATAAGGTCCCAACACACTGACCCACTTCAAAAGGGGCTAGTTGTGCAAAAGATTGGTTGAGTCTACAAATGCAGACTCACCAAGGCTCATTTGAGCCCTAAACATTAAAGTGGCCAGGCCTGCAAAGGCTTTGGGCCCAACTACGTTCAGTATTTGGGCTTCAGTTGCCCAGGCTAAGCCTCAACTTGAGACTGGCCATTAGTTTAATTGTCTGAAAGCTTTAATTAAGCAGGCTAGTCCTGCAAATTAGTTTAATTAACTTTAATTGAACAAAGATAGGTTATTAGGAAATAATTGACCTAAGATTGGTCAACTTTGCAAAGGTTGACCAACTCTATAAGGTCCTAACACACCAGCCCACCTCAATAGGGGCTGGTTGTGCAAAACTAGCTAGGTCTGCAAATGCAGACTTGCCCAGGCTCTTTTTTGAGCCCTGAACATTAAAGTGGCCAGGCCTGCAAAGGCTTTGGGCCCAATTATATTCAGTAATTGGGTTTAATTACCCAAGCCAAGTCTCAACTTGAGACTGGCTAAGCTTTAAATAGGTTAATTATAATAATAAGGCAGGCCAGTCCTGCAATTAGTTTAAAATTGAAATAAGAGATCTTAATTAACTGAATGTGGATTAAAAGAGGCTAAAATTGAAATAGTTCCCTAAGGTAGAGTTGGCCAGTCCTTAAATACCAATGCAAGGACTGGCCATTAGTTAAATAAGTCCCCAAAATGCTGAAACCTGACCTAGGTAGGCCGGGTAAATCAGCAATGTCCTTAGGGGAATAATTGGAAACCAAATAGGTAAAATAGTGAATAGTTTGAAACATAAGAGGGTAAGGGAGTCATTTGTACCCCTGATTTCTGCAATTTTGCAGAGATTTAAGGGTATAATGGTCTCCCTAAAAAGGGAAATCAGTAAAAATACCTAACCCTTAAGGTTACATTGGTAAAAGACCCATAAAAGGAATCTTTGGAACCTTCAAGCACATGCTGGAAGGGTTTCTGTTAACAGAATTTGGGGTCTAAGTGAATTTTTTATAATTTTAAGAGGGGAAGAAGTGGGATTTAATCCCATACATTCTCCCCAAGTCTCAGCCCTGGCTGATTCCTATAAATACTCCCAAAAAGAGTAGAATAGGGGCTCGCTTTTGGATAAGAAAAGTTCAGAGTAAAAGATAGTAATATAATAATAGTTTTCTGCATTTATTCGAGTGAGGATCTTGTTCAGTCGCCTGTGTTTGTGGTTTTCTGCTCGAGTGTGTGCCTGGGTTTCTTGTGTTGCTGTTGCTGTGGTTTTTGCTTTGGATCTTCAGTCAATCTGTTGCATTTGCTGTTCGAGTCTTGCTGTTACTTATCTGCCTAATCCCCCTAGACTCATTGGAATTTCTTGTTGATTCAGGTACATTTCTCCTTCATTTGATGTTGTAATGGCGAGCTATTTGAGATGAAAAATGAAGATCTGGATTATTTTATTATCTGTTATGTAATTTTAGTTTAAATTTATAGTGTATTACAATAGATAGTAGAGAAAAACAAACACAAAAGATGTAATAGCTAGTATAATAGTAGTGGTATAGTAGTAGTATAGTCATAGTCATAAATCACTTAGTTAAATAGGTAAGAATCATAAAACAAGGCTAAATAACCCTGATATGAATCGATAACAACAAGTCCAGCCAACTCACATAGGTAATAAGATTTGGAAGTTGATATCTGGATTCGAGTAAGTTTAAAGAGGAAACAACCTGATTGAAGCAATAACTGGGGTGAAACTGGCTTTGATAACATTAAATAAGCTTGGCTCGTAGTAAAATCAGTAGTTTAATCATGACAAGTTTTTGAGCCGCTAGATTAAAGTGTTTTAAGTTCCATTCATGATTGTTTAAACTGGTGATTATCCTACTCGTAAACAAAGGCTCAGATGTGATTAAGTTTTAACAAAGGGAAACAAATAGATAGTGAAACGGTTTAAGTAGGACAGATCTGTGATGATATGAGGTTTAGCCCATAATGAAACCAGTGATATAATTAAGCATCAATGAATAACTTGTTTAACCTCTTTTAGATATTGTAATTAGTTAGCCAAATCATTCTTATTTGATCAATGCTCATAGATAATTAAGTTGTGCTCTTAGATTTTTCTATTTTGACCAGTAAACAATTAGACATTAGTATAAAACTTTAGTTGTAAATTGGCTTGAAGATAGTCTGTTGAGTTCAAGTGTATCGATATTTGATTTAGAGTTAGCAATCTATGTATTAACTTTCCTTTTCTGATAAATAAAAGTAATTCTATTTCATTCTCAGTGTCTGTTCTACTATGAATTCAATATTGTCCGTTTGCCATTGTTATCATAAATATGGTCTGGGCCTGTTATACAGCGAAGGCTTGGACTGTGCTAGTGAATCCGCTAGGCCATTGAGCCTAAGCCTGATCCAGGTATTTATATGGTGTTGTCCTGAATATTATTCCAAAAGTCCAGGCCCGATGGAGAAAGAAAATATATAGGCCTGGAATGTGATCGGATAAGGAAAAAATAGATATAGAAAATATAGCCAAATATTAGTACTGAACCTTAAATAAAAATTGGGACGAGCCTCGCCCGATATCAAACAACGGGGCCCCCTAGTAATGATGTATATAATAGATCCGGGAAGGCTAATAGCGAATTCCATAGATTTTCCCAAAAGATTTAAAAGCAGATAGACGTTACTTAGGGCACGATTTAACATACTTTCCTATGAAATGAGTGTGCACTTGGTGCGACTCAAATCTAAATCTCAACAAAGCTGAAATATACCGAAAGTCACAGGCGTACTGGTTGCGGTGTGACTCGAGGCATGTTTTCGCGATGTCGCAAATTCCGTAAAAATATTTAAGTGAAAAGCACTATGTGTTGTTTAAAATCTATATTGAGTCAAACAAGAGTCGGGAACGACAATTGAGCGACCGTGCTAAAACCACGGAACTCGGGAATGCCTAACACCTTCTCCCGGGTTAAGAGAGTTCCTTATCCGGATCTTTGCTTCGCAGACATTCTTAAAAGAGTCAAATTCCTCGGATTCGGGATTAACTGGTGACTTGGGACACCATTATCTTCCCAAGTGGCGACTCTGATTAATCTCAACAAAATCCCAAACCGATTATCCTTTAATTGGAAAAACTCCTTCCTCTATGCTATTATATTTGTTTCGGGTGTTCGAGCGTCGAGGTATACCCTACGAGTGTATTTATATGCTTATTTCCTAAAATGGGGTAGTAAAAAGGGAGGTGTGACAGCTCTGGCGACTCTGCTGGGGATCCCAACCCCGCACTTCGGTTTCAGGGTTTAAGAATTCGAGCACCTTAGAATTGCCGTTCGTGATATTGTTTGACTTCATTATATGATTTGAACAACATGCTATGTGTTTTATCGCTTTGATATTATATGGATTGTATATAAAAATTGTGCCGAAAACCCTTCTCTTCTTCACCCCCGGGGATGTGCTTACTGGTTGAGACTCCCCTTTCTGTTAAAGTCACCTCAAATTAAGAAAATAGAGGCCGAATAAGTTACAAAGCCGATTGACTCCGCGAGTCACCGGTACGTAGCCCCCTCCTCGATTCGAGTTGTCCGCTCGGGTATACGGTCTAGCATTCTATGAAACAATAAGGTGTTGAACATAGGTCTAGGACGATTATTTGCATCATATCTGACTTAGGGGACTCAACACAGGGGTTGGGTCCATCTAGGACAGGTGACCCGGTATTTGGAAAAGACCGAGCATATTATGTGTTGCATTATTATTGTCCTTAATCGTTATGCGGACCGGCAAAAATCCCGAGATAGAAAAATTGTTGAAAAAGAAAAAGAGAGGTAAATAAGAGTTAGTGAAAATGAGTATCCAGAAAACCCGAAAAAAAATGGTTTTGTTGAAATTAGTGGTCAATTAATCTAACCGAACTACGCAGGTTTGATTCTCGCCATTAGGTGGCATACGTAGGCAACCTTTAAACGGGTCCAACCACACTTTTAGAAAAAGACCAAAAAGATTTTTAGTTTCAAATAATCGAAGTGATTGCTATTTTTGGAAAATGGCCGAATGTTCCGAAAGGACGCCGGAAGGCTGTTTTGGCAAAAACGGCCACTTCGAGAGTCATGATTCTTTAAAAAAAAATGAAAATTTGCATTGAAAAAAGATTTTTTCTCTTTTCTAAATAAAATCGCTTTAATAAATGTGCAGGACGAGCACAATGTTGAATGAACATTTCTCCTTAATGAATAAAATCCCTTTGGAGCTGAAACTGTGGTGGCAAGACATGGGAACGGAAAATCGGGACTGGGTCAAGGGTTACTTGAAAGATCTTACGGGATTATTGGACATAATTCTCCGAGGTGACGTGATTAGAGCATTGGTCACATATTGGGACCCAACACACAATGTCTTACATTTCCCGGATTTTGAACTCACTCCTACTCTAGAGGAAATTTCTTTCCACATAGGGAAGAACGAGGTCCCCCTAAAAGGAAAATACCCGGTATCTCCAAGAACGGTAACGGTGCATCGTTTTCTGGATTCTCTGAAAATTGCCAGGAATGTCCACAACGAAGAATTAGCCAACGGATTTTGCTCCTTAAACTTCATCTATAGTAGGTATGGACACATCGGGGGTTTCAACGACTCCACAAACAAGTTATGCAGCAAGTCCAACCGAGCAAAATGGGAGGAGCATCGAAGGTTTGCTTTCTTAGTGGAATTTCTCGGAATTGTCATATTTCCGAGAAAAGATGGGCACATCAGCATAAAGGTTTCCGGAGTAGCGAGCACATTGATAGTACAAGACAATTGTACTCTAGCTCCAATGATTGTAGCTGACATCTACCGTGCTCTGACTGCATGCAAAGCTGGAGCCAACTTCTTTGAAGGGTGCAATTTGATTTTGCCGATTTGGTTGATTGAACATCTATGCCATCATCCTTCGTTCTCAAATTATGGTCCGACCGGACGAACATGTCTGGAAGAATTCTGTACGAGAACAAAAGAAGTCAAATTGCCAGAGGGAGTAAAGGATTGGATTTCGCATCTTCGATCATTGACTGATGGCCAAATCGATTGGACATATGATTGGCTACCTCTTGACGAGGTAATATATATGCCGACAGAAGGGTCACCTTTTTTGATCATGGGCTTAAAAAGCATCCAACCTTACGCCCCATACAGGGCCCTGCGACAGCTGGGTAGATGTCAAGTTATTCCGAGAGATGGGGACCTCAGTTCTCAAGCTATAGAAATTGGTCCGGATGGGCAATTCCCGGAAGCAAAGATCCGTCAAATTTGGAATGAGTGCCAAAACCTGAAAGTGGATACTTGTGTGCAAAATAGAGCTCGGGGAGAAGTATCATCTGGATATTTCACATGGTATCGACGGGATGTTGAGCATGAACGGCTTTCGAAAAGACCTCCCTTGCAAGATTTGGTAGAACAGTCTAAGGAAAATCAGAATTGGGCGGCCAAAGAAAGAGAATATAAGACCAAAATCAGCTTGTTGGAGGAACAATTGAGGAATCTCCAGTTTGAAAGTGGTTTACAGGCAGCATCTGATGAAGGAGAGAAAAAGCAGCTGAAAAAAAGAAAACGAAATGTTAAAGGCTCAGGTTGCTCAAATGAAAATTGCATCCGAGACCCCCGTTCACTTAGCCCGGGATGAGAAATTGATTGAGACCCTCCAGCGCAAAGTGAATGACTACAACTTTGACTTGGACAAGGCCGAAAAGGAATTAGTCAGGGCTCGGAAGCAAATAACCAGAGATGCTGAAGAAAGGATCTCGAAGAGGAGAGAGAGCATTGTTACACAACTATGGCTCGACTAGAGTTGGAGTTGCAGCAAATACAGAAAGATAACCAACATACCTTGGATGCTCGCACTGAACAGATAAGCCGATTACTTCAAGAAAAAGGGGTCATTCGAGAGAAGATTGTTTGCATTGCTCAATACATCACCCGAAAGAGTCAACTGTGTGAAGATATGTCCCGAGCAACCTTTGTATCAGCGGTGAAGTTCTTCGTGCAACAAGTCATGTCTGACCTGGATAGGCTCCAAAGGGGATTAGCATATAGGCCCGCGGCAAGACCGAACGATGTCTCGCGGGCACTAGGAGCATTAATGTATTCATAAGGCATGCATCTTATTTTTTGTATTTGTTCGCATTAGCATTACAACATCATCTTGTAAACCAATGTTTTTGAACTATCAATGAAAATCAAGTGTTGTTGTCAATTCTTTTGCTCTATGTTATTTCTTTTAATTACGATAGGCAAATAAATAGGAACGCAATATTGAAAAGAAAAAGAAAAAGAGAGAGATAAGGAAAAAGAAAAGAAAAAAAGAGAAAAGAAGAAAAAAAATGAAAAAAAAAGAAAAGAAAAAGAGAAAAAGAGATGATTCAAATAAGTAAAGGCCGGGATGATGCATGACGACTCGGGGAAAATGTGTTTACTTTAAAGTCATTGCATCTTACCTCTCCATGCGCTAACAACTAATGGGTGTTGATGTTTGTGAGCTTCAGATTTTTGTGGCAACTGGCATTCTGGCTACTCACCCTTACAACACGAGATATAAGAAAATGACAAAAGCTGTGTCGCAAAAAATTGAGGCAACTATCATGGATCCCGCACAAGAGGAAGAAATTGTGGATGTAGCGGGGATGAAGGAAGAGATGTACAAATTAAAATAGCAGATGGCCGAAATGTATCAGGCTTGGTCTAGAGGTCAACCCCTGCCAACTTACCCTGCCAATCCCACATACATCCCTCCAGCTAACCCCAATCCGGAACCACCCACATTGAATGCACCCTCTGCATACCCCGATTACCATCACTATTATGCCTCCACTTCCCAAATACCACCACCTCCAACAAAACCAGTACCATCCCATCCACCCCAAGTTGCTCCAGTGTATGTGGCACCTCCACCTGCCACCCTGCACAAATCATCTAGTGAACCAGTGTTCCACATACAAGATCCTCATTACTACCCACCCGAACCAACTTTCCGACAGCACGAATCCCACAATTCGCTGATGGAGATGAGTGAAGAGAAACTTGCTAAAAATGCGGGGCAAGAGGAGATGGCTAGGAAAGTGAAAAGTTTGGAAAATGCCTTTCGCAATATGAAAGGATTGGGAGGGCAAGTGAGCGTGGCATACAATGATTTGTGTATGTTCCCTGAAGTGCAACTTCCTGCTGGATTTAAGTTGCCGAAGTTTGATATGTCTAGCGGACATGGAGACCCGGTGGCCCACCTCAGGGGTTATTGCAGTAAAATGAGAGGTGCAGGAGGCAGGGATGAGCTGTTGATGGAGTATTTTAGCCAAAGTTTAAGCGGTTCTGCTTTGGAGTGGTATACTCGCCAGGATCATACAAGGTGGTTCGTTTGGGACGATCTCGCGAAAGCCTTCGCGAACCATTTCCAATACAATCTGGAAATCATACCAGATAAATTATACCTTACGAAGATGGAGAAAAAGCTAGGAGAAAGCTTCAGAGAGTTCGGTTTTAGATGGAGGGAGCAGGCTGCAAGGGTAGATCCACCGATGAAGGAAGGAGAAATGGTGGATTGTTTCCTACAGGCTTTGGAGCCTACTTATTATGGTCATTTAGTGTCAGCAATTGGAAAAAGTTTCAATGAGGTTGTGAAGATGGGAAGCTTTGTTGAGGAAGGTTTAAAAACAAACAAGATCATGAGTTTTTCGGCAATTAAGGCCACGAATCAAGCAATACAGACTGGGAACGGAGGAGCAATTAGAAAGAAGAAAAAAGAAGAAGTAGTAACTGTGGAAAGCAGGCCTTGGAACCGTAACCAACATCAACAACCACCAAGACCATACCGTCCATACCCACGAAACCCGTCAACTCCATACAGCCCACCAACCCCATACAATGCACCAGCCACATATAACCCACCGCCACCATATTACCCACCAACTACCCCGCACTATCACCACCCACAAGCCCAAACCTACTCACCACCACCACCACATGTGTGAAGAGCCCAAGCCCCACATAATGTCTACCACACACAAAACACATACCCTGCTCCTAGAACCTACAGAAACCCAAACAGACCCAGGCCTGACCTAGAATGGAGGAATAAGGCAAAGAAAACATTCACCCCGTTGGGGGAGTCATATACCAGCCTCTATCACAGATTAAAAGAATTGGGGATGTTTAGCCCGATTGAGCCTAAACTTCCAAACCCACCTCCTAAAAACATTGATCAATCTGTCAGGTGTGAGTATTGTTCAGGAACACCAGGCCATGATACTGAAAAGTGTTGGCAACTAAAGAATGCTATCCAGGATCTTATCGATAGTCGGAGAATTGAAGTGCAAGCTCCGGAGGCTCCAAAAATCACGCAAAACCCTCTGCCAGCTCACCATGAAACGCATATGATAGAATTAGCGTAGGATGAGAGCAGTCGGAAGCCGTCTCAGTCTATTATGATGATTAAGGCCAGTAGCAGAATGGAAAAGGAAGCCGAGAAAGAAAATGTGATTGTTGTGGAACCAGTAAAAAGGCCAGTAGTGATGGAGAATTTGAAGGTTGTAGTACCGGGCGTGAAGCCGATATTGACTGTGAAAGGCGCGAATGTGGAACCAGTGATCATAAGACCGGTGGTGCAGATGCCAGTGGTAAACACGAAGACTGTACCTTGGAATTACAACAAGGTAGCAGTGATCTATAAAGGGAAAGAGGTATCTAGGGGAAATCAAGAAAACTCAAGGTCTGACTCGGTCTGGGAGGTATTTTGCCCCAGAAGAGTTAAGAAGAATGAAAACGGTGAAAGAAAATCAGTTGAAGAAGCCGGTATCAGAAGAATAGGTGGAGGAATTCCTTAAAAAGATAAAGTCGCAGGATTACACTATAGTCGAACAACTGAGGAAAACCCCTGCACAGATCTCTTTGCTCTCGTTGCTCATACATTCAGAAGAACACAAGAAAGCTTTGTTGAAAATATTGAACGAGGCTCATGTTCCAGAGAAGATCTCAGTCTGTCACCTTGAAAAGATTACTAATAAGATCTTTGAGTCTAATAGGATTACGTTCTTAGATAATGAATTGTCTGTTAAGGGAACCGAGCACAATAGGGCACTTTATCTCACGGTAAAGAGCGAGGAGTCGGTGGTGACCAGAGTATTGATAGATAATGGTTCAAGCGCAAATATTTGCCCGCTGTCAACTTTGGGGAAGCTGAATGTCAGTCCGGATAGAATTCGGAAGAACAGTATCAATGTGAGAGGATTTGATGGGGGAGGTAAGAACACGTTGGGAGACATTGTCCTGGAGGTGACCATTGGTCCTGTGGATTTTACTATGGAATTCCAGGTGCTCGACATTGTTGTGTCCTATAATTTGTTGCTAGGCCGTCCATGGATACACGCGGCCAAGGCAGTGCCGCCGTCTTTACACCAGATGGTCAAATTCGAATGGGAGCAGCAAGAAATTGTGGTGCATGGAGAAGAAAATACATGCAATGTTGTGATGCCGTTTGATGGTACTGACGGAGATAGGGGACCTTGGGTCTACCAAGGTGACAGATACCACAGCAGTAAACAAAATTGCTGAAGGAGAAAAACTGCCGATCCCTATGGTAGCACCTACTGCCGTGATGGTGGCCAAGGAGATGATTAAAAACGGGTTTGCGCCAGGAAAAGGGCTGGGCAAAGCTTTGCAAGGAGTTATCCAACCGGTTCAATTGCCAGAAAACAAAGGTACTTTCGGCTTAGGGTTCAAACCCACCTATGCTGACATCCAGAGAGCCTCCAAAGCCAAAAAGAACTGGACCCTGCCTAAGCCCATACACAAACTGTCCAACACCTTCATCAAGCCTGGTACTAAATATCGGACATCTGCTGTGTCAAAGTACATCGAGACCCGACTTGATGAAGAAATTCTGAGTTTTGAGAAGATATTTGGGGATGTGAATATGTTGGAGGTAGGAGAAGGCACTAGCAAAATGGACGTGCAGTTTGTGGGATCTGGCGTCAGGCTGAACAATTGGGAAGCTACTCCTTTCCCTATCAGGAAGGAGTCCTGGTAGTTAGCTCCGAAAATTTCATCATTGCTTTCCCAGAAAAATAATTGTTACTTTTTGTAGTTCTCCCACCCCCTTCATGAAAAGAAAAATCAAATGTATCCCGAACTTTGTTCATCTTTTTATCAATGAAATGCAGTTTTCCTTTTCCTTCATTTTTTGCCTTATTTTCTTTATTTTTTCTTTTGTACAGTTCTGTATGTGTTGATTCTGATGCCATGTCATGCGTGAAGGATTCTCGACCCAGTTCTGACAGTCGCATTACCATACAAGAAATTGAGGAAGATAGTGAGATAGAATGTGAGGATGAGGAAGTCCTGGAGGAAATAAGTAAGGACATGAAACAATATGAGGAAAAGCCCAAACCGAATTTGAGTGATACAGAATCTATCAATTTGGGGAGCGAAGATAATGTCCGGGAAACAAAAATTAGTGTTCATTTGGAGACACCCCTCAGGGAAGAATTGATAAGGTTGTTGCATGAGTTTAAGGAAATTTTTGCTTGGTCCTATGATGACATGCCCGGACTTACCACTGATTTGGTGGTACACAAGTTGCCTATCTACTCTAAATGCCGGCCAGTAAAGCAAAAGTTGCGGAAATTCAAAACGGACATTAGTGTAAAGATAAAAGAAGAGGTGAATAAGTAGTTTGAGGCGAAGGTCATTCGAGTCACCAAGTGCCCCACCTGGTCGGCGAATGTCGTGCCGGTCCCAAAGAAAGATGGAAAAACCAGAGTGTGTGTGGACTATAGAGACCTCAACAAAGCCAGTCCAAAGGATGGCTTCCCATTACCAAACATCCACATATTGATCGACAATTGCGCCAAGCATGAGATCGGTTCATTTGTAGATTGTTATGTAGGTTATCATCAGATCCTGATGGACGAAGAAGACGCGGAGAAAACTGCTTTCATTACACCTTGGGGAACGTATTGTTACAGAGTGATGCCGTTTGGATTGAAGAATGCCGGGGCAACTTATATGAAGGAAATGACTACGATGTTCCATGATATGATGCACCAGGAAATTGAAGTATATATGGACGATGTCATCATAAAGTCCAAAAAGCAACCTGATCACGTGAAGGATCTGAGAAAGTTTTTTCCAAAGACTTTGGAGGTACAATCTAAAGCTCAATCCTGCGAAATGCGCCTTCGGAGTACCTTCAGGGAGGTTGTTGGGGTTTATAGAGAGTAGGCGAGGTATCAAACTAGATCCATCAAATATCAAGGCCATCCAAAGTCTACCTCCGCCGAAGAACAAGAAGGAGGTAATGAGCTTATTGAGGAGGTTGAATTACATTAGCCGGTTCATCGCTCAGTTGACATCAACATGTGAGCCGATCTTCAAGTTGTTAAAGAAAGATGCAGCAGTGAAATGGACCGACGAATGTTAGGAAGCCTTTGACAAGATCAAGGAATATTTGGCCAATCCTCTAGTGTTAGTTCCTCCAGAGCCGGGGCGACCTCTGATTCTGTACTTGACGGTTCTTTACAATTCCTTTGGTTGCGTGCTAGGCCAACACGATGAGACGGGCAAGAAAGAGCAAGCTATATATTACCTCGGTAAGAAGTTCACGTCTTACGAGGTGAAATATACTCAGCTAGAAAGAACTTGTTGTGCGTTGATCTGGGTGGCTCAAAAATTGAAGCATTATTTGTCAGCATATACCACATACTTGATATCACGACTGGATCCTCTGAAGTACATATTTCAGAAGCCTATGCCTACAGGGAGACTTGCTAAATGGCAGATTCTACTCACAGAGTTTGACATTATCTATGTGACTCGTACGACAATGAAGGCACAAGCAATTACAGACCACTTAGCAGAGAATCCAGCGGATGATGCATATGAGCCTTTAAAGACATACTTTCCGGATGAGGAGGCTATGAATGTCGAGGAAGTAGAGCAAGATGAGAAGCCAGGATGGAAAATGTACTTTGATGGAGCCGTCAACAGCAAGGGCTTTGGTATCGGAGCAGTACTCATTTCAGGTACGGGTCAACATTATCCCGTCACAGCTCAACTTTGATTTTTCTGTACCAATAACATGGCTGAATATGAGGCGTGTATCTTGGGATTAAGGATGGCTATAGATATGGGTATTCAAGAGATTTTGGTCATGGGTGACTCGGATCTCTTGGTACACCAAATCCAAGGGGAATGGGAGACACGAGATTTGAAATTGATACCTTATCGGTATTGTTTACACGAGTTGTCCCAAAGATTCCGGTCTATAGAGTTCAAACACATCCCAAGAACGCACAATGAGATTGCAGATGCTTTGGCCACATTGTCCTCTATGTTGCATCATCCAGACAAGACATATATAGATCCACTCCAGATCCAAGTCCGAGATCAGAATG